>ML978167.1:25526-446386 GCA_010015745.1 Setomelanomma holmii
CCTTCTCGCACGACTCGACCCGGCTGGCGTCGGCGTCCAGCGACAGGACCGTCAAGATCTGGGACGCCAGCAGCGGCGCGTGCCTGCAGACGCTCGAGGGCCATAGCAATTCGGTCAGCTCGGCTGATCTTGTCTCTATCCTTGCGTTGCCGCACTCTGACGAAATTGTGACAAAACCTCAGCAATCCGTTTGTCAGGAAGTATTGATTAGCCTTAATAACACCTGGGTTTCTCATGGTGCTCAAAAGCTGTTGTGGCTCCCAACAGAGTATCGACCAGTGTGCTCAGCTGTGTCAGGCAGATGTGTTGGCATAGGTACAGGATCAGGAAAGGTTTGGTTCTGTTGCTTTCTACGATCTATTACTTAGTCTTGATATCTTGCTTGCCCTTCTTTCTTTATACTTCATAACTCGGCACTTATAGAGGGACGGAGATGAGCATGCCTTTATATGCCAAATCTTTGCCACATCGAATCTTCAAGAATCACTACAGATAGCCTACTTCTCCAAGTAATAATTTTCATGCGTTTAGGCTCTTGCTGTTAGTCGGCTGTGTAGGTATTGTACGTGATGTAAGTTAGGCAGACAAAAAGCCGGATTGTAGACGCTTCCAGAAAGCCGCCATCATGCGCCACAGCTATTCTTAGCAGCTGACATGCTACGGGCATAGCGTTAAATTCATTACGATAATACACGGCAGATTCGAGCACGCTAATACATGTCAAGAGCCACTAAAAGCGCACGCCCCGTGGATGGCGTTCTGACGATCTTGCCATCCACGCGGAGAAACTACCGGGATGTACACCTATTACCCTAAATTAACCTTTTGAGACGGTAGTTTCAATCTTTGCTATCCTATCTTTCTTTCTAGCTCACCGACGTTTTCGCAGATATGTTCTGTCGCAAACAGACAGGGGGGTGACGGAGGAGGGTCGAAAGACAACGCTGATAAAATGAGCAACAGCACGGTCAACAACGCGCTTTCTGGCGTCGGAGATTGACATGCTAAGAGAACGAGAGCTACAGAGTAGATGCGCGTTGCATTTGTTTGTGTTTGAGAATATCAGAAGCAAGCCGAGAGTCCGAAAAAAACTGTGTCCCGTTACACCATGCGTCCCGGCACGCATGGATTGACGTTATGTCAGATTCTCTCTTGCTCGAGCACATTTACACATTACGAATTTCTCTATCGTATCTTGCTTTCTCGGTCTCTACCTTGTCTAACTTGTTGACAGCAGGATTCACTCTCCATGAAGGCACTTGATCTTGAAATTTCGCGACTCACTCCAACACAGTCTATTCAGTTGTATTATATCCCACTCAAAAATTTGCGTATCATTTCCTGTTTTCAGAGTTTCCAGCAGTGAGATTTTAATTTCAAAGATAGAAATTATCTCGTAGCGCTTGGCCAAAACAGCTAAGTCCTAGAAATGACGTCGTAGACCGCGCTACGCTGTCTCGAAGTCGAAACCGCCGAAGTACTTCCATAAATCCCCACACTCCAAGGTTGCACCTCGAATCATTCTCCACATCTTAAATCTATGGTTAATTACCTTTCCACACCTGTCGGAGAGCCCATACGAAAAATGGCGACCAAAGTAGGACTCGGCGTCCCAATGCCTCTGCTTGCACCAGCAACAGCGACGTGGGCTCTACCCTTCGCCGCATACTACGTCTTTCTCCAGAACCGAATCACGTTCCATAGGGTCCAGTCCAACACGTATGCACGACTCGAAAACAGCGGTTAAGTTTTGAACCTAGGCTGACTTCTTGGTAGGCTCATGGGCGACACGGCAGACGCCACCAAGGGAACCAAAGACTCGCTCTACGTCGCTTCTCGTGCACAACTCAACTTTGCCGAGAATGTTCCTCTTGTTCTCGCTGTCGCTCTGCTTGCCGAGCTGAATGGTGCAAACAGGTATGATGAAATTCCTCAGGAGCTTCACTTTCTGCCGTATTGACAACTTTGGTAGGACGTACATCAATTCCGCCCTTGGAGCACTTTTCGCATTCCGAATTGGCCATGCTGAATTTGGATTGCTGGCGCAGGACTCGAAGGGACCCGGTCGCATCGTGGGCTTCTATGGGACGCAGGCAGTGCTTGCGTCGCTGGCTGGGTACACAGCATATCTGATCAAGGACTACTGGCAGATATAATCTTGTAGCCAGCAGGTAGTCGAGTCGGTCACTGATCGAGCGGTTCGCACCGTATTGTCGCGTAACAGACGGTACAAATGAACAGCGCTAGGGCTATCAATTGATACCACCAAATCCAAAGAACACTGCTATGCGCCACGAATTGACATTGACTGGTAATTGGTGCTTGAGTGAGAAGTTGACCCTGAATTGCTGACGTAGTGTTGGCTTGTGAGATGCCAAGCGGCCCTGAGATCTGTTGCTGTTCAAGCCCCCACCAATCCCGAGTACACCCTAATCACACCAGGGCATTGAGCCTGCCACTCTTCCCGCGCTACCCAAAGCTGTGAACTCTTCCGTAAATCTGCCCCTGGGCCATAATACCTACCACCGACCGGCAGCGTGATGGAGGCCGCGTCTGCGCGAATGGCTGCGCGCGATCGCTATGGCGCGTTTGGCGAGGCACCAGCTTCACAATTACAGCGCTTCATATGTACGCCTTGCCCGTGTCTTTGGGGGAAAATATAGACTCTAATGGAGAAGCAACAGTACAAGCATGCGATCCTCAGAACTTCGAACCAAATTTGGCATTAAACCTCGAAATCACCGACCTGATCAATAGCAAGAAAGGCTCCGCGTACGATGATGCACGCAAGCAAGTCTGGACAGGCGACTCACATGATACAGGCCTCGAGAAGCGGCAGTCATGATCGTCGGCTATGTAAACCACCGCAACCAGAACGTAGCTCTCCTCGCACTCAACGTACGATGCGCTGCCCCGCTCATTCGACGTATGGCTCACCATCGCACAGCTCCTCGACATCTGCGTGAAGAATTGCGGCTACGCGTTCCACCTTCAGATCAGCACGAAAGAATTTCTTAACGAACTCGTCCGCCGGTTTCCCGAGCGGCCTCCGGTGCATCCGTCGCGTGTCCAGAGCAAGATCCTCGAAGCAATAGAAGAATGGCGGCAGACAATATGTCAGACATCGCGATACAAGGACGATCTGGGATTCATCCGGGATATGCACCGGCTGCTGAGTTACAAGGGCTATGTCTTCCCTGAGGTTCGCAAGGAAGATGCAGCGGTTCTGAATCCTAGCGATGTACGTGGGATAGGGCAGAATATCAGGACCCAAAGCTGACAGTTTGCAGAACCTTCGTTCAGCAGAGGAGATGGAAGAGGAGGAACGTGAAGCGCAATCAGCGAAGCTCCAGGAGCTCATACGTCGAGGCGGCCCTCAAGATCTCCAGGAAGCGAACAAGCTGATGAAAGTCATGGCGGGATACGACACAAGGAACAAGACAGACTGGCGCGCCAAAGCCGCAGAAGAGGTGGGCAGGATACAGCAAAAAGCGCGAATACTGGAGGAGATGCTGCAAGGCTACAAGCAAGGCGACCAAATCAAAGAGGGCGACGTTTTCGAAGTAGGTTGCACGGGTATCAGACGATATTGCACAAACTAACGTGAGGCAGGAGCTGGCAAATGCACTTCAGAGCGCGCAGCCTAAGATCCAGAAAATGTGCGAAGAAGACTCCGAGGACCACGAAGCAGTAGCGAAGCTTTTCGAGATCAACGACAGCATACATCGGACGATAGAAAGATACAAACTCTTCAAGAAAGGCGACATTGAAGGAGCAAATCAAATACCTCAGGGTACACTTGGACGGAGTGGCGCTGGCGTGTCGCAAGGGCCAAACAACACACTCAATCTCATCGACTTCGGGGACCCAGAGCCTGCACCACCAGCAGCTCAATCACCAGGAGCTCCGCAGAAGCCTGCATCAACTGGCCACGCTCTGGAAGATGACTTACTTGGTCTATCGCTTGGCAGCGATAGCTACGGTCAGTCCGGAAGTATTGCATTGGGTGGTTCAAACGGTTCAGGTATGTCTTGCAGTTTGTATCCCTCATTCGTCATTAATGTACTCTTAGTCCTTGGGTTATCTGGAATGCCAGTTCCACTGGCACAACAGAAGAAGACATCGGCGCAACAAATCAACGATTTATTCGCCTCCACTCAGAGGCCCACGCCGCTCCCACAAATAACATCTCCGCCTCCTTCTGCTTTCTCCCAACCCTCAATTCAGCCAGCGCGGTCACCGGACCCTTTTGCGGCACTGACGTCCACACCTCGTCAAGGCTCGCCTGTTCAATACCAACAATCTGTCAAACCGCCTGCATCGTCATCATCCGCTGCCGTTGACCTGCTGGGAGGAGCCACAGCCGCCCCGTCATCTGCTTTGGCACAGAGCAGTACGAGTGCGGTGGATGACGACGAATGGACGTTTGCCTCCTCCGTACCCGACACGAGCAAGGAGCTCACGGTGACAAACACCAGCATCAACGTGCTCTTCAATGTGTCGAGAGAGACAGATGATAACCTTTTGATCAATTCTCGAATTTCGAACAACACGCCATTGCCGATTGTAAACCTGACTCTGCAAATAGCAGCATCGAAGGTAGGCAATGCAAGTCCATGATGGCAAGTACAAGCTCACGATTACAGGGTGCGCAATTGCAGCTTGAACCTCAGTCTGGTGTCAACCTCGGACCAAACCAAAAGTTCGGCATCACACAGACCATACGAGTCAACAATGTGCAACGTGGAACAGGCAATTCTGTCAAGATGAGGTGGAAAGCATCGTATACCCATGGCGGGCAGGCAAAGAACGAGATGGGCGAGATTTCGAGTCTTGGTGTATCATAATACTTGTGATACAAAAGTTGCGGAGCGAAAGTTGACACGCAGTTGAATGCATTTGCAGCGAAAGGACATCCTTTGCGTATATTCGATGCAATTCCAGGATTCGGAACAATCGAGATCTCTTCCTTGCCTTCCTCTGAGCTAACTATCTTGATGTGATTGACTTGCATATGAACACCCGAGGCATTGACTACTTGAGTTGTGAACGTTCCTCACGCCATAGAGCGTTGACTTGATGCTATCGATAAGCCAGTGCAACGAATTCCGCCCCTCCATAACTTTCCGCTCTCCTTCACCATTCTCTACATCCAATCACTTTCATTACACGCACACATTGCAGCATGGTTCGCCATAAGAAAGATTTCAAGTCGAACAACAAATACGGCAACAAGCCACCGAAAGCTCGTGGCCCGCCACGACCTCGTCAAGACGGCGATGCAGATGACGACAACGACGCGTCCAACGCCAGACCTGCGAAACCGGCATACAAAGCAGCATGTTGGGATCTCGGACATTGTGATGCAAAGCGATGTTCAGGCAAGAGGCTCATGCGCCTCGGCATGATGAGGGAGCTGCATGTTGGACAGAAGTTCGCGGGCGTGGTAGTCAGTCCGAAGGCGAAGCGGATCATAAGCAAAGAGGACAAGGATCTACTGGAGCAATATGGTGCCGCAGTCGTCGAAGCTAGCTGGAAGAGAATCGACGAAGTTCCTTTTGGGCGCATTGGTGGCAAGTGCGAACGCTTGCTGCCCTACCTTGTTGCTGCGAACCCTACCAACTACGGCAAACCATGGCGGTTGAATTGCGTCGAAGCGCTTGCAGCATGCTTTTATATCTGCGGCCATCCTGAGTGGGCGGAGTCAATACTGTCAACCTTCTCATATGGCGCAGCATTTCTGGAGATCAACAGTGCCTTGCTGAAGCGCTACATGGCATGCGAGAATGAGGAGGAGATAAAGAAGGCGGAGGAGGTCTGGCTAGCAAAAATTGAGCGGGAGTACAATGACTCCCGTGCGGAGAAAGAGGATGGTGCTGAAGAGGATGAATGGGCGGGCGGCAACATGAACAGGGTGCCTATCGACGTGTCAGACGAGGACGATGATGAGAGTGGTGAAGGCGAGGACGAAGACGAGGAGGACAAGGTCGATCCGCGGAATCCGTACAACATACCTGAATCTTCCGACGACGAAGAAGAGATGGCTGAGCTGCGGAGACGTGTCCTCGCCTCGAAGCCATTTGCAAACCCTACGCCGAAGGATGATGACGAGGATGACGAGAAGAAGGCTCCGGAACGAATACCACGTACCGAACCTGCACCTCAGGCGAAGTCGAAGGAAGCTGAACCGGACGACAGTGACACGCCAGAGAACGGTACCGACGATGACGAGTTCGATAGTTTCATGGCTGCGCAGCCGACCACAGACAGAACCGGTGTCACAAGCAAACAGCGACAGAAGGCAATGGACAGCAAGTTTACGTTCAACAGTGGAGCTGTGAAGGCGCCTAGCAAGCAGGGATATTGATCGTAGCTGGTAGACCACCAAAACATCTCAAGGGAATCGCGAGTACCCTTGCTGCTCCGCGCTCTCACAACCATAGCTCAAAGTACGATCTGGAGGTGCAAGTGCGCTAACGTAATCGTGACCGGGCCACAGGATCTTCAACATGATTCAGGCACAAGCGTTCATTCCTCGACAATTGGCGACTGCGTAAGGCGATACCTATAGGCAAGTCTAGATTGGTGTCTAACATAGGTAGGCCAACGTTGTTCAACTCCTTGCGTCCTCCATGCGCGCCTGAAAACAAGTGCATGCAACGCCTGAGGTCTACGATCTCGATATATATGGCGCAACAATCGCTGCAAGGTCATGCTGGTGATCTAGATCAAAGTCTTGCGGAGTAGTTCGCTCTAACGCGAGCAAGTAATCGCATACACGCTAATTTTCAGCCTCACTACCTTTGCGCGCTGCGTCAAACTTGCATACAGAGTTAATCAGATGTTGCCTCAATTTTTTGCAGCCTGCTTCCATGTATGAGAGTGCTCTTAGTCGAGCAATCACTCTTGAGCGATTTTCCCCTATTCATATCTACATGATGCGATTTTGCGTCCTTTGGCCACTCTCAATGGTTGAGTTTGCTCACGAATTAGCTAAGACTCATTGGCAACTGCGCGGCACGAACTTCTTCTAACCGCGC
Source organism: Setomelanomma holmii (assembly GCA_010015745.1). NCBI lineage: Eukaryota > Fungi > Ascomycota > Dothideomycetes > Pleosporales > Phaeosphaeriaceae > Setomelanomma > Setomelanomma holmii. Next base: position 32,567 of record ML978167.1, read on the forward strand.
GGTGACGGTCGCCAGCACACGAGGAGGCCAATTGCGCAGTAGTACCAGAAGTGCTTTTCGTTGGTTCAAGAAATGAGTGGTTCAACTCAACGTCTCACAAGCTCTGTATCTGTGTGTGGCTGCAGGTCCATATAGCAACATGCTTCAGCTCTTCCGCGAAACGGAAAAGTGGCTTGCTCAGCACGGGCCTTTCTGATGTTGAGTGTTGGCCTCGAGAGCATAGGCCTAGATCTGGACCGGGGATCTGCTCCCGCATGGCATTAGCTTTCCCGCATAGTCTGTGCGCTTGGTTGACTTCCCATGCTCGGGGAATCACATGCAGGTCGGGCTGCCATGGTGTGCCTTGACGTAAAGGCACTGTGCCCTCAATAAGTTCAAAAGGGGAAAGAAAGGCTTGGAGCTGCGAGAGGAAAGCGAACGAAATTGAAATAGGACAATGAACGACGGACAGCAGCAGGGCACACGAAGATGGCTGCCAGCACGCATTCGTCTGTCAGGCATCGACATACCAATCGACAAAACCAAGCTGTTTTCCAGTCGCCGATTATCTGCTAAGGTACTCGCATGTCATTTGCCATCATCAGGCACTCCCGTGAACGACATCTTCCGGAGCCAGACCCGAGCGCCAAGGCATGTGGCTGCCTTCTGCTGTCTCCAGGTCGCACCTTACCACAAGGCAATTGCCGGACAGCCCGATTGGACTGGTTCATCTTACCGTCTACGCATTCCAAATGCAATGAACAGAATCCCATGACTTCGCGAGTCGTATTTGCATTTACGAAGCAGGGTCCTCTGGGCTCTTTTCCGCTTCCCCTCTCCACGGACCACAATATCGGACGACTCCTACATCAATCTGCAGCCTCGCTTGCGCGCAGGCGACGCCTCGTTGTAGTGTTCGTTCTGAACAAGGCTGAGACGAGGCTGGAGTGCGAGCAGTGAGATATGGCGGTGGACTATGTACTTGCAAAAGTACCGCTGGTTGGCGAAGTATTGAGCACAATACTGCAGATGAGCACATTTGGGGTACTTTGCTTCTGCTTGAGTAAGTCGTGAATTACAGTTTTATGGACGTATAGAGATTGACAACACGAATAGCACGGAGGACACAATATATCAGGAAATGGGGACAGTTACCATTGGCACAATGGTGTCAGCGGCCTACATCTTTTGACCATGATGGAGTTACTGACCATGTAAAGTAATCCTTATCATCTACGCGAACTCGGCGCTGTTCGTATTCGCTACTAGCATCATTGTGCATGGCTTCGGAATCAACAGCTCGAGCGAGGTGTGCGAAGGCGGCATACTGCTATGTTGGTCATGACAAATGTCGGGCCCGGATTAGTTACTGACGTGCATAGGTCTTGTATGCTACATGACGACCAAGATTCTGATTTACTACTTCCTAGTCGAACGAGCTGTCAGTATGCTACATTATTGTAAAGCCCAAGCCTGACAGTATACAGTATATCGTCGGCGGGAGCATGCGACCGCGCTTGAAGACGAAATTATGGCTGTTCAACTGTTTGTTCATGCTTCGTAAGTTCTATGGACGACTTTCACATTCATTTGCTAAGTTGCCCAAGTTCCTTATACCATTTTCGTCATTATGAACTTCGTCTTGTATGATTTCCTCCCACCTCTGATATACCAGAACTGATGAACCATAGTCGGATAACATATATAAACCCCCACGGCGTCTGCATAATCGGCATGCAAAAGATCGCCATGCTTCCGCTCATTACATTCGAAGTCGTCGTAAACGTACATAATCCTCCGAAACCCCCTCTCTATCCCGGTTACTGACCATTTCACAGGTCTACCTGACCCTTCTGTTCATCCTTCCACTCCGTAGCCTCCACTCGTACAAGACGAACTCCAACCCGGCTTTGAATCGCATGGCGTTCCGCTCCTTCGTCGGCTCATGCGCAACACTTACAACCTCCGTCGTCAATCTGACTGTACTCATGGTGCTTAAGGGCGAACCAGGGTGGATCTGTCTCATGTGCTGTAATGCAGACATACTCTTTTGCGTCCTAGTACTACACTGGGTCTCCAACAAAGAACAAAAAGAAGACGAAAGCGCCTTTCGCTCATACACAAGAGACGGCAACAACGGTGTCAATGCTGGAGGTATAGGACCCGCAGGCACCGTGGGAAGTAATTGCAGTCGAAGTCGACGAATAAGCTTCTCACATATCCACCATGAAACAATTACCTCGAAATCGGGATTTCCAGACTCGAAAAATATTACAGAAGCCTCGGTACATGCGTTTGCCAATGAGCAAGATCACGAGCACACACTCACACACCACCCCTCAGACCCGTCCCTACACTCCCTCGAAACCGCGCTCCACATACCCGCGACCATCGTCACGGAATGCAAAGCAAGTCCGCCACCGAGCGGGATTAAACGCGTGCTGCATCGGCGCAGATCGAGTTGGGATGAGGCGCCGAGGCCGGGGGTGAGAGAGGCCGAGGTCGAGTTGCATAATATCCGGGTACAGACTGTTCAAACGCGCGAGGTCGAGGGCAAGAAGAGTGAGAGTGCGAGTAGTGTTGGGTATGTAGACGATGAGACAGATAGAGGAGAAGCGGGATGTAGGGCGGTTGTAGGGGAGAGGATGGTGTGAGGATGGAGAGAGCGCTGGGAGGGATTGGGGTGTGTGTGATGGATCGAAGGTAATGATTGGGTAGTTGATGTGTAAATGTAAAGGTAGTCAAGTTGGACTGGTTGGCTATACTCTGACATTGGAGGATATTCGGTTTAGCGTATATAATGCATGCGTTCTATTCATGATGCCATCATACATCACTGTAAAACTCCCAGGTCCCGTCATACCCTAATCCCCACAACCACCCGCTCACTCCGCATCCTCCGGCGCGACCGGCGCCGTGTCATCAACCTGAATCCCACCCCTCTTCTTCTCCCGACTATCATGGAACGGCAACTTCCACCCGCCCTCCTCTTCGGGTGTGCTCAGCCACAGCCTCATCAAGTGGCGTCTCGGAGCTGGCGGCGGGAAATCCTTGTATGCCGTGCGAGCGTGTAGAACATGGTTGTTTGAGAGGAACTGTATATCGCCAATATCGAGAATCATGTGCAGTGCGAGTTCCAAGCACGTGTCTTCTAAGATTTGCACAGCGCAGAGTTGTGTGTCCGAAAGCGGTGGGATTAGGCCGGCGGAGGAGAAGCGGGTTAGCGATTTGATGTAGTATGGATCCCATCTACGTCTCATTAGCACCTCTTCACATCATCACTGATCGCTCCATCTGGGATGGGACTTACTTGGAATAAACTCGCGGAGTCTCCCCCGTCTCCAGATAAAACACAGCCGTCTTGATCCACTCCTTCTGCCCCTTACTCGTCTCCCCCTTGCGATCAAAGTACCAAATCGGCTGCGTCAGGAGCTCCGCAACATCAGGGTGTTCTCGCTGCAACTCGTTCCAAACACTGTGACTGCTCACGAGATCACTCTCGCCGCCATCCAGGGCCTTTGCAACACACAGCAGTCCCACCAGATCTGAATCATCCGCGTGGAAGAATTGCCGTGCGTTGGTGCGGTAGATGCGCACCTTGTCGATTTGCGTCGCGTCTTCGCCCAGATCCTTGACGTGTCCGAGGACATGCCCGCGAGAATTCTGGCTCACGAAGTAGCCCAGATATGTGCCGAGGCCCATGTACGCGACGGCGGACTTGCGGTTTCCCCATGCCTGCACGGGGAGGCCTTTGAAGAGGATGAAGCCCTTGCCATCGATGAGTTCCTTCCTGAGGGGACCGAGGAATTTTTCGAATTCTGGCAGCGGGAATTTCTCCTTTGTGATGCCGGTGAGTGGTGTGCCGCTCTTGATGAAGGCATCTGCTGCGTCGCTGATTTCTTTGATTTCGTCGTCGGAGAAGGGATGCGTCCAGCGCTCGGGGTTGTTCTTGTAATCGTCTCTGTTCCAGGCTGTGGAGCCAGTGATCTCTTTGGGGAAGGCGGAGTATGGATGAATTTGGTCGTACAGAGGCTCGTGTTGGCCCGAGGTCTTAATACCGTCTGGAAAAATGGCCTTATTTGCGGTTGCGGAGGATGCGTAGGAGTTTGACTTGCCCAATTCGTGGGGAGCTGTTGGGGTGGTCGCGGTCTCTAGTGAGGGTGCCATTGTGGCGGCAGATAATCTGAAATGACTTTGAAAATAATCTAGGACTGATTCGAGAGTCGATCGAGGTAAAATATGGCGATTGAAGCTGTAAGAAATTGAGTTGATAATATATACACTCAAGCCAACATTTCCCGAAAATTGTGCAGAGAGATCAAGATACTTTATACCAATCACAACACACCCCTACCACCCAAGCACAACATGCCCTCATTTGGTGTCATCTTTAGCGGAGCTTCCTGTTGCGATACTTAGCCTCGATTGCGTGATTCCTGCCGTCGTGGTTGCAATGCTACCGAAACGAGCTCGAGCTACCCCACCAGAGAGTCTGACGTATGCTGCCCCTCGGTTATCAAAGGCAGCATGCACGAACGTTTGCTGATCGCGCGAAGTGGCTGATACAGGGGATCATGGTGAAGGACTGAGGATGAGATTGTGCTATGTAATGCTAGACGTTGCAACAGAGATGCGATGAGATGGGGAGGTATCCACAGCGCGAAGACTGAAACCCCACATTGTGTCCACACGCGCTTGACGCCTGCAAATGCCGTATGGTAGAACGCCCAGAACTGCCCTCAAAGATAAATGCGAACACCGCGGAACGCCTCCGTCATCGCTGCGCACAAATCCCTCTATCAGCGCGCATCTCCTTCTCGCTAGAACCCTTCCAAACACTCTTCTACGACAGCTTCCAGCATCCTCAGACCGTAAAAGCCCGCCACATTCCCGTAGACATTCAGTCTCGTCTTTACTTCCTTCCTGTCTTTCGTCGCAACCCATTCTCCTGCACACGCGCAATGTTCCATAAACTCGTTACTTCGTAACCTCTTACACTTGTTGCATTTCAGATCCTGTGTGCACCACTCTAGCACAGTCTTCTGCACTTCAGAGACTAGCTGCTCCTCGATACGCAACTTGTCGTAATTGGCAGAGCAGTTGTCGCACTTCCATTTCGGTGGTGGAGGCGCAGTGTCTGTCGAGGAGAGAACGGGTGGGAGAAGAGATGCGTCACGACACAGGTCGAGGTCGCGAGAAGATGTGCATTCATCGCATATGACGCCGCGAATGGTGAGTGCGGCGCTGGGATTGGCGAAAGTCGCTTCGGCGCTGAACTCGCGTATGTCGAAGAGGTTGAGAAGTTCTTTTCTTAGCATGCGTGCTTCGAGAGATATTGCCCGATCAAGACTCAGGACTTGCATGATAGACTTGACGAGCTGTAAGACCGGGTTCTGCAGCTTCAGATGCGAGCCAGGAAGTTTGGGGAACTCGTAATCTGATGCAAGCTCGGGGTGCAGCATCTCTGTATGTTGGCGCCGCAGTAGCGTTGATATCTGCTTGAACAATGGCTTCGTGAAGGTCTTAGGCAGGATTTGTGTTTGCTCGTTCGGATCCACCGTCAACGGTCGCAGCGGAATCTGCGCAAGTCGTGGTGTCGATCCGTCTTCGACAGCAGGCCGTTTGCGCGCGTGCATCAGCTCGATGAATTCGACTACCCAGTCATTGAACGTCGGCTGCAGAGACGGCGGTAAGAACTGTGCAAGTTGCCAGCACATAATGTTCTCTATGGTCTGATTTTCTTCCTCCACGACCTCTTTGCATCCCTTGCCACCATAGTTAAACTCGTCGTACCAGACGAGGTAGTCCCAGTACTCCTTGACTTCTAGCTCCATGAACTGGAACAGAGGCTTCGACTTGATCGTCTTGATGATATAATTGCTGTACGCATACGCATTGCCTACTTCAGCCTTCGTCGTTTGAAGTAGCAGTCGGTTTGGACTGGCGAAGACGATGTGCGATCCGACACGCTTGAAATCTGTCATGAGCTGCTGTAACGTCTTCTTCGACATCATTTGCACGTAGTAGTGCAGCGATCGGTCGTAAAGGAACGAGCCAGGACTGCTGACCCAGCGGACAAGATGCTGTACCATGACATCGGCCATACTAAAGCCAGAGCCAGCCCGCACAGCTTCGATCCACCAGGCCTTCACCATCTCTCGAAGTACCATAATGCCCGCGCTCGCGAATGCATTGTCGGAGTAGATGACATTGGCGCCGTCGTTTGCAGAATCGTAGGAAGGATTGAAGGACACCGAGTCCGCGCCTTCGAGTTCGTTGACCAAGGAAGACGACAATATAGTATTGATGGCGAGGTTGCGCAGATTCAGATCAATACAGACAGATGAGTACGTGCCAGCGTTATTGATCGATGGCATTTCGACAGTTTCCAGAGGGCCCAGGATGTCGTCCTTTTCATATCCAGCATGATCAGGCTTCGCCTGGCCCGACCACCACAGAATAACACGCTCCTTCTGAAGCCGTCGGGCATATGCGACATCGATCAGGAATCGCGGATCGTTGCTCTCCAGGTTGCAAAGCGGGATGTCTCCATAGCGAGCAAGCTCGAGCAGATGTGCAACCCAAGATCCGAGGTCGAGGTAATGACCTACGATCCTCTTGGCGATGAAAGACTGCCAGCCTAGAGGAGGCAGTTGCTTGTCTGATTCATCCGAGTGGAGAGGGAGGATTGGCAGATCCTTCAGTATCGGAATGTCGTGCGAGAGATGGGTATGATTTGGCGACTGTACCACAACAATGACAGGCTTGCCCTCGTCAGTCTTCATCTTCTTGATCACATCTCCAATTTCAAGCAGTGCCTTCCGTCTCGTGGTAACCATTGTTGTCTTGAAGTGAACGTCCTCCTGGTAATCAATCATGGTCTGCCATGGCTCGCCCTCATTGTCTTCGATCCGTCTGCGCACAGCATCGCTGTATATGCGGTCCACGTTTGGCATTCCTTGAGAGTCCTTGGTCCTGTTCTGTATGATGATGTGCGCGTCGTTCTTCGAAGTCGAGAAGATGGCGTAGATGTTGCGGTCGCCGCTGCTGACGTGGTATAGATGAATGTAGCTCATGGGCACATCAGATAGGTAGGTCTTCTGCGAGGGCACTTTGCGTAGTGCCGACAGATCGAAACCCTGCTCTAAGCCTCTTCCAAGGACACCCTTCTGCGACTCATCAAACGTGCAGCTGCTTCCCAGCTCAAGGATGGCGCGAACATTGAGTGGTACTTGTTTTTCATACACGCCTTCGACACTGGGGTGGTTGAATAAGGTTGAGATGATGTGGGCTTCTTGGACGTATGTTTGCTCTGACATCTCCAGCTTGAACAAATGGATAGAAGGATGTCCGTTGGGTAGGGTGTGGTTTACGACCTTCTCGACAGAGCAACCGCTGATCGAGACGTCTGGTAGATCTTCGCTGCGGAGGTTGAGATACAACTGTCGGGGAACAATGACTTTGAGTGTATGGATCTTCTTGTCGATCAGAACGAATGCCCTGACTTCTCCCAGTGTCTCTGTCGGTCGCAGCTGAACAAGCTGCCATGTGCTGATGAACAACAATTCAGCCTGGTTCCTGAAGAAGGTCCCGATCGCGTCTGAAGAGTCAACAGGCTTTTCTCCGAAGAGCTGTCGCCGACGCTTTCGTGCTTGCGCCTGGATCTTCCACTTCTGCTTCTGGTACATAAGCCAGGCAGAGTAGTCTTCTGTGATGCATGGCATGACTTTTGGTAGCGCGGCGTACGGATCGGTCTGGACAGGCACTGCTGGCTCGGGTTCCTTTCGCTTTGCGACCATCTTAGTAACGATACCCTTCTTCATTTGCGACTGCGCTTGCGAAAGCTTTGCAGCACCAAAGTCTTCTAGATCACCAGAGAGCTTGTTGTTGGCAATGTTCGCATCACCTTTCGTCAAAGGCTTCTTGCTGAACATGTCTGTCATCTTCTTTTGCTGGAATTTGTCTTCTTTCTGACGTATCCTGCGATCCAGCCACTCCGGATGTGGCACCCTAGGCACGGGGTTACGAACCTTTTGATATGCCGCGGGAATTGTGATGAGCTTCTGGATAACGGATGCAAGACGCTCGCGGTAGTAGTCCCAGTCAAGGACAGTCCTGGGATCCATGTCGCCAGGATCTTCGCGCAGCCATTTTCTCAGGAAGTACCGCTTGACTGATTCTTCCGCAGAAAAGATCGACATAGGAATGGCGCGCTCCGTGACTGGTGCATTTCGTGGAGTCTTCGAGATGATGTACTTGCAGTTCAAGCCTTTGTCCTTGACCATCTGCTCACCCAAAAACTCGGCGAGACGTTTGGCGGTTGTGATGGCAGTGGACTTCTGTGTTCCGTACTCCTCCAGCGTTTTCGTCATATTCTTGTTCTCGACAATCAGATCGATGAGTTCTTCGTCGGCCAATGTCGCGCCACGAGTATCCAGGATGTCAAGCCACCTGTTTGCAACTTTCGCGACAGCACTGTAGGTCTCTTCTAGAGTCGTACCTTCCAAGAAGAACTTAAAGATCTGGGCTTGGAAGTTCTTGATAAGCTTTAGCTCACCACGACGTTTGACTTCAAAGCCCTTCAGCTCAGCCAAGCTGCCGTCATGGTTGAACACAGCATATCGCTTCTTCAAGTTCTTGTCCTCTTCTTTCGATGTAGGCAGAATCATGGCTTTGTACGGCCCGTCGACTTCGAAGAAAATGGAGTTGTCGCTGTGCTTTTCGTAGCGAAAGTTGACAGGATCGACCAAAGTCTCATACTGGTGATTGGTGTACTTGGCGTGAACCAAGTGGTTCAACATGGTGCAAGGATATGAAATCGTCATCTTCTTGCCGTTGTTCAGCTTGAAGGCAAAATTCTCCGGGAAGGTGGCCGGCAGGATCGCCCAGATACCATCCGTGTCCAGTTCCAGGGGTCGTCCGATTCTTTCGACGAGAGCGCGTGCAAGCTGAATGATACGGGCACCAGTCAAGCAGGTGACACCAGCCATCTCCAACGAGTACCATCGAGAGCCTTTCCGCATGACATAGCCATAGAAGGAGTTCAGGATGACCTTGTGTGCAAGTTGCATAGAGTCGAAAAGAACAATCATCTTCTTTGCATGCTCAACCTCATGCGCTGGCGCGCCTGCCGCTTTCAAAGCTTCAGTCTTGCCCTTCCACACCTTCTGCTTCCCTTTGAAGTCATAACGTCGGTCACGGAAGCCGCTTACAGTGTCGACGTAAAATGGGTTCTCTCGCTGACAGATGATAGCTTCGCGCTCGATCGTGGTCGCATCGTGAACTTTGTGGTAAATCTTTTTCGAGTAGTCGGTGAGACGCTTGCGCACCTTCGCTGCTTGCTCTTCTTCTGAAAGCTCCTGGAATGTTCGCATCGGTGAATTGGGGAAGCGACCAGGGAAGCGTTCGTTTTCAAGAGCATTCCGGACCATGTTGTACTCGTCGCGCTTTGCTGGTAGGTACTCACCTCTCCAAGCCCAAGGCATTCGCCGATCGCAGGTCTTTCCTGGGCGGTTGAAGTCGCATGCCGCGCAGTCTGCCTCCTTGATCATAGAGTCCGGCTGCAATCGATTCGTCGTCATGATGTTGGGATACATGGATGCTACGTCCAGATGGTAGATAAGGGGTCTCTCATTACGATTGGGTGTGTTCTTAAGCTGCATTAGTTTTTCGACAATCTGCGCCTTGATATCATCGTAGTTGGTGATGTCTTCCATTTTCTTCTTCTCTTCGACCTCAATGCTAAACTTGAGTGCAGCATCAAGGTCGTCGAGAAGCTCGTCGATAGCTGTTGGGTCCACGGCGAAGTTGTAGGCAATATCGCTGCGGAAGACGCCAGCCTCCAGGGCCTCGACGTGACCACCAACGTAAGTCTCTGATTCCAGCAGGTAACCTTCCCAGAATGCCTCCTTCGGCGCTTGATGTTTGTTTGGCAGTGCAATGCCCTTCTGGTACGCCTGGACCATCAACAACATCTCACAGAGGGTACCGGTACCCTTCCGAAGCGCGTCGTCCGGGCCCAACGGAAGAATCTTGCACAAGGCGAAGATGAACGGATGTACATACTTCATGTACAGGTAGTATGTGGCTACGGCATCGGAGACCGAGTATTCTGCAAGCGTTTGTGGTCGCTCAGATGCGTATGGTGTCATCAGTTCGGGATCCAGCTCGTCCGGGTCATATCCTAGCTTAGCCATGGTCACAGCTTTCAAGCCACGACTTCCTTGAGGCAGGTAACTATCTCGACTGACCCAGGAGAAGGCGTCCATATGCGCACAATAGTCTGACTGGTAGATGTCTTCGCTGTTTTTCCTGAATCCAATCTCTTGGTACATGTCGAGACCCAATACACTTGCTCTTGCTTCCACAAATGGCCAATCGAAGAAGTCTCCATTGTATGTGACCATTACCGTCGGCCGTGCCTCCTTGATGTGCTCGAAGAAACGCTCTAATAGCGCCTTCTCATCCGGCTCGTTGAAGATCATAAAAGGCCCCTGGTATTCCGGCTTTGGCGTGTACTCGAAGTCCTGGATATCCTCTGAGACGATTTCGCGATTCGTGATTAAGAATCCTTGGCCATCAATCATGTACGATATCATCATAATCTGATCGAACACCGCATCGGGAAACTTCAGCGGCAATTTCGTCGTCTCGATGTCGTATGCCATGACCACTGGGTCTGCGGGTGTGAGGCGATCCTCTATACATTTGATTGAAATTACTCCATGCTTTGCTTCGACGGTGTACCAGTTTCCGATCCGGACATCCATATCGATGGCCACTCGAACATGGTATGGTACATCGTACTCTCTTATATCTACAATGAATTCGCTTGCGTCAACCGTGGTCGTTATTCGTTTCTCGTACTCGTGATCGTCGTTATCGAAGAAGTCAATGCCAGTGTTACCACTGCGATCGATCAGCACACTATACAGTAACCTCTTCGCTCTACTTACGTTGCGACCTCTGCGTATGTGTCCATAGCATTGACGTTCTTCTTGTTCTTCTCCACTATCGGCCCAACAGCCTTTCGCACAGCTAACAAATCGTTGACATTGGCAAACGACAGCTGCAGGAAGGTTCTTCGGTAGCCAGTGAGATGGTTGGGCATGGACAAATCCTCCTTCTCTACTTTCTTTATCGTCTTGACAAGACCCTCGTAGGCTCTTCGGCAATACTCCTCCACCTCTTGTTCCCTGCCCCTCTTGACCGCAAGCAGGAAGTACGGGTCGTACTCGAGAGTCGCCTTGAATGTGTCTCCGTCTTCGCCGATAAAGTAGTAGTCAACACCTGCCTTCCCTCCGGGCACATTCTCATCCTCTATTGTGGTCGAGTGCATGTTGACAAGCCACCCCACCTTCTTCTTTCCCGACTCGAAACGCGCAAAGCCCATGGCCTCATCGATGCGGTTCGCGAATCTCGTCGACTCCACTTTCTCATTTTGTGATGTGGCTTCCGAACCCCGAAGTGAGGATGCTTCGACTGTCTTGGGTTTCCGTGGGCCGTAAGATGTGTTGCCCTGCTTGCCTACCCGGCGAAAGGGCTGTCCTGCTCGTCGCGGCGGCATGGTGTGTCGAAAGGGTGAACGTGGTATTAGAGCTAGTATATACTAATCAGGGTATCATTGGAGCAAGTGAAGGACGAAAGAAAGTACGAAATCGGGCATTGGCCGCGCAGGTTGCGTGTAAGGTGCAATGTTGAAAGATGCAATGCCACATCTTGCACGCGACGCGCTTCGCGTGGACCGCGTTATGCGCTTTCCTCAATCGAGTAAATTGATTTCAGCCACAAGTGTGGCTCGTGCCGACGCCGCTTCGCAAGCTGGGCTGAGATCATGGATATTTTTCGGGCCTTTCCCGCACCACATCGAACGATCCGCTCCGTTTTCGTGCACCACCGATCGATACAGTAACAAGTTGGCCTGAAGATCTTGGTACTTCAAATCCGAACACACACCACCGATTGCTCTTACCATCAGTCGCCCTTTTCTTCGATTCGGTCCACACATTACACTATAATGGCGGACGACACAAGGCAGTCGGAGGAGCAGGTCGCACCTCGACCACGCGCGCCAGCGAACATCATGCCCGGTGGCACTGCACATACAGCAGGTGGTGAAAAGACAGATGGTGGAGGACCGAGCTACATCGATGCAGTGCGGAGTCTTGGACCAGAGTACTACCTGAACTTTCACAAGCGGCCGTGTGTACGAGACAGTCAATTGCAGGGTTTGGCTGCTGGATTTGCAGGTGGTAGTTTGGCTGCGATATTAGGGAGTAAGGATGCCTTTTGCATTGTGGTTCACCCAAAGGCAGCAGAGCTAACATGCTACCAGAACCTGTACGCATATCGTCAAACTGGGCCGTAGCGACATGGTGTGGTGTGTCGGTCGTATCATACCAAGTGTGCCAATACTATCGCAGTAAAGAGAAAGCTGGCATAAAACAAGCGCAAGAACTCATGGAGAAGAAGCGAGCGACAATTGAGGCAAAGAAAGAAGCACGGCGGAGAGCCAGAGAAGAGCAAGAAAGACAAGAGCGAGAACGGAGGAGAGAAGAGGAAAGAAGGAAGTCATGGAGCTATTGGTACGAGAAGAATGTCAGATTCTGGTAGCACCACGCGTACGAATGAACATGCATTGCGAGTGGAGCTTGGCGCTATGTACAAGGACCTGTATAAAAAGTGTAACATATGGAAAGAGCGTCGCTATCTCTCACGACACGAGTTACGAAAGCCTTCAAAGAAACCCAAAGGTACGCCATGGTCCCAAACACCGTGCTGAACGAATGCCCAAGAATCGAATCCACATCAACCTTGCCATGAGCTTCGTAAGATCGTAGTCACACAAAGCTAAGACCCTAAAGCATTAGAATTACCTGCCCCACCATAACCTCAAATAGCGAATTTCACTGTCCGTTTTGCGACATCAATCTCTTTTGGCGTGATCTCGCGTTCCACTGTGGCTTCCCTAGATGCTGTCACACCAATACCTCGACGTCTACGATCATGTCGTTTGGCTCTCGCCTCGCGGGTCTCCCTTGCTTTCCATTCGTTCAATTGCTGTCGGCGCTTCTGGGATCGAGCATAGGCAATTGCAGGTGTTGGCTTGAATCCAATGCCATTCAGACCAGTGCCATCATCGTCCGGATTGGTGGAAGGGTCGGCAAGGTGACCCGTGATCTCACTGTCCCGCCACGTGAGCGCTGATAGTGGGGGTGATGGCGACCTATTCAATGGTCGAGGTTGTGACGAAGAGCGATTATGAGCGTGAGCCTTTTGATTCATCTTGATTGATTGTTGCGATGGTTCAGGTGCGGGGGATGATACAAAGGCCGTGGGTTGTGCGAAAGAAGCAATATCTGTCAATATGCGGGGCTGCGACTGAGGGGTCTCAGGAATCTCCCTCGAATAGTTCACCCTTCGCAGACTTGCGCTGTCATCCAGGCTTTTGCCAGTTTTTGTAGGCTTTGTTTGGCCTTCTGAGCCCTGTTTGTCCAGAAGGGTCCCGCTGTCTATTCTCATCTCGTCCAACTTCGGCTTCTTGCGTATCACATCGTCGGTCGGTGTGAGCGGGGACATTGGTATTGCCGAAGTCGCAGTAAGATTCATGCCTCGCAACTGATCAGCAACTACATCCCGAGGGCTATCGGCGCCAGAAGTGGGCGCAGGACTGCCTTGCGGTGGTGTTGATGCCGAGCGGAAAGCGGTGTTTAGCAGTGGTATTGGCGGGGCTTGCTCACGCTTGCGCTTCGGAGACGGGTATGCGAGCGAGGTGGGAGGCATTTCGCCGGGTGAGGTGTATTTGAGTTACATTAGCGCTGTTATGAGGAGATGTGATGGTGAAAGATGTGGTGAAAGCGTCGTTATTGTTTGATGGCAAGCGCATCACTGCCTGTCAACTCCGACGTTACGCGAATGTGGGGCAAGATGCAGCACTGGCCAGATTTAGGGCTGAACCCTGGTCAACTGCACATCATCTGCGAACTAAGACCCGCCGGGCCTGGTTCGCAATCATACAGCTGTCAATCAACAACGGTCCCTCGCTTGTGAATGTTCGCGTATACCCTGCATTGTCGCATGTTGACTCTCCACCGTAATTACCTGCTGTACCTTCCCGCTGCCGCTGCTGCCTCTGCTGCCTGATTTGCTGGCATTAGTGACTCCAGGCTAGCTTCACAATTACATCAGATCTTTCTACAGATAGGCACAGTCTTTCACTGCGTCTCTTTGCTTCTCTGTTCTCTTAGCTCGAAGTGGAACTGCTGCGCCGTACATGTTAGCTGTGTGAGCAGATCAGTCACCTGTCTACTTTCCCTAGCTACGTAGCTCAAGGCTGCTCCTTCCATTTCATCATGCAGCAGGGCTCAATTCTCCCGTTTCTATCAAAGCTAAAAGCCCGACGACCCGACAACTCACGCCCTGAAAGCTCTCGCTCCGATCAGTCACATCACTCCCGACCCTACAACTCCGAATTGAGAGGCAGCGGCCAGACCAAGCAACACCGAGGACCTAATCGACGACGCAACATGGCTCTGAAACTGATTGCAGACGAGACCAAGGCCGAGCTGCCCAATATCTTGAACCAAGTTCCCGACTTCGATGCAATGGATTCAACAGTTCACGATCTCAAGGACCTTGCGCCTCTCGTTGTGCAGGATTGCCCGGGCTTCACCTTACGTGATAAGGATGTAGAAGCGGGCAAGAGAGGCGCACGTATCAAGGTGTTTGACATGGATACCTTCGATGCAGCTATCAACATTGACCCTGAATACACAACTCAAAAGCACTTGGCATCGCCAGACCTAGACATGGGCGGCTCAGATAGCAAAAGCCCAGACCCAGATCAGATCATGAAAGACACCGCGCAAGACAGAGTCTCATCGCCCACTCCATCTACAAAGCCACCGCGCCACCCCAAACCCGTAGCAGTCCTCAATCTCGCCTCCGAGCGCTCAGCCGGCGGCGGCTGGCAAAACGGCGCACTCGCCCAAGAAGAAGCACTCTGCTACCGCTCCTCCCTCTACCTCTCTCTGCACAAATCATACTATCCCCTCCCTTCACTGAGCGCTATCTACTCTCCCTCCGTCCTCATCATCCGAGACGCCATGTCGCGCGGCCACAACTTGCTTACACCACATCAAAAACCTACCGATTTACAAGTCGCTGCTGTCGTCAGTGTCGCAGCGCTGCGCCGCCCAGCGCTCACAGACGACAAGAAGCACTTCAAGAACGAAGATCGGCGCACTGAAACGAAGCGCAAAATTCGACTCACGCTGCGCGTCGCGGCGAGTAATGGCCATACGAAGCTCGTTCTGGGTGCGCTGGGATGCGGCGTGTTTGGCAACCCGCCCAAGGAGGTCGCCGAGTGCTTTCTCGAGGTGCTGCGGGAGAAGGAGTTTCAGGGTGGTTGGTGGGAGGAAGTGGTGTTTGCGATTCTGGATAATGTCAAGGGTGAGCAGGGTGGGAAGTATGGGATTGGGAACTTTGGCGAGTTCTGGAGGGTGCTGGATGGGCAGGTGATCTGAGGACGTCCTGGATTTAGCGATTGTGGAAAGCCTTGGAGGAGCCCGAAGATGGTCCTTCGGAACTTCTCATTACACCAAGTTTGCTCGATTCGCCGAAGACTCATCAATAGGAGCGGTTTGCTCGACCAGGCCCCGTGAACAATCTACCCGAATGAAATCGATTAGTTATCCGGAGTGCTTCCTCGGGAAAAGCTCGAAAGTTGGTATCATGTTATATTCTTCGAGGACTTGTGGAACGCCCATACAGGGTTTCCAATTTTGCCAAACGCCTGACATGCTTGCAGGATAAAGGATACCACACCCATTTCAGCCGCGATCCTGACACGCATGATCGATCTTGGATCTTTGAAGCGCATAGGGCTTTGCACCTTCGCTTCCCTGTTCTCATGCGTCCTCCGCCATTCTTTCTTATCGACTTTGCTCGTCGAGCCAACCTGCTCTCTTGTGTTCCAGCATCTTTCCCAAAGTTTAGAAACCTCGACCACGACCTCGGCCACCTCCTCTTCCACGTCCTCCACCACGACCGCCGCCCCTTCCACCGCCGCCACGACCTCCACCGCGTCCACCCGCAGCTCCACCACGTTCCGCCTCTTTCCTCGCCTTGTTCTTGGGCTTCGGCGCATCGTCAATGAGTAGCGTGTCCAGCGGTAATGAGTCTGGGAGAATGATGTATCGGACAGTTGAGCCTCGGACGGTCATTGTGTCGAGTGCTACGGTGTCGCGCGACTTGGGCGTGTACTTAACTGCTCGGAGTGCGACGTTCATGAGCGGTGAGACCGAGGTGATGGTGCCATTTACGATTGTGCCTGTGGGTGAGTTAGCATGGACGACGAGCCATCACGCCTTACTCTGCTCCTCCTTGGCTGCTTGCAAACCCAATTTCTAGTCAAACGTTGCGCTTTCTCTTCAAAAAACACCACAGTTTTCGAAAGGTACGCACCATTTTTGAGTTCGACTGTGACCGTCTCATTCTGGCACTTCATAAGAAACCTGCGCGCATGGATTAGCTTTGTATACAACTGTAGGAAGCGCCGACCTTACCTGACAAGCTTCATGGCTGCGACTAATAGTTCTACGCGACTGGGATGCTGCAATTACCAAGGCAAGAGTCTTGGAAATCGTGAGTTCGTGTTGTTGCGCGGTCCAATGCGCGATCATTCGGTGGGGAAGCTGTAGCTAGGAAATTGCGACTAGGCAGGCTGCACGGGCCGAGGATTTTCCGAGCACAGTCACGTGCAAGTAACCTTCACTGGTCGATAATTAGGGTCGATACTTAGATTAATTTGCCTTCTCAGTTCTATCCTCAGACACAGAACAGGAGTCACCTCATCAGCGAATAAAACAGCCTGTAGGACTTCGTAGGTCTATCATTTCCTCGCATGACCATCAAATCACCACTGATATCCTGCTGGAATAGCCCAAATGCACCGTGTGGAGAGTGTTTCCAGTATAACTTCAAGCAACGGCTCGACATTGTATGCATCCCGTATATGACATCCTAAAGACCTTCGCAGCGCTATTATGACGGTGTGTTGGTGTCTCTTTCACTTCGGAGACGTGCAGGCCTCGCGTTCACCTTCGTTATATTGTAGTCGGCCTGAATAGGTCCCGATGTTATTATTGGGAGAAGCGTACTCCTGAGATAGGTATTGTCAGAAGTCTCGAGTGCATAGAGACAATAGAACGACCCTTAGCAGTGTATACTCACTTTGAGCTTGCAATCACTCGTACTTGAAGCTGACTCTCCATCTCCCCTTCAACAATTCACCACTACTTGCCTTCCATCACAAACCACCATGACCAAGCGAAAGGCCAACACTGCAGCTACTGGCGCTGGTCGCCGTAGCAAACGCACCAAGACCACAAGCAACCCTTTCGTCTGGAACCCGCGCGAATGGAAACAAGTCACCATCTTCATCCCCGAGGTGACCCTGCTCAGCAAGATCTCCGACCGCTCGCAAAAGGTCGTCAAGAAGGTACTCGAAGTGACGCCTAATTCGGCGGGGGATCCACTCCCCTTTGAGATACGGGTCATTGCTATGCTTCCAGAGTGCAATAGAATAGTGACGCCAATTCACTATTCTGTTTCTGATCCAGATCCACAGCACGACACCGCATTCTTCGAGTACTGTGCTCTTGGCGACCTTGCGCAGTAGAAGGACAAAAACTTCAACTGCAAGAATCACAAGCCAGTGCCTGAGAGCGTCATCTGGCGCTTCTTTCTTCAGATGAGCCAGGCACTGGCTGTGATGCACAACCAGATCGGCCCCAATCGCGAGATCCTCCTCCATCGCGACATCAAGCCAAAGAACGTCTTGGTGGTGGACAATGGCACCACCTACCCTTCCTTCAAGCTCAGCGACTTCGACTGCGCGTCAGTGTGGTCAAAGTCAAGGGCAAGTCAGCGAGCGATCTGCGGCACCTTCGAATGGCAGCCGCCAGAGAACCCACGAATCAGCACCAAGGCTGCAGACATCTGGGCACTGGGCGCTTGCGTCCATTATCTTGCAACCGGAATGTATCCTCTCGAGGACAAGGACGCTTACCAGACCGCCCGTTACGCCGAGAACAATGCACATCCAGACTCTGCACGAGACTACAATCCCCGCGCACGCAACTATGCTGCGCGCGTTCCTCGCAGGGCCACACCCCTCAACTTGAGCAAAGAGCAGCAGCGCCATCGAAATATTGCACCATTCCTCTGGATTGCAGGCGGTCCTGAGTGCTACAACCCTCAATACAGCGACGAGCTTAACAGCTGGATGCAGCAGTGCTTACGCCACACTCCGAGCAGACGTCCCACAGCTGAGCGACTCGTGGATCGTATGGCCTTGGATGCAAAGCGCATGCTCAGGAGGATGGGTGGACAGGCAGCTCTTACAGATCTGGATGTCATCTTTGATCCGGATTCTTGAACGGTCAAAACTCACGCCATACTGCGTCTATCAGCAAAGCGCACGTCCTGCTTCATCCTCCGCTCTTCCATATCCTCACGATCACCAGCTTCTCCCATCCTGCCTTCTTTCCACTTGAGCCCACAGTTTCGGTCATCCATCCATCGCCCCAGGCTCTTATGCGTTGCTTCACCGCCTCCGGCTTGTTTTGCGCGCATAGAAGCACATATCCAACGCCTTTATCTTTGCTTAGCAGCTCCGGTATCTGCTCCAACATTTTGTTCGTCACCACCATACCATCTTCGCCTCCTGCATACGAAAGCTCCAGCAAGTACGAATCTTGTTCGAATGACGGCGCTGCCTTGCCCTCTGGAATCTTGTTGTAGTCGTCATGGCGCGACAGGTCTGGCAGCTCGGCAGGCACATATGGCGGGTTAAAGATGAACACATCGATCGACTCTGGGCGTACCGCAGACGCCAAATCGCCATTCACCACATCCAGAAAAACCGACCGTACATCCTCTTGCTCTTTGATCGCATCATGAACTGTCTGCGCAGCGGCTTTGCAGGCAAAGCTGTTGATATCAACGCCCAAGCTCAGCACATCTCTTCGACCAAAGATCCTCCCAGCGTTCGCAGCCACAAAAGCAAGTACAACGCCAGATCCGACTCCCACTTCGAGGACCAATGGCGGGGTTGAGCAGGACCCTCCAAATCGCTTGCGCAGGAACGTGGTCTCTGACGGTGACGAGAGCGTGTCGAGGAGCAAATACGAGTCTTCGGCTGGTTCGTAGACGCGATCGAAGCAGACGTGCGAGGTTGACGGTGTCGGCAGCATGGTTGGATTTCTTCGATGTTGGTGTCGTGGAAGGAGCCAATGGGCGCGGACGGAGCTAAAGCTGCAAGACACCGAGGTTAGGTCATCATAGACATTTTCGCGATCATGAATTCATCACTTCTTGTCTTCGCATACAATTCACGGATTCCACATTGATCAATTGCAATATGCGTGCGTACTCTCGACTACTAGCTGTGGCAACAGATGCAGGCGCATCGAGGGGGTTTAGACAGGCTCCTTCTGCCCTGCTACCGCCGATCCCGCTATACAGGACCATCCTGCGTACACACAGGAAGCGATTAGACGTTGAGGAGCGCGTCCTTGGCGACATGTATGTCAAGGCTGAGTTTAGGGCACACAAGAACATCGACAATCCTGTTCAAATTGTACGTTGCACACTCTCGTTATATCCAATCATCTGCTCAAACTTGTAGATCGGCTTCCTCTCGGAATGGCAATTGTACGCCCAAACACTCCAAGGCGACTCATGGAAAGGCGAGAAGATGGACAAGGGCAAAATTGACAAAATGAGCGGTATGCTGAGTTCCTCCGACACATATTTTACATACTAATCGGAGCTCTAGATCAGCAGATTGGCCAACTGTACGAGCTCATGCAAGCCATACAAAAGCAGAATCAGGAAGATGCCGATGCTGAAGAAAAGAGCATTGTGAATGCTCTTGACAACCACAAGTCCAAGCCTGAGTGATCGTACCTCTGTGAATATCAACTCCATTGAACACTTTGCCACAAACGATGCAAGCTTCACGTTTCGACATTGACAGTCAACGTCATTATGGACGCTTCACGCACCACGGACGAGGGCACTATATATAGTGCCTTAAGTATCTTCAACACGAGAGCACCGCTCCATACGTATGTAGGTTCACGCATCCGCATTCCATACGTCCTTCCGTCGGACCTCGCCATTCCACAGCCTACGACCCAATTTCCATCATCAGCAAGGCTCCGAACGACCTTCTCGTACTTTTAGTAGTCTTCTCAACCGCCAAGGATTCTGCCACAGTATCAAGGTCGGGACGGTGTAGCACCATTTCTGTCCAAACCTCAACAAAGTCCCGGTGCTCACTCTTCGCCATCATGTGCGGCTGCACTCTCTACGACTCTCCAACGTGCGGTCACTCATGGATGTCCATGAGCCAGCCATGTGGCTTCCTCTCCGACCTTCTCAGCTGTCCAAATCGCCACACATATCAGATCTTGATCGCACCACCTCATTCTTGCCCAATGTGTAATGGCGGCTTTGCAGACCGGGAGACTATCGAGATGGTGCAGGGGCCGTGGGGTTGCAACCAGCTGGTTCGCAGCCATGTAGGAGGGAGCTTTGCAATACCTGGAGAGTGGGGAAATGCTCGGATCCCAATGATGAATAGTGGCTGCATAGGTCCTGCTTCCACATCCGGTGCCGTGGTGCCCTACAGCGGATCTAGTGCTATGGTGCCAATGAACAGCTATCACTACGATCACCGACTCACGGGCCCTTACCCTCCACCTCCGCCCATGATGTGTGATCAACGCATGATGTACGACGGGTACAACGGGTATGACAGGTACGACGATTTCGACGACGGATTCATGTATGATTTCGATTTTGATGACAGGAGAAGGCGGAAACGCAAGAGCTCTTCTTACCACAGATATCGATATTCCAGCAAACCGGCAACGAATTGTATTGTTATGTAGGGCGTGATGAGGATCTTCAGGAAGCTCTATCTCAATGGTTGTCATGGGTTGGTGACGTACCTCGGCCTCACGAATTGGATGTCCCTAGAAGTGGGTGGGCTTGGTGGATGATCTCAGAAAAGCTACATCTTGTAATGTCACTTTTTAAGCTTAGTTCACCGGAGCGATATACATATTTCATACACGTGATCTGTCGAGGCATTCACGCATCGGCCTTAAATACAGCCGGAACCAGCCCCGCGACCCGACACGTCAAACCAGCCGAAGCTTGAGCTGCTCCCTTCGACACGCCGCTCCACCAGTTCTCACTGGCGCCTGACGGGCACCCAGCCACATACGTACCGGGCTACAATCTCAAACGATATACCGCAACGTTGCAACATCTATATTCATATCTGTCCTATCTATAAGGCAGCAATCGCGGGGTCATTGGTACAAGATAGCAGCACAACAACCACGCAAACATTCCAGTCGTATAACAAACAAGCTACCACACCTCTTTCCCTTCACACAAAACCAGCGCGAAGCACATCCAGACAAGATGGCGTCCTTCTTCGAGAACCTATGGCTGTCTATCTTCACTCCGGGCCCAACACCCACCCTTCTCGTCGCAACGAACGCATCCTTCGCCGCTCTCCAGCTCCTCCTGTTTGCTATGCTCCTGGCGACATACAGCATACATTTCATCATTCTCTCATTCCTCTGCGGTGGTCTGTGGTGGGCAATCAACTGGTTTGCAGCCGAGATTCGCGCTGCGCAAGCGAAGGAGGAGGAAGCAAAGCGCATACGGGAAGCCAGGCGCGGCAAAGACAAGGGCGGGAATGGAGATGGCGCAGGCGACGATGGGGAAGCTATGGACACGGGAGACGACACAGAGGTTGATGCCGAGGTAGAAGTGCAGAAACAGAGGCCGACTCAAGCGCGCGGCGCAAGACCAGAAAGCCAGAGCACTGTCTTCGTAGATAAGCCCAATGAGCGCAGCCGAAGAGAAGAGACACCTCAGGCGTCAAGTGCGATGGGCGGGCCGGCAGGCGCGAGTACCACCGGCGCAGCCACGAAGCTTGCGCCGCTTGTGGACGACGCGCTGAAGAAGAGGAAGGGCTTGGGCGAAAGCACTGGTGATCTGAGTACGGATAGTGAGTGGGAGAAGCTCTCAGAGGACTCTGGAGAGAGATGATGGACACTCGTGATTCCGTAGACGATCTGTTACACGTTGGCTTACACTCTGCTATTAGGCGCGTCGAGTTGTCAGGCCTTTGTGCTCTCTTTGTACACGCACGTGAGGACGCGATGAACTTGGTTCCTGCATGAGTGATGTAATGATTGTAATCCACCCTTAGCCTTTATTATGCACAGCCTGGGTCCGGCATACAGTTCATGACTGGCAGTCCTTGTCTACCATGCTGCAGTCGTCTTTGCTTACGCCATAATTGCTGCCCGACCATCTCCACGCTCGACCTTGCGGTCCACCCCGCTACCGTCAACTTAACCAACATAGTGCCCCAACTTTCTCCAGGCAACCCCCATACCACGAAACAGCACCGATGGAGACGCGTCATCTCCACCCACACAGATAGACTCTTCTGTTCCTGCGACTCGTCGCACCCATCCTCATCCCACAACCGCCGCCTTCTGCCCCGCGACATCCGTGCTTTCGTTGACCATGGCCTCCATCAACGCTCCTGTGAGCATCGCAGACGTCGTCGCGCAAGCCGGCAATTACACATACAATGCGCACATACCGCTGGCAAACTGGCTACGCACAGCCAACACCATGCAGAAAGAGGTGCGCAACCTGGTTGTTGGTATTGCTTGAGCTCACACTACTCAGGCGCAAGTATATGAGGCCGAAGGAAACGGCCCGCAAACATACCTGCTCTTATACAGACATGCCGATCTTGTTCTACAGAAGCTACAAACTCACCCGGACCGCAAGCAGCCACATAACAGGAAGGCACTCGAAGCAGCAACGAATCAGGTCTATAGCGACCTGAGGAAACTTGAATTGATTGCCCCGCGGATAAAGAAGAGACATGAGGAATATCAGGAGAGGAGGCGGAAGCAACAAGAGGCCCTCAAGGCGCTAGAAGGATCAGGCAGCAAGAACTTGCCGCAGGAGCTGGACGGGCTGTCGTTACAAGATCGAAGGTCGCAACGGAGATCATACGACTCGAGGCCTACGCTCGATGCGCAGGAGAACCAGTCCTTAGCGACAAGATTAGCGCAAAGAGAGGTGCGAAAAAGAGATACGGCAAGACGGAGTGTGCGACAGCATGGCGTGTCGGAAGAACAGGAACAGCAACGACGGACTGGAGGCAGGTGGGAGAGCTGGCAAGAAGATCTTGCACATGATGATGACCGTGGAGATCTGTCGAGTCAGCTCCAAGAGCTTCGTCGTCTGCAAGAGACTGGTCACAGGACGTCACAATCCTCGGTTCGTGTGCCTTCACCTATCTGAAGTTCTCATACTGACTTGCCTAGCAACCCTCTTCACGATACACTTATAGTTACTATTATCCCACCGTACCGCACAAGTCTGGGGAAACGAATTCGTCATATTCAAGTTCTCAAGATCGAGACTCATACAGCGCACCAGTACGACCTCCCAAGGAGCAGATCTATCGATCCTCTGGATTAGCCTCAATACCGCCTCCGCTTCCGCCGAAACCCACGACTTCTCGAGACACAACATTTGAGGACCCACGGCCACCACCGTTACCCGGCAAATACGCTGACTCTCACCCATCAGCACCTCCACTCCCAAGCAAAATCCCGGATAATCGACCACCGACTCCTTCCACCGAACTCGACGACTTCTCTTTCAAACCCTCTGCTTACCTCGAGAACGGCGACCCCCTGCGCCCTGTCTTTCTGCCATCACAACTCCGACAGCAATTCCTTCACGTCGCATCCTCGAACACGCGCCTTAATCTTGAAACGTGCGGCATGCTATGCGGCATTCTCAAATCTAATGCCATGTTCATCACAAGATTGGTAGTGCCTGAACAGACTAGCACGAGTGATACGTGTGAAACACTGAATGAAGAGGAGTTTTTTGACTACTGCGATAAAGAGGAATTATTGGTAATTGGTTGGATTCACACGCATCCCACCCAAACATGCTTCATGAGCAGTAGAGATCTTCACACTCATGTTGGGTATCAAGTCATGATGCCTGAGTCCATCGCCATCGTCTGTGCTCCGACCAAGGAACCTAGGTAAGTCAAGCACCCATAGCGGTCCTGTGGATATTGAAGTCTTGGTGTGCAGCCTGCTGACAAAGGTATAGCTGGGGATGTTTCCGCCTCACAGACCCACCAGGGAAGCAAGCCATTCTCAACTGCTCGAAGCCGGGCATCTTTCATCCTCATGATGTCGACGATATATATACCGAGGCATTGAAGCCGGGCCATGTGGTCGAGCTGGCGAATGCGCCACTGGAGATCGTGGACATGAGACCAAAGAAGAAGTTTTGAGAGCTCTGGCCTCACGGCTGAACATCAAGGTGCGAGACAGTCATGATTGCATAGCGAGGCGCGGGACATAGATGCATGTAAGCATTTTCTGGAACGTATGTCAATTTCCTCTCCGATCAAATGTCCTCACAAGGAGACCTTTGAGTGGCAGCGTGGGGTTCGACCTATCAAAGCAGCCAGAAAGGATGCATGAAATGCAAACTGTGGAACGAGCGGGAGACAACCACAGCTCCTGCTCGTAACAGCGGAACGAGCGCGTCTGTCTATCCTCGCGTATGCACCGCGCAGTCCCAATTCCGTGGTGACGATTAACCGCACCCGCTTCCCTCACGCACCCTCCCTCCTAGTGCCATTGTGGCTGACCAGCAGTCTCGTCAAACCTGCCTAGCGCACTCAAGCACTGTCCAAAATGCCATCCAGGCACAAATCCCATGGTAAGCCACCAGCATAGCGTAGGCTAACCACGGCCCCCATGCGCGGGAATAATTCCACGTTCCCCAGGTTTGGCTTCCCCGCAACGCGGGAGTCTGGTTCGGCTCGAGCGCGATTGGCTGGTTGCACACACGGCCAAGACGTGGATCGGTCGCGTTTCATTGATGGAGATGATGTGTGCGGGTGCGCATGCCATGGATGTGGATGTGGTTCTTTATCTTCGTCGCTGCTGCTGGTTCCTGGTGCACTTCACGGCACTTGGTCAACTGTCTCGATTGTCAACGCACCACAAAGCGCGAATATGGCGGACCTAGCACACAAACCAGTGGATGAGAAGGTGGAGGTGATCAATGACACACACGGGACGAATATCGACCCTGTCGCGGAAAAGAAGTTGTTGCGAAAATGCGATATGCGCGTTTTGCCGCCCCTGTTTGTCTTGTTCTTACTTGCGTTTTTGGATCGCACGAACATTGGTCAGTAATTACCTGTGGTCTGCGATTTGTCTTTGTGCAGAGTGCTGACAGAGGTGTAGGAAATGCGAGAATCCAGGGACTTACGAAGGACTTGGATATGGTGGGTGAGAAGGCTGGGCGGTACAATGTTGCGCTGTTCATCTTCTTCGTGCCGTATATCCTATTCGAAGTCCCTTCGAATTTGGTGTTGAAGAGGCTTGCTCCTTCGACATGGTTGTCGCTTATTATGGTTCTTTGGGGTATGTTCCACGATCTGCTTACTATGTTTACGTTCTGACTATATATAGGCATCTCTACCATCGGTATGGGTCTAGTTAGGAGCTACGAAGGCCTAGTCGCTATGCGTGTGCTGCTGGGTCTTTTTGAAGCTGGTCTCTTTCCTGGTACGCATATCTCTCACGTATTCTGGCACATTCGATCTGACCTCCCCAGGCTGTGTCTATCTCATCTCAATGTACTACAAACGATACGAGCTCCAATGGCGTCTCACACTCTTCTTTACCGCCAGCATCATCGCGGGCGCTTTTGGCGGCGTACGTCTCCCTCTCCTGTTCTCCCACTCATGTTGACACTGCTCAGCTCCTTGCCTTCGCCATCGCCAAAATGGACGGCATCGCCGGCTACCGCGGCTGGCGTTGGATTTTCATTCTGGAAGGGCTTGTAACTGTCGGGTTCGGTATCATCACAAAGTTCTGGGTCACCGACTGGCCCGAGACGGCAAGTTTCCTCAACGACCAGGAACGCGCGCTCCTCATCGCGCGCCTCAGTGCCGACGCAGGCGGCGCCGTCATGAACCGCCTCGACAAGCGCGCCGCCAAGCGCATTTTTTCAGACCCCAAGATTTACCTAGGTACCCTGATGTACTTTGGCATTGTGAATACCGGCTACGCAGGCTCGTTCTTCATCCCGACCATCATCAGCGAACTCGGGTTTACTAGCTCCCAAGCGCAGGTTAGGAGTATTCCGATTTTCATCGTCGCGACTATCACCGCCGTCATCGCTGCGTACACAACCGATCGTCTACGGCACAGGTACTGGTTCTGTATCTCCGGACTCGTGGTCGCGTCTGTTGGGTACATTATGCTCCTTGCACAAAACAACCTCTCAGCCGGCGTAAAGTACTTTGCGCTCTTCCTCATCGTGCCCGGCGGGTATATCACGCAGCCCATTGTGCTGGTGTGGATGTCGAATCTCGTGTCTGGACACTACAAGCGGAGCGTCTCGAGTGCTATGCAAGTGGGCTTTGGCAACATAGGCGGCATTGTCGCTTCCAACATTTTCCTGGACTCCGAGAAGCCAAAGTATCCGACGGGCTACGGTGTGAGTCTGGGCATGTTGTGGATTTGCGGGCTGGCGTGTACGGGTATGTTCTTCCTTGTGAAGAGGGAGAATAAAAAGAGAGACAGGGGCGAGAGGGATTGGAGGTTGGAAGAGCCAGATGCGGATAATTTGGGGGATGATCATCCGATGTTTAGACTTACGACGTGAGGGCTCTGGAGGCTTGAGAAGAGTTCGGATAGGGAGGATGTTGAGGATGGACGATGTGATGCAGATAGATGGAATGTGAGGTGACGAACAGCGGTTTGAAGCAATCGACTTGGCGAGCCTAAGACAATGCTGTGATGCTGTGGTCGTCGTGCATCGGATTCGTTTGGTGACCATCTTGGATGCAGTTCTTCAGGACCCGTAGCGCTTCGACGCATCATAGGCACTCGAAGTCATCTTCAACACACCCCTATACCCTTTCCGCACCTCACGTCCATCGAACAACTTGCCCGTACGAACTCCCTTGTCAACTCCCAGTGCCATTGTAACCTTCCATCGCATGTAGGTTTCTGCAACGTCGTTCACTCCATGCCTACTCCCTGAGCTCAAATTCCGCGTCTTGTTCAAATTCCCTAGTGACGAAAGGATCTAGTTGCAGCACCACGAGCTAATGGGAACATGGCATCGTGCTTTTCTCACTATGCGACATCTAATTCGCCCCACACGCCCTTCCTTAGCGCACCGTGCCCTCTCACCCGACACACCCGCATGTTTGTGCCCTTCGCGCCCCTTCTCACTGCATTCCACGCAATCCCTCAAACCTGCCTAATCAAGCAATATCTCTCGTTCCACGTGGTTTGACGTGCATATGTACGCCCCTCGCCCCTTCGTGCCCTTCGCCTTGGCACGCCTGCGGACGCCCCTCGCCGTGTGCCCTTTTTCATCTACAATCCACACTTTGAAGTGAAGTTACCGGATGAAGTAATGTTTGGGGTGACGTGGCGTCGGTGGTGATGATTTGCCCTTCCTTAGCAGGTGTCGTGTCTTACGAGAGGGCGAGGGGCGCGACGTGTCATTGATTGGGCGTGCGCGCCCTTCGCCCCTTGAGATGAGCGGGAAGTGTCAGAGGTTGCGCGCGCCCTTTGTAGTGCTGCTTTCGATGGCATGATAGTGAAGTTACTCAATTGAGAAGGTTAATGACGGGATGTATGAGAATGACGGGGCAAGATAATGTCTTGAATCATTGCGCTGTGCCCTCCACATGTGTGCGATTGTAAATCCGTATGTTGAATCCATACAAAGCTACTACTAACACAATCATCGAACTTTCCCGTATGCTAAGTTAATCATGCAAGTCCATCCATATGTACAAATCCAAAGCCATCCACAGATACTGGGAATCACCCTACTCTTCACCAACTATTCCCGCTCTCTCACGACACACGACACAGCCCTTCCCAATCGCGCTTTTGATAACATGAGCATGCGCAACCTTCCCGCCCACACTCCTGCTCCATCTGCCCTCGTTCTCCATCGCATCGCTCGCCAATTGCTGCTGCAACGTCGCAGCGACACTAGCGCTCGCGCTTGTTTTAGGCAGCAAGCAACTGAGATGGAAGACATGGCCACATGCAAAGCCAACAAGGGTATCGCGGGACAGAGGTAACGGCCCGTCGGCGATCTCCTCTTCTTCGGGAGTAGGAAGGGTGAAAGGGCGGTGGCATCCGGTGCAATGGCCTGGTGGGGCCTCGCCTTCTGGAACTTCTGCAGGTGGTGGATCAATGTATGCTGCATTCGTTGTTGACGTGACTGCCGTCGTGGCATTGTCTGCTTGTGCTGTGGCTCTGGCTGCTCTTGAAGGGTCGATGCCTTTTGGCTCGACATCGATCTTTCTTCCATTGCCATGGTCGTGCTTCGCGTGCGCGGGTGTGTCGTCACAAGGTTCGACGTCAAACTTTACACCGCGTTTCTGCCCGGCACGAAGAGTGTCCATACCTGCTGCTACTTCACCACGAAGCACGCGGGCAACGCCCTCGGAAATGGAGTGCTGAATTTCGTATTCGCGAACCATGCGGCCGATGCCATCTCGCAGTCCTTCGATTTCGAGACCTTCTGGGATGCGACGTACAAGCTTTATCGGATCTATTGCGGTTCCGACTTCTGCTAACAAGCCTCGAATAAAGTGTGGTTTGTCCATAGAGTACTCTAGCAAATCATTCCAAAGATCAGAGTCATCTTGCTCCTTGGCGAAGGAGATCGCAAAGCTGACGTCGGAAAGCTTTTCTATGATGAGATACAGCGCTCTCTTAGTCTGACCTGTCTTGGAGAGGATGTGTCTGCTTCTCGTTAGCATATAGATCCGATCAAAGTATTGTCTCACTTACACAAGCTCTGGGATGTACTCTCTCCTCTCACACTCAGCGGTCGCTTTACTCAGGTCGTAGCTCTGACTCTGTCTTAGATATTCCATTAGTAGTGGTCGGTCGTACTCCGCAAATAAGTCGACCATAAGGTCTGCGAACTCTTCTGCCACGATCTTGCCATCGGCCGCTAAGCGGTCCTCTGCAACTCTTTCCTTTGCTGTTTTAGCAGTGCGCTCATGCATCTCAGGTTTCCACAACCGCCGAAGGTAAAAGTACAAGAACGGCTTGAATGGGTCCTTCTTCTGCTGCAGCTGAGTGACAACATCGCCGGCAGGAATTGTCCCACGACAACCTTCCTCGACGAGCACGTTGATAGCCTCCGAAGAGGTCTCCTCGAGTTCCGACAATGGCGCTGACTCCATCTGCTCTTTCGTGATTCGCATCAGAATGAAGCCAGGAATGTCGTCTCTCACAGCCTCCACCAGGTGGAAATCCCGAATGAGAGACATCGCTGCATCCGCGTTCTGCAACCGGATGTAACATCGCAAAGCCTGTCTCTGACGACCACTTGCAAGGAACAATTTTGCCAGTCCGTCCTGCAATATTCGCCAGTCTCTGCCTTGCACGTCTCCTTCTATGGAATCTTCAGTGACATCGCCCGCAGATAGCTTGCTCTTGATTGCCTCGATGACACTGTTGATGTCATACAGATCCGTATCCCAGGCTTCCAGAACATGCTTGAAGCGTATCCGGTCGTGTATTGTGTAGTGTCCAAGGACGACTTCGTATACCATTGAAGGGAGGGGCGGCTGCATCGGCTTCTTGGGTATGTACGGAGAGATCTCGTTGAAATGGTTCGTCTGCGCGAATTTCCATACCCAGTGTTCCCATCGTGCCGAGGTGCCCAAGACGCGTCCCGCCACTTTGCCAGCTTGCTTCCAGTCTCCGGAGCTGACAAGCTGTTGAACCCATAGATCGCCAACGCGCCTCTTCTCTTTTTCGACAGCCGAGTTCTGATTTGCCCTGGTAGCGGATACGGTAGTCTGGGAAGCACTGTCATCAGCAAAAAATTCCTGCAGACTGCCCTGCTTCTTCATTGGAGTGCTCGCTGGCGACGATTCAGCTGGAGCCGTTTGTGCTGCAGATGCTATAATCTCCGGGTGATCTTCCAGCAACTCCCATGCATCTTTGAAATTCTCGTGCTCGAGCTCCCATTGAAAGTGGTCGGCTAAATCGCGTTTGATAGCAAGGACGCAGTCGTACGGGCTGTGTATAAAAACCTTGAGGCCAGCGGTCGCTGCGTTAGGGTGTATCTGTGCAGGACGTTTGGCGGGCATTGAGCTGGAAGTATTGCCAGCGCTCGCCGACGACATTGATGGCGCACGTGGCGGTGTTTTCGAGTCTGATCCAAACGGCATGTTGATGACGCCGGCACCAGTACTGAAAATGCGGGCGGCGCCAGCTCCAACATCCCATATACCGCCTCCGATGGCTTCTAGGGCACTCCTTTGTGCGGGAGTCATGGTTTGCGGATGGGGAACGTACAAAGTGCCCAGGTGATAATCAGCAGCTGAGAGACTCTCATATCTGCTCACTGTTAAAGAGTCAACCTCGACTTCATCCTTCGTCGCGGGATTGATAAGTTTGAGCTCCGGAGACAGCCCATTTGTCCGTCGGTGCATGCCTCGCCTAGGTGTCGAATCGTCTTGAGTAATGGGATTATCGTCATCGTCGCGGGTTCGATATGCAAGAACAAGAAGCAAGGAAGGGGTATAAAGCGAGATGCCAGAAACAACACAATCGTCGAGACGTAGAAAATGAACAACTTCAGCGCTGCCGACTGATCTCTCGCCGACATTCTTGCCAGTGCCGGGCCCACCAGGATATACTCGGATGATCCACGCAGCATCTCCCCAACCGATGACAAGCTTTTCAACTTTCCTCCTCTTTGCACCGTGAGGTGCTTGAGGGGTTCGTTGATGGGGGAGTGTCGACTCAGGCTTATCGATGTGACCTCCATTCATGCTCATGATGGCGTCGTCGTCAGACTCGAGGGACTGATCGTCGACCCACTCCATTCGCGCTTTCCACACACCAGCCATGTCCTGCCATGTGCGACGATTCGGTCTTTCGATGAAGCCAATACGTTTCCATGCAGAGTCCGAGTCGGCGCTCTCGAGGTGCAGGTTGGTCCGCATGATCCGAATGCCATACTCATTTGACCAAGCCACAAATTTGCCGGAGAGGGACCACTTGATGCCGGATATCGCACCTTCTCCCGAGTGGAGGACAGTGTCTTTGCCTCCATGGCCGCCAAGTCCGATCGCACCCAGCCAACCCTGAGCTGCTTGCGATGCCGAGCTGGTGTTCGCATTTGACCGCACTCCTATTGGACCACCAGACGTATGGATAAGTTCGCCTGCCAAGCCTCCAGAGAGGTAGGAGCGATCAGACTTGTAATCTGGGGACAGGGCTACTGCTTGGACAGGACGCCCGAAATTGCGCAGAGTAACATCTTTTGGATCCACGAGAGATGAAACACAGACATGACCGTCTATCGAAGCAGACCCGATGTATATCTGGTTGGACGGGATCGACGGCACTTGGACCTGGCGCGGTGTGCGAGGCGACGCTGCTTGGCCAGCCGGCAACGAAGACTGTCTGGAAGGAGTTTCCAGGCGGTCCGATGATTTGGAAGGCGACGCTGACGGTATGAAGGGTTGCGATGGCAGGAGAGGCGAGACTGATATTGCTGTGACCGAGGCAGACGGATGGGCGTTGTAGGTGCGCAGCGTTTGGAAGGATGGGATGTTGATGGCGTGCTGGCACCGTTAGCTTACGTTGAAGGCTGCAGAGGCCAGAGGTGTGGTAGAACTCACAATGTTTCCATTATGGGTGCCTATCATCTATCTCCAGCTCAGTATAGGTCCGCAAAATATGCCATGCTTCAGAAGCTGTAACCATACCATCTTGTCCCCAGCAACCATGAAGGTACTTGTCGCGTCGCCATTCCGATACACGGGCAGCAGGCTACTTGTCAGGCGACTGTATTTCAGCTTCGGCTCCTCATCCACATCCTCTTCCTCCTCATCGTTTTCCGAGTCCTGCTCTACGCTGTCCTTCCCATTGCTGGCAACCTTTTCGAGGTGTGATTGGTCGCGCGCCGGGGTACGCGGCTCGTCTTCGGTCGCTTCCGCAGCCATGCTGGTGGCATGAGCTGCGGCGGGGGTGAAGAGGCGCTACGAGATTTGGTGGTGGTGAAGTGTGGAGTTGCAGGTCACGATGCCCTGGCCGTTGATCTAGCCGATGACGCGCGCGAGAGCCGAGCTCGCATGCGTGCAGGGATCAGCTCCCGCAGATACTCCACCATTGACGCTTTTCTTGAAGTTACGATGCTGGACGTCCATACCGTAAATATGGTCGAGATACAGTCGCATCGGCGATGATTTTCCTTCGATCACCCATAATCAATGGCCTGACTAGAAGGCTAGCCCATGCTTCACGCATTTCTGCATGCAATCATCGAGGACTGCAACTACGGAATCCAGCCAAAGTCACTTCGCGATGCCTTTCGACGACGCGCAGCAGGCAGAAGAAGATAGAGTCCACCCAGCGGCAAGAGGAGGGAGCAACGAAAGATGATACAGCCAAGGACAATGCACGGAAACCAGGACCAAACCCCACTCGAAAAAATGCCGGCAAAACGTCGTCACTGCGAAGTGTAGCAGTCGAAGCCCAAAGATCACGCTCTTTCGTCAAGTCACGCGGCAGACAACGCTTCATCGATCCCGATGCTGACACTAAAACCGTCACGGCATACTGCGCCGCCGAGACATATGACATCTCCGCCGCAGCGAAGCTTGTCAAGGCCCAAGGCTACGAGCTCGATCCATATCAAACCGGCCTATACCCCCAGGTCATCCATGTACAAACCAGCGATCGACCATCGGAGGTAAAGGACTTCCAGCAAGGAGACATTTTCATCTTTCCCTCAGGCACGATTGTGACCTGGAACGTCTGCGAACGCGAAGCCCTCAAACTCGTTCAACAAGTCCTGCCCTCGGCAGCAGAAGGCTCACACCTCGACCTCCTCGAGACCGAAGATGTCGAATACCTCGAAGACCCCAGCAAAGAAACCAGCGAAGTCGTCGGCGACACCATCGTCCTCGGTACAAAAGCCGAACCACTCACATCCGACACGCCGTCCGAGTCCGACAACACAAACTCTCCTTCAACCAACGACTCCTCCGGCCAACGTCATGACATCGACACCATCCTTGCCAAAATCGCATTCTCCTCCGGCCTCGCGCGCTCCACCAAACTCGCCATCCTCGAGACCCTGCTCTCATCCTACCAAAACAGCACCCGCAGCATCCCGTCCATCCTCTCCTCCAGTAAACCCAACCCTTTTACGCGCTCCTTTATCTTGCGCAAGACGGGCGAGCTCTTATCTATCCGCGCCCAACTAAACCTCTACTCGGAACTCACGGATAGCATGCCCGATATATTCTGGAACAGCAGGCACGAGCTGGGGCTGGGCGAGTACTACGACCAAGTCGGGCGTGCGCTGGATGTAGGCGTCAGGATCAAAGTGCTGAACGAGAAGATTGGATTTGCGCAAGAGATTGCGGCCGTGCTGAGGGAGCAGTTATCCGAGAAGCATGGGTTAAGGCTCGAGTGGGCGATTATTGCGTTGATTGCGGTCGAGGTGGTGCTGGAGTTGTGGAGGCACGCGAGCGAGCGGTGGGAGAGAGATGAGGAGGGCAGTACGGAGACGTTGTTGAAGAGGTATTTGGAGCGGGTTGTGGAGGAGGATGCGAGGAAGGAGAAGGGGATTGGAAGACCGGATACGTCATGATCGCAATTGGACTATCAGATTGGTGAGCTCGAGGCATGGTCAGAATTTATGATACCCCACTCAATAGATCTTGGTTTCCGTTGCACAAAAGAAACAGACTTGTTTGATGCTACACGCAGGCTCATCTTAATGTAGAGCATTCATATTTACAAAGATACCAAATCCCACTTGATCCGAGCCTCCGCTCTATTGATCGTCAATGACATGGAGATATTTCTTCTCTTCCCGCTTTTCCTTCTCCGACATGGGCGGCAAGTCATAGTACGAAGAGCTTCGGTAGCTCTTCAAGTATTCGTATGTGAGGCTCTTTAACTCGACTGGCTCGATGTCAAGATCCTTGAATGTCTTCGCCATGGGGTCGATGGTCTGATCGATGAATTCCCGTTCGACCTCGTCTCCCGAATGGATTGGCCACCACAAGAACTTGTTGGCGTATGTTGCGATAGGCTTAAGGATGCGCTTCGGGACGTTGACATGACCGCGCTTCTTCATCGCCTCCTTCTCGACTAGCTCATTCAGCTCTGCCATGGAATACTCGGTTGGCCCGTATAGCTCAAAGGTCTCGGCAGCGGTGGTGTCGTCATGCAGCATCCTCTCAAGAGCCATGGCTACGTCAATGGCGTGAACAGGATAGAGGCGCTCTTGCAGGTGATTAGAGGTAACAACGTTGGAAGGGTAGGCGAGACGATGCAGCAGGCGATCCTCGTAACCATACATGGGTGCCGGTCGAACAATGGTGGTCTCCGGGTAGATCGAGCGGGCAACTTGCTCGCCTTGTGCCTTGGTGCGGTAGAATTCACTTGGAGAGTCCAGCGATGCGCTGTGCGATGAGACTTGGACGAACCGATCGATATCGTACTTGGCGACCGCGTCTACGATGCGTTCGGTTCCTGCAACATGGACGTCCTCGAGAGAGAAGTTCTTGGTGGGGTAATCGCGACCGATGAGGTTGTAGACAATGTCAGAGTGTCGAACACTCTCCTCAATAGAGGCAGTGTTCCGCAAATCCATCTCGATGAAGACGACTCGGCCCAAATCTCCAGCAACCTTCAAGTGTCGCTTAGCCATCTCCTCCCGAAAGGGAACAATAACTGTGCATCCTGATCGTGCTGTTACAACATTAGCATTCGCCATGTGTTATTTTCAACAGCTCGACGCACCCAGCCTGTTCACAATATAGCGTCCAAGGAATCCAGTGGCTCCGAAAACTGTCGCAGTATATCCTGTGCATGTGTGAGCATTCCATCGAGTCGGGCGGTTGCGGGCTTCTTCGTACCTCCGAGGGAGGATCTGCCGCCGGAGACTGTCAAGATAGGCTTTCCAGTCCTGTAAAAGAGTTAGCAAATCCGCCACAATTCTGCCCGTCTCTCGCCATACCTTGTTATCCTGACGTCCGAGTTGATCTGTGAACGTGCGATCGCTGAGGTCGAAAGTCGCGCCGCGCGCATCGAGGTAAAGGTGACCGGCAGCGCCGCCCCGGCGCGAGCACAACGGAGAGGCAGAGCCATGTTGCGGCGGTCAATGGCTCGTATGCGTGTCGTATGCAGCTGGTGTGAAGCTCAGCGATGTTCGACGTCGGCATCGGTGTTGGGCTTGGCACACGCTAAGCGTAGCTTCCTTCCGCCGCAACGCCATAGTAATACATCCCACACTCACACGTACATTGGCCTTCCCTCACTTTCTCGTCCAACCACCACTACTTCACGTGTTACCTCAGCTCACTCACGTCCTTCTGATCTACACCTGACTTCCACAAGAATGGCGATGGACACGGACACAATTCCGAACCTGTTGGGTGATGCGCGGGACCAGGCACCGGAGGAGCTCCAGGAATACTTCATCACTTTCGAGGACTACTGGGAGCGGAAGCTATGGCACGAGCTTACAGACAAGCTCATCGAATTCTACGACCACCCAGAGAGCGCGAAGCAGCGGATACCCTTCTTCGAGACCTTCATCAAGAGCTTCGCAAACAAGATCAATCAGCTCAAGCTGGTCACACTCGGCCTAAATGCAGCAACACAATTTAAGGGTTGGTTTTGTCGCATATGGTATTCCCAATATTAGCTGACTCCTGTAGATGACAAGGAGCGCCTCGCCTTCGTCAACGACCTCGCAAAGAGTGTGAACAAGCCCGCTTCACAAGATGCCTACGTCTACGCCACAGTCGCCGCCGCCAGCATACAGTTACGCTTACGGGATGAGGAAGGCGCCAAGAAGAAGCTTGATGAATGCGAACAGATAGTAGAGGGCTTTGACTCGGTAGAGACAGTCGTGCACGCTTCCTTCTACCGGGCAAGTGCAGAGTACTACAAGTCGAAGCACGAGTTTGCCGCATACTACAAGAACGCTCTGCTGTTCCTCGCCTGCGTCGATCTACAAGATCTTGAGCTTCGCGAACGACAATCACGCGCATACGACCTCAGCATCGCCGCTCTCGTGTCAGATTCCATTTACAACTTCGGCGAACTACTATTACATCCGATTCTCGACTCGCTTGTCAACACACCTCACGCATGGCTACGCGATCTCCTCTTCGCCTTCAACCGTGGCGACTTGATCGCGTACGACGTTCTCGCTGGCAACATCTCAAAAGTACCCCTTCTTAAGGAGCACCAGACCTTCCTCTACCAGAAGATCTCGCTGTCCGCCCTCACAGAAACCGTTTTCCGCCGCCCACCACACGACCGCGCTATGACCTTCTCGGAGATATCGCAGGAGACAAAGGTACAGCCAAACGAGATTGAGCACCTGATTATGAAGGCGTTGAGCCTGGGGTTGTTGCGGGGTCAGATCGATCAGGTTGCCGAGATTGCGCGAATCAACTGGGTACAGCCCAAGGTCCTGGATATGAAGCAGATCGAGAGCATGCGAGGCAGGTTGAAGGAGTGGGACGCCAGTGTCAATCAGCTCGGCAACTGGATCGAGGGCGTGGGCAAAGATGTTTGGGCTGCTTGAGTCTGATGCGTCTAGAACGGAGATATGGACCAAGTAGCAGGGCATAGACAGCCTGCCTCCGCGGGTTAACGCGGCATGCGCGAGCAGTAAGTCAGGCACATTGCCCATCATGTAATCATAGACATCCATCAATGAACGAACCAAACAATGATAAAACAAGCTTCTATGCTTGCAGCTCTGCATGCTATCGTAAAGGTTATTTAGCACACCACAACACAAGTGCCTGCCCAACAATTCCCTTCTAATCAAACAGCCCGCCCGCAACCACCATAGCACCCATAACCCATGCAGGAGCCCACACCAACCACACCACCACCTGCGTCCACATGCCCCAAACATGCCACCCCGTCGCCGCCAACCTTAGCACCTCGGCTACATCCAGCCCCAGCAACTTGCAACTCCACTGCGCGACCATGATCGGGTTGAGCACCGCCAGAATGACCAGCTGCAACCACGTCAACGCCGCGGATTTGCTCTTGCGCACAAAACTCAGCGGCGTAGTAAGCACACCGATCAAGAAACTCAGACTGAAATTCAGCGTTGCGAGCGCGGCTAGGAACATGCCGAGCAGGAGTAGGCTGAAGCACTGGATCAATGTGATTTTTTGCTGCGAGATGGGCGTCTCGGGACCCCAGTAGAATACAAAGGCCAGCACGATTGGCATCAGGGTCGAGATGTTTGCGCCGGTTAGGAAGATACCGTAGAGGAAATCAGTGTCCCAGTAGTTGAAGTAGTACAGGGGTGCGAGGCCGAGGGCGTGGATGCCGAGGAGGATGAGGACGGGAGTGAGGAGGGGTCGTTCTGTTATTTTGGTTGCCGATTTAGGGACGATGGAGATGGCGTTGCCGTCTTTGACGACTTCGGTGTCGGTCGAGTTTGGTGTCTCCTTGGAAGATGTGGGTTTGTCTTGGGTGACGGGCTCTTTTACGCCTATGAATCGCTTCTTTTCGTCGTTCCAGGCTTTGATGGGTGGCTTTGTGGATGCTGGGTTCGAGGGCGATGTGTCTGGTCGACCGCTCTTAACCCAGAGTGCCATTGCTGTGATGCTGAAGTTGACGGCTATCAACATGGCTGAAGGAAGGTAGGTGCCGATGCTGACGAAGCGTTTCGAATGAAGCAGAAGGTAGAAGAAGAAGCTCTGGTGTAGGTGTTCGAGAAGGTTGTTCAGACTGCGGAAGAGGGACTCGACGGTCCGTCCTAGTGACATCTCGTCATGCCATCCATCCCCAACCGTGACCAGAGTGATGGCATCGACGTGGTATGGGATAAAAGAAGAGTGTGGTCCAGTCGCGTGGCCAGCTCCTTGAGAGATCATGCCTCGGAGCATTGTCAACAATCGCTCTTTGTAGCTGTCATCGTGCGTGAACATGCGCTGGATGACACAGTCAATGCCCATTTGTCCACCCGCAATCTGAACAGCTGTATTGAAGAGGTCCAAGTTTGGCAGCTGACCATTGACTCCATCGTATACGACGTGCAGCTTATCATATCGGTGCCCCCAAGGTCCGGCCGGATAATCGACTGCAACAGCGCCTTGCAATGCCCCACTCTTGATCTTCAAGCTCTCAACCTGCGTCTCATCGTGACCATTGTGATAGGCATCGACCCAAGCCTGTGGTCCGATTGTGCTATCAGCCGAGATCAAAAAGATAATGTCCTTGCTCCATAGACTCCAGCGCTTGAAGTATCGAGCTAACGTGAGAACCAGGGCAACACCAGAGTTGTTTATCTCGCCGTCCATGTTCTTCCACGCGCCAATGAGGACGATGGCCTCGGTAGCGTCGGCGCGCGGGCCTTGAAGGATCGCGTAGACATTCTCATTCGTGATTGAGTGGTTTCCAAAGGTGTAGTTATACTTCTGCGTTGCGACTTTGAGGTTCTGCTCGAGGAAGATGCTTTCAAAGGCCTTGGACCGCCTTAGCATCGTGTCAGTAATTGGTCTTCACTTCTGCAGCTCCACTTAATCTTACTCCTCAACAGATCTGTCGATCAGCCCATGTACTTCATGCCGGTAAGCTCTGAAGACATCGTGCTCGCTGCCAGTAAAGTATGTATGCACCTGGCCTGGTAGCAGGGCATTTTCTGAGACATATGTTCTTCGCGAGTACTCGTTCAGAGGAAGGATGAGTAGCCATACGACACCGACAACGATACAGAAGGCAGATAGGTAAGGCGGGATCTTGAGCAGACGGGCATCCCGGCGCAACGCCAGTATCGAAGCTTGGTATGTTAGCTTTCGCATATGGACATATTACACCCACTTACAGAGAAGTGCCATTTTGCTGCCTTCTCTCAATTGCAGGCACAGTGTAAGGAGAATCAGAGGAGAGAAGTCTGCAATATCTCAAAGTGCCAACCAACTTGCGTCCAAAGCAGAAGGTGCTAAGGTGGGAGGGAGGGCGCGCTAGTGAATCGCCGCGGTCGTCGCGCAACTCCAATTGGTCAGCGTCATCCTCGACATCTTCGTCCCTGGACGCGCCCCATCTGTCTGACATCCGACGCGATCCATCATGCCTTCCTTTCCGCAGTTCAATCCAGCGCGTCTGCGCTCCTACGTCTTCCGGCTACCGCTATGTACGAGAGTCCTGGTCGTTGCCATACTAGGATTATGGATTGCAGCCATACCATTCCCGTGGTTAAGGGAGTTTTCGCGGTTGGAGCCGGCTAAGATGGACTTCACTCAAAGTAGGTGGAAACTCTGATTTCGAAGGAGATGGAGACCTCCAGAAAGAACTGGGCGCAAAATCGGAGCGACAGGCTGTCCTACGCTGGAAAGGCGTGCACGATACCTCGAAGCTCACAGGATGGGTCGAGAGATTGGGCGCGCAACAGTATGGTCGACAGGTCGGAAGATTTAAAAAAACACTACTTTCTTACAAGGAGGAATATGCTAACAGTATATCCCCGCAGTGCACCGACTCAACTTGTTTCCACTCATGCACTTAAACTTTTTCCACATGATCTTCAACCTTTTCGCCGTAACGCCCCTTCTCGAGCGCTTCGAATCCGAGTTTGGAACATTGGTCACATTAGCGCTATTTACAGGGCGTGAGCAAGGATTCTCATCATAGACCAGGTCATGGGACTGACATCAGGCAGCATTTGGCACAATACCAGGCGGCATATACACATTGTTGGAGAAGTTCGTCTTGCGAAGTAACACGATTGTTATGGGCGCAAGGTACGACAACCTCATCCATAATCTATGGTGTCATTGGTAACAGAGCACAGCATCTGGGTATTCCTTCTCCTGTCCGCTGAGGTCATGAAGACACACAAGACCAATCCCAGCTTCAAGTACGATGATCTGCCCAGACCTCACGAGCTTCAGAACTAACACAACACAGCATTGGACCCTACAAGATTCCCACATGGAGTACGCCGCTCATCCTCGTTGTCGTAACTAGCTTCCTCGTACCGAATGTAAGCTTGATTGGACACCTCTGTGGCGCAGGTATAGGCTACCTTTGGGCCTCGGGTTACATCAAGTTCCTCGTACCGCACGAGAAGATCCTCAGGTGGATCGAGACGAAGCTCAACCTTCTTGGACGGTTACCACACTATGTCAGTGTGGACCAGAAGACATATGGTCGGTATGGCGTGTTGCCGAGTTCGAATGCACCTGTGGCATTGGGCAATATGCCGAGAAGTCCTGAGCCAGGGCAAAGACTCGGGCCATGATCTTGTCTCCTCTTACCTCAGCAGAAACGGTATTTCTGCCATGGTCAATTCATCTCTCAGACTTATGATGTAAGCGGCGTCTGGGCGTTACGGAACAAGCGTGGATAATGTAAAGAGCATGGAACATAATGTATAGATCCTGTAACACAACATAATACTCGAACGGCGCCATCGATTTCTCGCTTCTAGAAATTCCGAGCTTTTGAAGTCACAAGCTAGTGCGCTCGACAACTTAGCTCATGTCTACCCCTCATCAGACTTTTCTACCCCACCAGACATTCACACCCGCCCCCCATCGCCAACGCCAACTCAAAGTTCATTACAGAAGCACGCGGTGGAGTGAGGGGCGCTTCCATCAAGTTCAAAAATAAATCTATTATCTGGTTAGTTTTGCAAAACGCCACCAACGCAAATCTACAAATTTGCAAAGTCTCGTTGGTGTAGTTGGTTATCACGTGGGTCTCATATCTCCACATATGACTGCTCGCAGAGTAGAAATCCCAAGGCCGCCAGTTCGAGTCTGGCACGGGACATCGTGCTTTCGTTTTTGCACTTGCAATTGTGTGGACAGTCCTATGGGAGTATGCATGCAGTGCATTTCTTTTTGTCAGGGTGAGATGCTTGACTTGTTGCAACCTTGCCTGCAGCGATCGAGTGAAGATGATTATTTTCTCACGAAGATTCAAAAAACCTTGTATCGTGCTTCGGAGAGCATCTCACACATATGGGCTGGAGAGCAGCTTATACAATCGTGATAGGAGGCGCCATCTTCTCAATTTCACATATGCATTATCTCGCCTCTTTCGTCTCCCGCAATTTTCTTCTGTCCGTTGGCACTTTTTCAACATCCCGCACTGTGGGGCAACCACTATCGTGAGGCTCACTCGCATATTGCCTGATTCGGCAAGTACACAACTACTGTAGATCGCGGAGCTATTTGAGGGGCAAAAGGGCACGGAGGGGTATCGAGGGGCATCGAGGGGCATCGAGGGGCACGGAGGGGCAAATGTCGAATATGGAGGGGCAAGGAGGGCAAGGGGCGCGGGGTGATGAAGGAGGGGCACGAGCGAGAGCTGAGGTTGACTTTTCAAATGGAGGGGCACGAACACAACGTATACCAACATCTCTACAAAAGACCAGGGGTTCATATATCCGAATTGGGTTGACGCTGAAATGGTAATCAATGGTAGTTAAGACAATGCTTCGCTGTTGCGGCGCTTCTACTCGTATACCACTCGACTACTATTTTGGATATGTACAAACACGAGAGCTTCAAGACAATACCTGAGTTGTGGTCGCCGTCGAAGCTTGAGGAACAAAGTAATATGCGGATACATTTATCATAGTCCCAGTATCGTTTTCGAACAAAAACATTCTGCAGTTTTCGTCCACCACAAACAATGTATAGGAGTGGCACAGAACACTGCGGGGTACAACTACAGTAAGCCATACGCCCTGCTCACAACCTGATATCAAATCGCAGAATATCCTCGATCAAGCTTAGAAGACCACGCCTTGAGCATTTACCCCGATAGTGCTTACTCCAGAGTGTTGGATGTATAGTACGAGACAACCATGAAAGACGCTGAAGACTCTTGGAGGCGTGCAACTTCTACAGCGAAATTCGATACCAAAACCCGTCCGAACTTGCGCCTCACAATGACAATAGTTACCCTCTTAACAACCCTCATCACCCTGCTTATTCCCACCATCCTCATTCCCATCTTCCTCCACCGCATCAACCTACACTTCGCCTCCAAACGCCGCAACTGCACTTCTCCACCCCTCCGTCCCTCCCGCGACCCCATCTTCGGCCTCGACCTGCTACTCTCCGACATCCGCGCCATCACGCTCAACCGGCGCATCAGAGAGCAATATGCCTCATTCCGCAAATACGGGTCCACATACACATTCTACTCCTTCGGCAAGCGCACCATCGCCACTACTGATGCGAGAATCGTGCAGTTCGTGCTGGCAACGGAGATGGACAAGTTTGGCGCCGGACCGCCCAGGGCAGCTAGTGTGTCGATGATTGGGCGGGGCGTGATTAATAGTGATGGGGCATTTTGGAAAAAGGGGAGGGAGATGATTATGCCGGTATTTGCGAGAGGGCAGATTGCGGATCGGGACATGTTTGGAAGGCATGTGGAGAGGTTGGTGGAGAGGATTGAGGGGCATGGCGTGGAGGTGGATTTGAAGCCGCTGTTTGATGAGATGGTACATTATGTGGGAAAGAGGCGTGGGTGTGTACTGACGGTTAGCGCAGATTCTGGATGCGGCGTCTGAGTTCATCTTTGGAGAGTCGCTCGATTCTGCTTCCGCGGACAGAGGCTCGACAGAGGCGCGAGAGTTCATGGATGCATTTAATTACGCTCAACAGAGCGTGGGAAAGAGAATCCTACTTGGCAAAATGAGCTTTCTCCTCCGCGATCAAAAGTTCTGGGATAGTTGTGAGCTGGTGCAGAAGTTCACCAAGAAGCAGATCGATCGAGCAGTACATCGCGAGACGGGCGATATTAAGTCCTCTGGGAATAGTGAAGGTAAGATCAAATACAACCTTGTCAAAGAGCTATCAAAAGTCATCAAAGATGAAGAGACGTTCAGCAGTGCGCTACTTAACGTATTCTTCGGCGGAAGAGACACGCCCGCGGTCGCGTTGAGTAATGTCTTCTTCTGCCTCGCTCGACATCCAGGCGTATGGCAGAGCATCCGGGGAGAGGTCGCGGGGTATCAACCAGAAGATCTGACTTTTGAGAACCTGAAAAACATGCGATACCTTCAGCATGCCATCAATGAGGGTTTGCGGCTATATCCCGCTCTTCCGACCGTGTCGCGCGACTGCCTTACAGAAACCACGATACCATACGGTGGTGGTCCAGACGGCAGTCAGCCAGTATGCGCGACTCCAGGAGATAGAGTGTTGTGGAGCGTATATACCATGCATCGGAATCCTGAAGTGTTTGGCGATGACGTGGATGCGTACAGACCCGAGCGATGGCAGAGTATTCGACCTGGTTGGCATTACCTTCCGTTCAGTGGAGGGGTGCGACATTGTCCGGCTCAACAGTTGGCACTGTTTTGGGTGTCGTATGCTGTTGCCCGTATGGCGATGGAGTTCAAGGAGATTAGGAGTGTGGATCCTGTGGAGGAGTATGTCGAGAACTTGAAATTGAACATGGAGAGCGGCAACGGTGTCAAAGTGGCTTTGACGAGAGACTGTTGAAGAAAGTTATTGTGTTTGGCGACGGCGTGAAATACAACACTACTGGGATTTCGGGCGCGAGTTATCCTGGAGTATCGGTGAGCACGCTTCGGCCTATGCTCAGTGTGATAATCTAGGTTCTTAAGAGAAAATAGCGTCGGGAGACAGCAGTCACAGTCGTGCTGGCGGTGAAGTGTCAAGCTATCGTTTGGTGATTTTGAGGCGTGTAACAAACAGTTTCGCATTCCTGGTATCTGCGATGCAGCCAATAGGACGCCGGCCGACTTTGCTGATGTGCAACAGAGCTTACTTTCACCATTCCTAGATCACTTCATCCCGAAACTCCTCGCGCACGCCCATTCAGTCGGAGAGTGCTTCATGGAGTGCTGAAGCGCTCCGCGGCGCTCTAACATAATGGTAATCGGTGCCACAAAGTGTGCTGTATAGCTTCAGGCAGCACTCAGAACCCAAAGAATCCGAAGCATGCATCGGTCAAACTTCGCCCACAGCATCCTAGCTCTGGCTGGAAGATGGACGACTTGACTAACAA
Organism: Setomelanomma holmii; assembly: GCA_010015745.1. Classification (NCBI taxonomy): domain Eukaryota; kingdom Fungi; phylum Ascomycota; class Dothideomycetes; order Pleosporales; family Phaeosphaeriaceae; genus Setomelanomma; species Setomelanomma holmii. The sequence continues at coordinate 76,768 of ML978167.1, forward strand.
GAACAAGCCTGCCTGGTATGTCGTCGACATTGGCCAGTCAAAGAAGATCCGTGAGCGAGTCTCATATCACAAGCACCCCAGGCACTCTGATGGACATCCTTACCCTGGAAAATCAGCTTCAGCAAAACCTTGTCTCCACTACTATACCTGGAGGCAGCCAGGCTAAGGTTCCGCCTTTGTGTTACTCGGCAAGCTCCCACCGAAAAGTTCCTTGGTGTAGGAGAACGACATTTTCCTGAACATCGTCGAGCAGCATCTCGGAGTTGTCTTTCGGCATTCCCTGAGATAATGCTCCAGGACCACCCGTCCGCAGGCATTGACATCAGCCAGCCGCATCGCGGTCTGATGATGGCCCGTGTCATGGTCCAAGGCTCTCAGTTAGGCGGAAAGGAGGGTGGCTGAATGTGTTCGCCCTTGCGTTGCTGCGGTATATACCGCCGAGTGACACAGGTAGAGTCCCAAGCAATGCGCTGAAGTCTGATTCTCACAGTGCAGGCTCAGCACTTTGTGGCTCGGGTATTGGCATTACAACGAAGCCTGGGTATCCACGAGAACTTTCGTCTCTCGCATTCAGCAAGTAGGAAAGTCTCTGAGGATAGACAGGAATGTTTTTGCAGGCAATTCATGGCGTCGACCATGGGGAGCTCGAGCATGGAAATCGTCGCTCGCATTTGTATACGTGTCCTGGCAATTCACGCACACCTTCTCTTCTCACTCTTCAGCCAGGCTTGAACCTCAAAATATTGCAAAGAGTAAGCTGGCTGACCTCAACTACATTCCACAGCCGAGTAAGAAGGCTCGAGATATGTTGAGGATATCCGATCTTTATGCATGGAGGAATTTGGTAGCCAACACGATTTGCCTTCTCGAAAAACCTTTTTTGGAAGCCCCATGGGAGGAAACCGTCGTGCCTTCCCGGATGAGATTGTCATTAAGGATGCCGGGAAGGATGTTGCTGCTGCCTCACGAATTATACCAGCTAGAGACACCAAAGCTGTCGAAAGTCCTTCAAACCCTTCACTAGAACAAAAGGCATGACGGCATCTACTTCGAATCGGCACACTCCCTATGGCGACGAACTTCAACACCGGCGGCGAAGAATGCCGTTGAAGTTATTCGAAAAGGTTGATGGAACATACGAGCTTCCTGTAGGTCTTCTTCAATAGTATCGATGGACGGGCGACGAAAACCAATAACTGGATTGTCTGAAGACCTGCACGGGGACCTAAAGCGATGTCGGTTATATTGAAGTGGGACGCGAAGACGCACAAAGCGCCGCAAGGCTTGGCCATAACTTTTGAAAGTGAGTACAAGTCCTTGCTGGACCTACGTGCATGGTAAAGTCTGACGTTGCTGACATCAAAACCATGATAGCAAACGTTGGTGTTTCGAGTTTGGTTTCCCTGGCAACGACTCTGATGTTCCTGTCAACATGGACACGGACGCGTCCACGAGCCGCCATGTCGGCTAGCGCCAACGCCTCAATCTCGACCTCCCTTGGACAACCTGGGGAGCAAAGAACTTCCACGACCCTACGCGCCGGCGCTCGATTCACGACACCCACGTAAAAACATGCACCGATACTCAGCAGGCACGCCGTGCCCTGCGCCGAGCCTATCATTCTCGAGTAATTCCTGCCAGCATGGGCAACGCTCGTCTATTTACGCGCCCAGCTATGGACCAGACGATACGACTGCGAACCTTGAATACACAACAGAGCTCAAAGCAAGCCTACGCAACGCGAGGCCACGACGACCAACGCGCAATATGCGCAAACCAACATTCGATCCGTCACTCGACATCTTCGAAGATGTCGCGCAAGAAGAGCAGAAACAGGCAGCTCTTGAGGTCAAGAGACGAAGTCGCGCGTCGATAATGCCGGAAGGCTCAAGGATCAAGCGAACGACAATGCTCGCTCACCCAGCACAACGCATTCCCAAATCTGTGCCTCCAGTCCAAGAACCACAATCCATGAAGCCGCACCGGAGACGCGTCTCACCTATGCCCTCTGACAGGCAAGAACGCGATTTCAACGCCACCATACAACTGCAGGAAGATGTCCTGGAGAAGAGGGAGCTTCGGAAGCAGGGCCCTAAGAAGGACCCGCGTCGGAGGACTATCTATGTACCGTCTGACGACACTACAATCATGACGATACATCCAGGACAAGCGTCGCATGCTCCCCGCAATGGAAGGGAGAACTCTCCAGACATTGGCCTTGATCTGGTCACCCTTTCAGAGGAGGAGAACAATCTCGTCCCCGTACTTAAGAAAGTGAAGAAGGCTCCCAGGAAGTCACTGGCTGCACCGCCAAAGCGCGTACCGCTAATCTCCACCACAAGATCGCTCCAGAGCGTATCATTTGCAAGCGATGTGATTGGCTCCGGCGACGGTAAAGAGAATCTGCCACCTGGCGTGGAGATCATCGAAAAGAAAGGTTCGAGCACGATCATCGAAGTAAATTTTCCAAAGGCGGAAACCAGGCAGCCCATCACGAAAGCTCCGGCAAGAGTTCATTTCAACACTGCCAAAGCTTCTACCAACACCTCGCAGGCTCGGACCAAGTTGACGGGATCCCAGAAACGCCCACGATCACAAGTCGGCTACGATGAGTCGCCCGCGAAGTCGATCAAGGCTCGTGCAGACGGAACTGCCTCGATGGCAAGCAGCAGGGCAGCTCTCAGGGAAACGATCAAAGAAGCAAAAGCAAAAGCCTCCAAGTCAGGTCGAACACCGTTGTCCTCATCCCCTTTCCACACCAACAAGTCACCACCCACAGCGCTGCGTCGTCAGAGAACGGGGAAAGCACAGCCCAGTGTAAGCATGATGTCCATAGTTGGCCAGCCGCAACCCGCAAAGGAGAAATATCCAGTTTTGACAGAAGACCTCACCCGTCCAGAGATGTATGAAGACAACTGGCTCACCTACCAAGAAGTCGCCATTACGCAATTACTCAATTCAGTATTCGACTCAGCAAACAAAGATCCCAACGCAGAGCAGAGTCCTGAAGATCTGCGCAAGAGGATGCTGGCGCTATACCATGAGCCAGCCATGCCACCACTGCACAAACGGCTACAAGCGTCCCTGCAGTACGGTGCGCTAAGCATACCAAAAGATCTCCTAGCCCAGACTCTTCGGTTGAAAGATGACGTTGGACTAAGAAAGAAGTTCCTGAATCTCTGGACGAAATCGTATGACCTCAATGCACTACGTGCGGCAGCCGAGACTGTCATCGGACGGCAGATAACGACACCTTGCAGGCTCTCAACGGGCTCCACTAGTTCTGACGACGGCTCAAGAATGTATCGCGCTGAGCGCCGCGCGATCGAGAAGTTCTTGGACGCCTTTCTCATCAAGAATGAGGATGCTGTTCGCGTAAAGCTGGGAGCCGGAAGCATTGCTAGTATTGCACGTGGCGACGATGACTTTGGCTCCCAAGGCTGGTCCTGGAGGCGCACCGCTCTTCGCAGTCTGATGCTGGTCCTGTTGCTCGACAAAGCCAAAACATCGGAATGTCTTCCAGGGTGCCTGTTTCAAACCACTTCAGCACACAAGACTTCGGTTGAGATTCTGCATCAGCTTTCGAATCTGCTGCTTCCATCCTTGGGCGACATCACGCGTCCGCTCGGCCACCTCAACTTCAAGGTGGAGCATGCTCAATACCCACTGCAAGAGTACACCTACCATATCGACAATATTGCTATCGATTTGCGAGACGGTATCACCTTGACTCGTCTTGTGGAATTGCTTCTATATTCACGATCAACACTGATCGATCAGCACGAGAGTTCTGTCACGATCGCCTTGCCCACTGGCGAGCTGCTTACGAGTGACTTCGACGTGAATGATACCGCGGATTGCTGGGTTCTCTCGCAACACCTCAAGTATCCCGCCATTGGTCGTCCACAGAAGGTGTACAATGTACAGATCGCTCTGTCAGCTCTCCAGAGCGTGCGCGGCCTGCCAAGTCAAGCTGTTGATGGCATCAAGGCCGATGACATCGTGGATGGTCATCGCGAGAAGACACTGAGTCTTCTGTGGTCGCTTGTTGGAAAGTGCGGTCTCGGAAGCCTGGTGGACTGGCCACAGATTGTCAAGGAAACATCAATTTTCCGCGATCAATGGTACGACACTCGCGACAACTACGAAGACCGCGATCTCGACTCGGACGACGATGAGGCGACGACTGAGCTAGACGGCATGGAATATCACAAGCGATGCCTTTTTTCCTGGTCGCGTTCAATTGCACGTCTGCGTGGGATGCGCGTGACGAATCTCACGACGTCCTTTGCGAACAAAAAGGTCCTCGAGGTCATTGTTGACACCTACCTCCCGCCGATCATGGTGACTACAGTTGACGGTCGATTGGGCCTAGCAGCCAAACTCAAAGCTGTTGGTTGCTCCAACTCGTTCATCGCATTGTTCACACCACAACACGCTTCTGCGCGATCCATCCCATCGCAAGACTTTACATTGCTCACGCTCTCCTTCCTGGCCTCCCGTCTCTTACCGCTCTGCCTTACACATCGTGCCGCAACTACAATTCAGCGCGCGTTCCGTCAACATCTAGCTCGTCGTAGGACTAGTCAACGTATCGCTTTATTGAAGATAGCGCAAGATTGCGCTGTCGTTGCTCAGACTCGCGAACGCCTTGTCAATGCCGCTACAGTCATACAGAGACGGTGGACAGGCATCTTGCAGACTAGGAGAGAACAACTGGAGAGCGACGTTTTGGCATTCCAGGCTCTTGCACGGGGCTGGGCGATTAGGAGGTGGGTGCGGCGCATTACTGCGGGAAGAATTGGTGGGAAGGAGAAGGTGAGGCGCGTCAGGGGAGGCTGGTGAGATGTTGCGTCGTTCTCTAAGAGTGGCACGCGGGGCTTTGAGGGTATTCAGGAACCATCAGATTGGTTTGGTCTGAGATCGAAAGTCGAGTCTTCAATTTTGGAGTTTGTCGGGATTCCTTTGGGGCGGCAATATTGATACCACTTGACCTTCTTGTTACAACATTGAAGCGTTATGACATAATAAAATGCTCAGGTTTGGTGTGAACATGATTCGCTGGCGCTTGTGGTCGTGAATGTGTGTGTCGTGTTGTTGCGAAGCTGGAGCAAAGCCCAAAATACGAAGGAGCTCGTATTTTCTGAGCCCTAGGCCCTAGGCCAAATTTGGTGTAGTCCTAGTGCTCAATAAATACGAGCCTCTTCGTAGAGCAGTGACGCACCATGTCGGCGGAATCTCGGCAAGTGGGCTTAGAGTGTTGACGCGAACACCTTCACACCAACCAAACATCGTGTCATGCCCGCGACTTCTCGAGATCTGCTACACTCGAGAGGATGATTTTGATACTCGACCCGCGACTCAAATATGGCATTTGAGGTGTCGTACAACCTCGACAATGAGCAGCAGTTCTGGGATGGTGAGAGCGCTTGCAACCCCACCACTGCAGTCCACGAGCTAAACAGCGACACAGAGCTAGACGACATTGTTTCGACGCGCTGTCAGGAACACGAGATTATCGACAACTCTCTGCGTTCCTTCTTTAACGTCACCACCAGCTACAAGGGTATGTCACTGCACACCGGCCACCATGGCCATGGTTGACGACAAGCAGCCGAGTACCTACAGACCGACTACAGTGTCGCGAAATGCATCTTCCGCTTGTTGGAAGGTGACCTCTATGTCACCCACAAGGACTATGTGCGGCGACAAATAATATATTGCTTGCTACAGGTGCGACACTCGACACGCAATTTCGACTTCAAGGCTGACGAGAGCTCAGGAAGAAGACAACCCCACACTTCACATTGTCGCGGCATTCCTTCTATACGATGGCCGCCACAGTAACGATGACGCAATCTTAGAGATGATGCAGTCCGAGAGCACCTTTCCTCGACTCGTCGAGCTCGTACAGATGAGCAGCGTACAGGAAGATACGCAACTCCATCAAATGCTACTGGAGCTGCTCTACGAATCATCGCGAGTCCAGCGTCTGACTTGGGAAGACTTCAGTACGTCAGCACATGATCATGGGCATATCAGTCCTTTGAGGAGATGCATTAAACTGACATCATCTGCTCAACAGTGGCTGTCAACGACGACTTTATCATATACCTTCTGGACATCATCGAGGGCGCTTCTGACGACGCGGATGACCCATACCACTATCCTGTCATACGTGTACTGGTCGGTATCATGCAAAGTCTCCTATGTACCAAGCTAATGCGCAACAGCTAGTCCTCAACGAGCAATACTTGGTGGCTTCCACCACCCAACATAGCGATGGCCGGCCCGGAGTCATAAACCGCGTCATCAAAGCCATATCCACCCATGGTATGACTTACAAGACGTTTGGCTGCAACTTGATCCTGTTGCTAAATCGCGAGTCCGAAACTTCCCAGCAACTGCTGATACTAAAGCTGCTTTATCTTTTGTTCGGCAACCCCTCCACGGCCGAGTACTTCTACACCAACGATCTTCATGTCCTCGTCGATGTCATTCTTCGTAACCTTATCGATCTGCCGCATGACTCGCCTGCAGCCAGCGCGTTACGGCATACGTATCTTCGTGTTTTATACCCGATCTTGATGCACAGTCAGATCAGCAAACCACCACACTACAAGCGTGACGAACTCCTGAGACTGCTTCACCTGCTTGTTACTAGCGGCACGCACTTTGCTCCTGTGGATGAGACCACGCAACGGCTAGTCACACGTTGCACGAGTGTGAAGTGGTTGCAGGTGGCCAACAATGAATCGGGTACGAACGGCAACAGCAACACAACTTCACCAATTGACCATGCGTCCAATGGCCAGAAAGAGCTGGCGAGGCGCGCTCTTGGCATGAGCGTACAGGGGGGCAATGAAAGCTCAACCAGTGTGCTCGAGATTGCTGGACATACCGAGAAACCAGGTGTGCAAACTCCAAGCATTGGGAAACTCGCACAATGAACTTTCGAATGTGCCGAGACCTGGATTTCATGTTCGACTTACACGGCCTGAAAGTCCATCTGGAAGCCTCCTTCGAGTTGGTTGCAACTCGAGCCGGAGTTCACATGGCGTCTCCTCATCATTACATCATGACTTTACTCCTCAGGTTTACCCGCGTACTGGCATGAACGGCGCTTTGGGAGATGCAGCTTTTCTTGTCAACATGGTACATTTCGCCTTCATTCCTGTCAGCCAGTTTTTCTGGTTGTGTGGTATTCTGGACGATCTCTGCACTTTTTGTTTATGTTGTTTGAGCGAGTTAGCATCAGCACGTATCGATACCCTGCTTTCGTTCTTTGGCTTCCCAGCTGCCGCTGCTACTGACCATCACTTCGGTGTACCAAGAGTGCTGTGCACATCCAGAAATGCCGAGGACACCGGGCTCCTTCTCGAGGATTGAACTTTGGTGAAGGCTGACCACCAAAATCTAGTCCGTCATATATGCGCGTCGCAAGCCGCGGTAAAGAATCGGGATCGCGCGTTTCACACAACATGCCGATCTCCTAACACCGATGATCGACATATCTGAAAGTTGCCAAGCCCGCCGAGGGCCTTGGAGGAGGTACATCAACATGTACACATTTTCAATGGTCGGCTACACTGGTCTGGCTAATTCCACAAATGACACGACGACCTGTTCATGTTCTTCCGCGGACGCAGCCAAGTGCCTCTAGACCATTGCGCCACGAAGTACATAGCCTTATCCCCACATATGACAAGGCGCCGAAGTGATGTGCCGCAAGCAATCGCAGCGTAGTCTTGGCTTCCGCCTGCTAGATGAGCCACATGTGTCGCCAGTGTGACCCAAGACTGACACAAGCCGGAAAGCAGGATTGAGGTTGCTTGTTCTGGCTACGAATGCGGCGGCTGATTTTTGGCCGATCGTGGGTGGTACAGTAGCTTCTTTAAGGTACCGTGGATAAGGTGCAGATCGATGTAGGGATCGAGAGAAAGGAAAATTCGATACCGGCAATCAGAACAGTTCCAGACTCGTAAGATGTTCGCGTGGAAAAGGATCCAACAGAGCAGTACCCGTACACTACACAGTCGCATCTGGAGTGGAAAGTATCATTAATGCAGCGTCCTATCATGCTTGGGCACCTTAATTTTCGTGGAATACAACAGGCAGTAACCCCAAGAAGAGATGCTCCTTGCTAATTTAATACTATCAACATGTCAGAAATTCCTTGTCCAGTCGCCGTCGTCACCTCATGCTTCAGTAGATCAATTTTCGAGGCCAGGCGCTTTTTTACACAGTTGCACTCTGCATCCATGATCCAGAAATACATATCTTCGGACAGTATCATTCGTCAATTGATCGCGGCATTGCTTGGTCAATCCGACTGTATGGTCAGAGCTGACTGCCTTCGAGTGCATGCAGAGCGCTCGATGCAAATGCAGGCACTCAGCCTCAGCCAAGCCAGGCCATAGCGTAGTCGACACTACCAAGCTGACCGAGATGAAGTGTGCCTATGCGCAGAATCCTAGAAGGGTTCCCTCAACTGGCTCAGTGGGTCTGAATATGATTGAGCGGCTCCGTTTCAAGAGTTCAGAGTAGTTGTTCTAGCATCTTGATCTCGACCCAAATTGGTGGATCTAGATCTCCAAACACCATGGTCACCTTCTGATATCTTCCGCGCTGCCGAACGCATATGGTGGCCGAGGACCTTGTCCTTGCTTGTCGAGGTTACCTGGCGCCTGTGAGTTCCAACATTCAGCATGTGGAACCGAGTCCGTTGACTCTTGGCCGGGGTATCAGTGCGTGCAGGTGCTTTTCACGAAATGCGTGAATATTGTAACATATTGTTCAAGATCTTCTTGTCACTTCGTAGATCTCTAGCTGGGGTTGATTGCCGCAGTGTCTTAGAAGTCTTATCCGATTTGTGGGGCGCGAGACTGGCAGTTATCAGGTAAAAGGGAAGATATTATAGGTGCTGCTCTTCTCGATGCCTTGTGGGGTAATATTGCAGCAATGATATAGTTTTGCGGCTGATTGGGTTAATGCGACTCTTACAGGATTGGCACGGTGGTGGCATTGACATCGACCACACTCCTGGGTCGCTGCTGTTGATGCCCAACTTGACGGTGGAGGTGGCCAAACGGAGCTAAACTGTAAGTGCGCATGGAGATAGTGGGAACATGATCGGATCATTGGAACGTGGCAGAGTGAGCAACTTATGTGGAAGTAGTTTATGTGTTGAAGGTCTTCATTGAATTGAAGTCGTAAACCGATGCTCAACCTCAACCTGGGGAGCTCCATGTGCTTCGACGTCTGTGAAAGCTGTCAAGTGGGCAGTGAAAAATCTATTGTGAACCGTAACCTGCTGTTCCGATGGATGCCCTGCTGAAGAACAGAAAATGTGAATTTGAAGTAAATGCTTTTGTCGTGAAAAGAACCGAGGATGAAAGCGCTAGACAAAAAGAGCGCTTCCTTGCGCCCACAGCGCGTCAAAAGCAGATCAAAGCTCGCAAAGGGGTATACCGCAAATTTAAAGTTGACGCCGTTGTGAATGACCTCAGACTATCTGGCCTGTCTGGTCGACTTTCTCGCTCGAGATTTGCCGTGATGGCATCTCGCTTTGAACGCGGGTTGGTGCTTGTGATAGACGCTCAGGTGATCCAACGTCACTCTTGTATCCCTTCTCCTTGTCAGATTCGACGGCATGGCCGAGCTTACGTGCGATCTTGGTGCGGACCATCTCGCCATCTTCGCAAGGGAGGTACCATCGCGCTGCGACCATGCAGACAAATGACAAGAAGAGGTTGGCCCCTGACCACATCTGCACGGTGAGGTAGCTGTTGTATGTCGTGATGAGGTAACCTGAGATGACAGGACCAGTGAGGGCCGGGATCGCGGCGAAGCTGTACATCATGCCAGTCCAGTGACCTAGCTTCTTCTTTGCTAAGTGTATGGTTTCTGCTGTAGTGTATGTGCAGTTTAGGATGTTGCCAATGGAGGCAGGTGGACAGCCAATGACGGTGCCAGAGAAGAGACCGAAAACAACACAGAAAGCAATGGCCGCGCTCTCAGATCCAGCCAGCGGCCATAGGAGTAGCACTAGAAGTGAGCAGATGATCTGCGCAGAGGCGTGCATATTGAGCGCCCCAGTCTTGTCCGAGAAGTGTGCGAGGATGAGTCGCCCTATGGTGGATGCGCCATTCATAATAGTCAAGAGCCAGAAGGTCTCAATGGGTTTGTTGGTTTCTTCGGTCGGCCGAATCGATGAGCCAACGCCGTCGCGGGTCCCGTACCCAGAGGTGGCTGCCCACTGGAGATCGTTAGCTATGCTTGTCTGGCTTGAAGGGCTGGAATCGAGCTTACTTCTTCGATGTTGAAGAACACTGGGTAGAAGCCGAAGAACATGAAAGCCACAGCGGCGGTGAAGTACCAGAAGGCCTTGTTAGACTTGACGTCCGTGTCGAACCAGGTGCGCTTCGAGAGCCACTTTTTCGGCTCATGCATGGCATGATCTGGGTTTGGCGCGGCAAAGATGAATGAGAACAGACAGGTAACCACTGTGAGGCCTGCAACGCAGCGAACAGCCTTGACGAAACCAAGGGCATCAGTCAAGTAGCGGAGCATGGTAGGATACACCACACCTGCCACACTGGCACCGCATGCGACATAGCCAACGGCGAGGCCTCTTCGCTTTGGGAAGTATGTGGCAGCAACTGAAGTCCGTCAGTATTGATTCTTGCTTTTTGATGATATTGTGACTTACCCTGAGAGCTGGATACGAAGAAAGGAGCCATGCCGATCCCGACAAGAAGACCCTGCACGCCCCAGATGGAGCCAAAATTGGCCATGCCATGCGCATTTTGAGGATGCACAACGGAGAGTAGGAACAAGCCGAGAGGTACGCAGATGGAGCCGAAGCCGATAACGTGGCGGGCAAACCCAGCATCCAATAGACGACCGACTGGATTGGAGAACAGCAGAACCAGAAATGACTCCGTGGAGCCGATAAGGTTCAGTTTCAATTGATCGGTTCCGATGAGGGAGTGACCGACATAGTACGACGACCACGTGCCATAGGCATTGACAAGGCCCCAGGAGTTGAACATGAGGAAAAAGCAGCCTAACAAGCAGGCGTATGCTCGCCAGGATCGTGGCCAGTCAGGCTCGTATACCGATGCAAGTGTGACAGGTGGTGACATGTCTCTCGCGGAGCCGGTTTCTGTGGGCGCATTCGATAGAGGTAGAGTGCCCTGACTGCCTTTACGGCTGTTTTCGTCGAAGGAACGTGCCATTCTAGTTTTGAATATGTGACGTTTGAATGTACGTGGGGTGAAGTGAAGGAGGAAACCGCGATCCGAAGGTTCGGGAAGGTGGTGACGTGCTTATCGAAACGTGCTCAGTACAGCTGTTTGCGTGGGAGGGTGCTCAATGGTAGGACGCACGGTTATGCAGTGGTGCACCAAAGTCTGAGCGGCGAGCGATGCAGGTATAAGTACTTCGGCACCCCAGATGCAGCACTTGTTGACTGTGGGGTACGTGCTAGACAGATTGGTTGATAGGTAGGGCTCCACTTTCGCCCAAGCACGCGCGTAACCCCTGTGTGGCTGTCTACTCGAGTCTTGTCCGTGGTGACGTGGTAGTCGGACCGTCCGTGTAATGGACAATCAAAGACCGGGGGCACACAAGCAATGCAAGGAAACTCGCCCAAGGGTGGCCAAGAAGCATGATCCACAATCTATGCTGAAGCCTTGACTCCGCCAGGCTCAGGGTCTGTTTGTCGTTGAGATTACTGACCCGCCATGCCGCATGCAGCCCAAGGTTCACGGCAGATATGCAGAATGATGCTAACTCGCAACTGCACAACGTTCGGCGCAATTAGCGTGCTTGCTCACCACGGGTGTCCTGGGCTGCTATCAGACTCCGTCACCTCCACAGCTGTCAAAGAAATGCTATCTGGAGACTTTTCCATCAAATGTTAGCGTTGCAAACGGCGGGATGATCGTCAGCCCTAAAAGCGCCAAGGCAGGCGCACTCAATTGTGAGCGAGTAGCACAATGGTACATAGGGCATGTACCATGCCATCATAAAGTGGGTGTGCTCTGGACGTGATTGCTGATAGGTGCGATATGGAAAATATGTTTCACAAAAGTAAAGTTGTTCGGCATGTGGTGCCTTGGTTCTGGCGGATAGGGGGTGAAGGGATGCCGTGGCTTGCTTATGGCTGCCCAAGTGTAAGCGGAGCGGGCCTGTGCTTGGCGCTGATATAGCGGAAGAGGCGTGATATGGATATGGTCGATTGGCGCCGGTACGTTCCACAGGGCCAAGTAAGTTGATGTACATTCCGCCTTGGCGTGCTCCACTCGGCTGTGCTGCTGTTGAGGATGCGTGTCTTCCCAAAGTGTGTACAACGATCGATGTTCCAGACCGTCCGGAACCAAGAGTGCATCCCTAGTATGTAGGAGGTCAGATAGCAGATAACCTAAACATATCGGTCGTCTTCCGGTCTTGCTATCGCTCGAACAATGTCACAAAACACGCCAAGGCTGGCGCTGTGACATGATCACCCAGTCGTCCATTTTTACTAGGATCTAGTGCTTCGTTATCTTGACACAGCCTCAACCCGAAAGTTGTTTTGTGCGATTCGGAGCCGGCGTCGAAAGATCGACGACTTTGTCTTGGCGCAGGAGACGACCGCCCCACGCTCCCAATCTGCGACCTCTTCTGAGCCACAACGATAGGGGCGTGAGGTGTGCAGCCAGTCGTCATGTAGTCGTGGCTGCACGCAGCAGAGCCTCAGGACGTACACGCGTCGAATCAAGACGTATCAATGGACGAGGGGACGCCGTGAGCGCTTCACTTCTCTCACGACAACGGAACGGAAAGTCGATAACTCGGTGTCCGCGCGATCTGTGATCGCGGCTACGAATTTGTCCGGCACCTACGGCCAGATTGTTGATGGAATCCCATGGGCGTGGTAGGCGGCGTGTTGAAAGAAAGTTCGGTGTCTGAGAGACAAAAGATCTGCAGTTGTGCTTCAGCAAACGCCAAGCCGATCATCAGTCATGGATCTTGACACGTTCCCGGACAGGAAATCGTCACCATGGGGCACCCCAAACTGGGGTTTGTGATGCCTGTTCGAGACGAGGCAACGTTGTACCTGTCAGCGCCATACAGCATCTGAAGCCATTCAGATCCGATTTCTCCCTAGATCGCCGTCGATCATTCCTTCTCGAAATGACCTCATCCCGCACCAGGGAAGCAGTCACCATCGGCCGCGGGTGATACAAGTCGGGACGGCGCGTTGCTTTCGATGACTACTACCAGTTTACCAGTCGTTATCAGCGACACAGCGTTGCTCAGCCCCAGGCACGCGGTCATGTCAAATCACCCCAACGATGATGTGCTGCCAAGTATGCTTTTAGCTGCAAACATGACTTTCTACGTCAGAAGCGTCGTACACTGGTCCACAATGCCTACAGGACATTGAGAAGCAGAATATCCGATCAACATGGGCAGATGTCCATTGAATGTCTGCCTTGGCCCAAGACTTGTTTGAGCGTAACCTGGTCAGAAGAGACTACATGGTACTCAGCCTTCTGGAACCAAGATTGGAGCTCTTCAAGGCTGGGTGCAGGCTCGAGGCTTGATCATTCTACTGGGCGCGTATAGAGTTGTCAAGGCTCGCGCAATCGGAGCACAGATGCGTTGTCAGGCCGAAAAATGCATTAATCGACGCAATCGTACTGTGAGACAAACCTGCTATCAATTCCATTTTCCATATGGACAGTGCCCTCGGTGGGAATTGCCTTACAGCGCACCGCGTGCTGACCAGGCAATATGTTCTTGTCGAACCTTTGACACGGCTCACCATATGCTTCTTTGCCTCCTCCATGGTGAAAACAGAAGCATATCGGGCCTTTGTTGATCATGTCAAAGTGAACATCATCGAGGAATTTCCAATGCTTACCATAGCCTACCTCTGTGTTGGGCGGTGACGCACGGGACGTGCTAGCTGACCGTCAAGCTGGGAGATGTTGAATCGTAGCGGGAAAGCACGATGCAACATCACAACACCCCAACTTCGTCATCTCTGATCTTCTTTCGTTATCAGCATATCCCCAATTCTTTCATTGCTTTCCAGATGGTCCAAGGCACGCCCAGCATGGCGTTGTTTTAATAAGCAAATACGAGCGGAGCGGAAAAAACGCCACAGCATCATATCTCCGAACCGGGTCTCCGTTAGTCACCATCAGGCCACTGTTACCGCAGCCCGTGTCCGCACCCTTCGAGCCGCGATAGCCTACGAGACGTATGCAGGCGGAGCGGAATAATTCGAGGGTTGATTCAATGTGGATACTTCCACAATTCCACGACTGGTCCGAACTGCATCTCGCTATCCAGTCAGATCTACATCTCGATATGACGACCTACCACAAGAAAGAAAGCACACACCACTAGGCATAACTTTGAGCACGGCAAACACGACACTGACTCAAGTTATGATGTTGAGATAAGTCCCTGCGCGGACAAAGAAGTCGTGTACGCGGCGGAAAGAAGCGCATGGTGATTTGGGTCATTCTCTGCTACCATGAAGAATCCTTGTCTCAGATTCTGAGCAGAGACGAGCCTATCATACCAGGCTCGCAATAGCGTTTACGAAACACGCGACCTGCAGGGGCACAATGGACGGATGGAAGCATCAAACACCCAAAATCGCGTTCGAAGATGTCGCAAGCAATAGCTTTGATGTCGTGGCCTCATTTAATATCGCCGAGCTCGAGGCGGAGAGGAGTGCAGCGGGGCGGAGGCGTTGCATGTCGCAAACTGGCATCATGACATTTCCGCTTCACCAGATCTTTTTCATCGCCCAGGCGGAGCGATCCGCACCAAACCATGACAGCACAGACATGCGAGGGAGACGAGGCCATCGGGCCGTCCTTCCACAAGGTTCTGTTCGCCCAAATCTTGTGCCTTAGCACAACTTCAGGATACGAGCAAGGTATGAAGAACACATGGCGAGTAGATACGGAAAGTGAAGGGTGCCCAACGATCTACCTACCTGGCTACCAACCTCGTTGACTTGACAGCCCGGGAACAACACCTCCTTTTTCGACACAGACATTGCGCTCAGACACTTGGCATCCTGACTCGACGAAGTGCCTGGATCTCCCCGCTGTCATCGTAATTGGCACCTAACCTCAACAGACTTGCGCAGATTGGCATGTCGCGACGACACGAGGCAACACATGGCAGACGAGCCGGTACAAGTGAGTATCATGACTCGAACTGAGGTACCGTTGACGAGTGTGATGCATAGGAGGGTGCATATAGGCTTCTGCAAGTGAAGTACGAGCATACGGTTTTCACATCATAATTACTCAGTCCTCGTCTGGGGAAATGGAAAAGTCGACGCTGCGAGCTGTCAGAGTACGACTCCTTCCATCCTCTGTTATGTTGCTCAGCTTCGTGCCAGCGGTACGCACGGCTCAGTCTATCGCGTTGTCGCTACTCAGCATAGGGAAGGTTGGCGCTGTCACAATGCGCAGACTCGAGGCCCCAGGCGACGTGGAAGCTTCGCCTGTAGTATTGACGGGATGAAGGCACCACTCTGGCGATCAGCGACTGTCAGACGTTTCAGTGCTCTCCATTCAATCCACGAAATCGAATGATATGACAAGAAGGCAGACGCAGGACAAATATCGATGCGCTCTTGTGTATTGTAGAACCCGAGGTTCTGCAGAGGCACACAAGAGGTAAGTTTCTATGATGTGAGGTAGGTCGATCGCAGCAGGCATATCACGGTCATCAATATCCCGGAGAGGAATGTCGATGAAATGTGAATAGTAGTCGATTAGTCTAGCTACCAATGCTAAAGCGCTATAGAAATTCAAGCGCTATAGAAATTCAAGCGCTGTAGAAAGCTTCCAGAACAAACGCCTTGCTCCAACCAATTAGAATAGCGCGAAAACCCATCTAGTCCCATCAATTGAGAAGTCAAGTGCAGGCGCCTACAACCCTCGCCCACACCCGCACGACCTCTCACGCCTGCGACATGGCCATACCAGCCCTGTACGGCTGTGCCTTCTAGACACCCTTAATCGCCACCGTCCGCTCAGAGTTCAACCTCTCCGCATTCCTCTCATGGCTCTCCTTCTTACAATCCTCTAGTCCCTCACACTTATGGTCCTCCAACAGCCTATGCTTGCCGCAAAAGTGGCCCGAGCAGAAGCCGCAGTCGCCGACTATGCGTTGCGCCGCGTCTTTGCACTCTTTGAAACTGCATCGGATTTTCTTGGGAGGCATGCCGCCGCGCAGGGGGAGCGCCATGTGCAGAGTCGAGTTTGGTAAGATGGAGTACTCCGAGAGCGTCGAGTCTGGTGAGGATAGGTGCTTGCCGGCGTGGACGAGGCGCAGGTCCGAGGGATTGGAGAGGTTTGTGCGGAGGGCGAGGAGGGTGCGGAGGGTGGAGATTGAGGTGTTTTGCGGGATTGAGAGGGGGATTGCTGTGTCGATGTTAGTCACTGTGCGAATGCTGTTGGAGTTGGGGGAAACGCACTGGAGTCGCCCGAGACGTTCTTGATGAAGATCTGCATTGTGTCTTCGGATTCTGAGGCTGAAGAGCTGATGCTCGAGACGCTAGATGTGCGGCGCATGGTGGCAGGTTGTGCTGTGAGTGTTGCGAGATGTGGTGGTTTGTTGCGAGATGTGGTGGTTTGTTGCAAGATGTGGTGGTTTGTTGCGAGATGTGGTGGTGTGTTGCGAGATGTGGTGGTGTGTTGAAGATGTGGTGATGACGCTGGTTGTGGTGGCGCGCGTTGACGTCGGCGAGGCGGTCGATAACGGAGATAAAGGATGAGGCTGAGGCTGGGTTAGGGTCGGAAGTGAAGGTGTGTCGTGTGAGCAGGAGAGCGTCGGCGATATAAGTAATGCAGCAGTAATCTGACTAAGTGGTTCCGGCTTCGCGAGGGTTCGATGAGCAAGCAAGTGAAGTGACGGTGAATGGCGGTTCGGTACAGAGGGTGCAAGTGCAAGTAGTCTGTGACGCACGCAGGCTGCGGCGCTTCTTTAATGGCAGCTCCGGTGGGCAGCATTGGGTCCAAGTGCTGGCGGAGTTGCCTTGCCCCCAGTGCCAGGACGGGCTCGTGTCGGCGACTGGGACTGGACCTGACAATGCATGCATCACCAATCCATACTCGAGCCGGCATGTGTTCGCAGCGCCTCGCCTCTCGCGGCCGCCCATCTCCAGTGCGCCTGACTGCGTGACCGACTAACCGAGGCCGGTCCCTTCCATCTTGTTCCATGAGCTGCGCCCTGCAGCAAAGGGCATCTGGCCACATGCAGGAACCGCCGTGCCCTTTGAGGGTGCCTTAGATTCAACAATCCCTTTCTTGTCGCCGTCCTGGTGGTGTTGACTCAAAACGCCTGCCATCGCCTGCCCTTCCGTCCTCACCTCGGCGGACCTGCCTCATCGCAGCCCCATACAGGTGACACGTATCGCGGCCGGCGGCAGTCTGTCTGCGATGGCTGTGACATGTCCGCCCAGAGTGTGTCTCATGCGCCTCGCGGCACCAGAATGGACGGCGGTCGCTTGTGGCCGTGTAACACGTGGACGACAGCGGCAGGGGCGTCGTCGCTGGACACGCAGGGGCTATGATTGGAGGGTTGCGCATACTGTTTATGGTTTGCGCAACCCTCGCCATTGATTGTGTAATCGCAGATTTCGATGTTGAAGTGAGATCCGGACGCACAACGACAATTGACCGTTCCTTCCTGAGCAATCCGGTCGCACCTTCTGCTCCAAGAATCTACACCCCACCGCCCGACGAAGCGAGGCAGGTGCCAGCGCATGACTGTTCGCCGCATGGAATGGAAGCGTAGCATGAACACCAATCTCCGGTGCTACGCCGATCAGGATCGGTGCCAGGAGCATCCGCGGTCTTGGATCCAGATGGAATCGAGTTTCCAAACGCAGCGAAACGCCGACCAAACATGGCCTTCCCCGCAATTTCCTTCGGTACTCCCGTTCGGATCGTGTCACAAAGGCTTCCAGAAAGGCTCGATATCCGAGATATTGGTGATGCTACGTCGATGTAGTTGCAACTACCATTCATGCGGCTACATGCGCGCGGACTCTTCTTGAAGTGGGCAATTCACCGATCTTTCTCGCATCTGATGGGATGAAAGAAATTCTAACAATTGTTGCAATGCTCAGGAACAGCACGGGATGTAGTAGAGCTAAATCGACCACAGCAGCGAAAGGGTTCCACGGTCCGTATAATGGAAGGCAGCAGTTACCAGTCAGGTGGAATCAAATGGCTGTGATGATCATCACAGATGTGACCAGAGGTATTCAGGACTTACTATCCTACAGACCTACTGACAGCCGAACAATCAGCCCAATGCATCCTGCTCAATACCGTAATCTACAACATGCTCTTCGGAAAGTTCTTATACGCTTGCCTCACACCAAGATCGCCCAGAATCTCCTCCGTGCCCCCCAGAATCGCATCAAACTTGTACGTTCGGTGGAATTGCTCAACCACACGACCCATTCCCGTTTGCGTCAAACCGCGACCACCAAAGATGTTGACGGCGTCGTCGGCAATTTCGTGCGCAGAGCGAGTGGCAAATGACTTCAAAAGACCGATTGGTCCGCCTAGCAGTTTTGACTGCTGTGCGTAGGACATGTGGCACATTTGGTAGGCGATTGATTCGAGCCAGGCTTGGTTGGCTTCGACGTGTGATATCATCTTTGCCAGTCTGCGGAGATGATGTCAGCGATATAATGGCGTATGCGAAAGGAAAGTTTTGCAATTGGGGAGGTGTTTTCTGATCCAAAGCGCATGTAGGACAGGAGTTCTTAATGCTTGCAGGAATTACTGACTTTTGGCGGATGGCAGGTTGCTCAATGAGCTTTTTGCCGAAGACGATGCGCTGGTTGCACCATTTGAGACACTCCTCGACTACGGTTCGTGACTGGCGGATCACAGCGCAGGCCATCATGAAGCGCTCGTGGTTGAAGTTTGACACTGTCAACATTGTCAGTATTGAATATATACAGCCTAAGTTTCATCTCGAACTTACTGATAACAATGAAACCTTGATGCTCCTGGCCGAGCAAACCCTCTACCGGCACCTTGGTGTTGTTGAACTCGACAAAGGCGGTACCGGCAGCTGTGGAGTACGAAGTCTTGATCAGCTTGGTCTCGACAGTGTCGTCTCTCGGTACGAGAATGACGGAGAACCCCTTGTTCGTCTTGCATCCGACAACAAAGTAGTCGCAGAACATGCCGTTGGTGATCCACTTCTTGGTTCCCCGGATGATGTAGTGCTTGCCATCAGGCGTCAGTTCAGCGGTTGTCCTGAGTCCCGCCACATCTGAGCCTGCGAAAGCTTCTGTGATGGCAAGACACATCTTCTTCTTGCCGGTCAAGACTTCGTTGACTACTCGTGTCTTGAGTTCGCCTTCTGGCATCCACTGCAGCACTGCTGTCAGGGAAATCATCATGCCTGACATGTTGCCATCCTGAAACCCTCGTGCATTCGCACGAACACCCTCTTGTGCCTGTACTAGATCGTGGAGGTAGTCGAACTCTTTGCCCTT
Source organism: Setomelanomma holmii (assembly GCA_010015745.1). Taxonomy (NCBI): domain Eukaryota; kingdom Fungi; phylum Ascomycota; class Dothideomycetes; order Pleosporales; family Phaeosphaeriaceae; genus Setomelanomma; species Setomelanomma holmii. Next base: position 96,320 of record ML978167.1, read on the forward strand.
GACCACACCCATCAAGGTCTTGCCATGGAGATGTTTTCCAGGTCCGAGACGCATCGACAGAATATCATTTGCTGCCATCTTGTCGATCAGCTCTTGACTAATGTATTCGCCACTCTTCTCCTTCTCCTGTGCCTCGGGTGTGATGTGCTCATCGGTGAACTTCCGAATCTCCCTCTGAAGAGCCCGATGGCTCTCCTTGAAGTATGGGCTCTTGAACTGTGGTCGTAGCCATAATGGCTCAGCATAAGGTACTGGGCTGAGGTCGCCGATCTTAGGTACAATGACTTCCGACTTCTCGCCCTCGATTGTGCCAATGCATAGCTCCTCGTACTTCTGCAGTACTTCTTGTCGATGGAGGTTGTAGAATGCGGCAGTGGCGTCGGTGCCGGCTACTTGCTCGAGAACAACGGAGCCGCCAGGATGGGCATCGACGAAGTCGGTCAGGTCGTAGACCTTGTGGTCGACAATGCACCAAAGATCATCTGGCTTGTTATGCGTTGCGACCGACTCGCGCGTTAGCGTCGCGTGAGGCATGATGTGAAATGGTTTGGCAGGACGGTGGGAGGAAGAGTGGCGAGCCTGTTCAATTTGCTTGAGGACGAAAAGTCAAGAGTGAAGATCGCTACATCTTTCGAGCAGACCATATTTGGCCTCGGTTCAGCCGCGCAAACTAAATCGATTCCGCGCTATGCTCCGCGTTGGTGGAGTCGCGCGGGTTGAAAGCTGGGGTAAAAGCCGAGGCACATCAGCAAAGTCGCCCAGCGTCCTATTGGCTGCATCGCAGATACCAGGTGCGCTGGCTGTGACTTAGCCCACGGATTTTAGTCCAAGGTAATTTTTCCTCTTCACTGAGAACAAACGTGGGGGACAGGGGCTGTAAGTTGCCACGATTGAACCAGTTCGATTCATGTTGTTATGCAGCCTGTGTGCATTGCCTAATGTCTGCTGGTTTGGTGATGACATCACGCGCTGGGACTGGACGGCGCAGAGGCTGGAGGTCTCCTGCTCCTTGCTTCAGCGTCACAGTGCGTATAGCGACGGCACCAATAATTCTGCTGATGCCGTAGCTGGTATATCTTCAAAGTAGTTGAAGGTTGGCTTTGCAAAAGAACATAATGTTGTGAGGGTAGTCAGGCTCCTGTATATTTGCTGATGGCGGCTGGAAATCCTGCCTTATTGATCGTGGGCTTCGTCTCGAGATCGGGTGTCGAGTGCGCAAGTCTTATGTGTAAGACTAACGGCGGTGTAGTTTGTGTGGACGATGGTGTGCGCGGTAACGCATACAGAGGCATCATCGAATCTCTGCGCGATTAGAATGGAAGCTGCAGCCAAGTGCGAGGATCTCAAAACATCCGCAACACGTGGGCCTGAACGTCCTCAAAGCATTTTGTCGTCGCAATAAGCAAAAGACAAAGCTGCGCGAAGATATCTAGGCCGGCTTTTGAGATGATTAAAGAACGTATTGTGTCGCACGCTCTCGCGCTGCTCGCGGTAACAAACCTCACTAAACTTCACCAAAGCACGACCTCACAACCAACCACCACTCATCACGACACCAAAAATAAACCACACACGATTTGACCTTTCCCGCACATCCAGATGCAAGATCCATGGCGTGCAGTGAGTGAGCGACGTCACAGAGGCAAAAGGAATGATTTGAAGCTCTCCGACGGGGAATCGAACCCCCTGTATGATTGGTTAGCGAGTGTATGATAGATCAATCGAGCGTATATGCTTACGGTCTCCCGCGCTTGTTTACTAAGGTATGACAAGCGGAAATCATGACCACTAGCTGTTATGTCTGTCAGTGGATTGATCACTGAAGATGTTGGTGGAAGTTTAAACTTACACCATCGAAGATGTTCGCTGACATAAGCGGATGGGTGTTGCTTGATGGAAGAGAGACAAAATCATTGAAATATAAAGCACGCGAAGAACAATACCAGCAGCTGCTGCAAAGCCTGGGAAGTGGGCGCTGACTGCATTATTGGAAGTGGGGTTGAAAGGTGCATGAACGTGATGTGAGGACGGCGCTTTTGGCAAATCAGATGAGGGGCGATGAGGGGTATTTGTGGGCTGAGACGCCGCTTGGAATGGTTGGTGGTGCTGGGCGGATCAGGGGGTGGACAACTTCATTGCGGGGAGTGCGACATGAACTGTGAGAACATGTCGGACATCACAGAAAGAGACTTTTGATGATAGAACAATGCTCATTGACTTCATAGATGTTTATACTTCGCCGTATTGCCACTGCGAAGTTTGTACATTCTCGGCATCTGATTCGCTAAGGAGTCGAAAAGGGGTCAGCAAACTTGTCTGCGCGCACACGACATAAACTGCGACCGAGTTCGACCATTGAGCGGTGACAGCATCATATGTTCAGAGACTTCAACTAGATTAACAAGCTTAGATCACCCTGTCTGTCTCCAGGGCATTAAGATTAAAGTGTGAGCGAGTACCAAAGTTGCGTTGGCGCTGTGGCTCGGAGGAGCACGCGCTCTGGTTGGTCCCACGCTCACATCTTCATATGATACGACCATCTTCCGTCTAGTGTGCCAGTGACTTCTTCACCAGATCCAGTATATCGTCCAGATCTCCATCTTTGCAATTCACAACCTTGTCCCGCCAGACTTCTTCCTGCACTCGCTGCGACTCGGGCAAGATACTGAAGTTCGGACTAGGCTCGGCTTTCAACCACTTGAAATCGTCAATCTGATCCCACTGATTCGCAACTTGCGCACTCGCAGGCGTGACGAACGTAGCCGGCAGTGGTGCAAAGCGGACTATCTTGCAGTCTTCAATGATAGGTCGGCTCGAAGAGCGCAAGTAGATGTCCACGTTCTTGGATCCGTGCATGCGAAACTGTCGACACGAGATGACGAGCACGGTTCCCTCAACGTCTGTGATGTGAACAGCACCTGCGGTTTGACCGCACACGATGATCGAGTCTTTGATGTTCTTGAGATACAGCGCAGAGAAGGGTGAGACTTGCGTCGCCGGCGACAAATCGATAATAGATCGTTGCAAATCCGACACTGTGCCCGAACTGGTTGCGTGTGAGGCTTCCGCTGGGAGGACGAGATGAAGCTTGTCGTGATGTGAAATGGTTATCTTGGTCGCATCAGGAAACCTTGGCCTCTGTAGTCCTGGCCCATCTTCAATACCATCGACGCCGTTCTCTTCTATGCTGCTCATCGCCTCTTGCTGTGTTTTCTGCTCACCAGGCGACAGCTTGTCTAGTGGCGTAGGTGCGAATGACGAATTCACATTCGAGGTATCCGAGGTGTAGATTGGCGCACGAAGCTTTTGCGACTGTGCAAGCTCCGCCGCGTCTGATATTGAAATTGCAGAAGCATTCTTCTTCGTCTTGAAGGAGAACTTCTTAGCAGGGTTGAATGAACTACGAGTACTTTGAAGCTTTTCTGAAAGTGCTTTGATGGCCTGGCGAAATTAGTATAATGTTATACTCGAATCACGGCTTCAGATTTACTTGACTATATGTGCGCTGGTCATATGCTGGTATGTAACTCGAAGCATCTTTGACTTCATGAGACAGTCTATCGATGCCACCCAGGCAATGATCGACGGCATCGTTGCGTTCGCCTCCGGATACTGGCATCGTGTTCAAGCGCTCAATTTGTTGTTGAAGAGCTGCACTGGTTAGTATGCAGGCTGTGAAAATGTGATCTTCACATACCCGTGACTTCATGTTGAAAGTAGCGAAAGAAGCGCTCCTTCAACCCGGTCTCGCTTTGCGCCTGAGGAGCTGCCATGATGCGCGCTTCGGCGGTTGTTGCGAGAATTCACACGCCAGATAGAGGTCAGTGTGTCCAGCGTTGAAAATTTAAAGTAAGTGCACCGATATTTGTCTGGCTGAGAAATTATGGTTCAAGTTCAGGCCGTGGTTGACTAGCACGGTGGGGTGAAGATTGCGGCACGTGGACCAGCAACGGAAGGTACATCATCATGCAGAGCGTCATAGCAGTACAAGGATTCTGGTAATAGCCGATTTAAGCATGAAGAAGCTCACGCGCTCACAGCCAGGTACCAAGCCACAGAAGCCTTGTGTTGACGCGGCAGGCGGATCGCTGATGCAGGACACCATCGAAGGTGCTGAAGCTACCCCGCAATGTGCTCGCGGTGCCAGGGGTCTGCAGAGCGCGTCAAGCGATCTAACCTTCTGACTGCGAAGGTTGCACAACGATACTCAGAGTGCGTAGCAAACTCTAGCGACCAGTTCCCGTGATTGTGTCTAGTTCCAAGGTTGGCTTACTGATGTCACGTTGGTTCACTGTGCTATAGGCATCGAGGAAAGAGGTATCGAAACACCAAACGTTGATGCCGCAACTAGAGACTGGCCATGGAGTTCGAGACAGGATAAAGGAATATATATATGACCTTAGGTCTCCCGTCTCATTGTCGACTGGCCAAGAACGCTTGAAATACCAAAGGGATCCCGTCAGGTTTAAGACGATTCTTACGCGGCCTTGACATCGACGCCATACTTCTCCAGTAGTCTCTGTCTCCTCCTCTCTTCGTAGCCAGGAGCATAGATGCCTGATTGTGTCAGTCTCATGCTAACGCCAATACTCTGAAAGAGTTCTTACCTCGACCCTCACCCAATTGCTCAATGGTTTCCGAGAGTGGCCGCCGTCGCAACTTTTTAAGGGCTTCTCTTCGCTCCACCTCTTCCTCATCCAGCTCGATAGTCGAAGTTCCCCGAATTCCGTTTGTGTATCGCCAGGCGGTCAAGACAACTGATGTGCCAACTCCGGCGCCGAGCATGAATGGTAGGCTTCGACCTGAGATGATTAGAATAGCCCTAATACCACATCACACTTTCTCTCACGAGCGATGCCAATGCCAGCTCCAGCTACAAAGCCAGCGACTGCCTCGCTGTAGCAGTCATCCTTTTGTCGCAAGTTGCTAGTCGCATCCTTGGTGAACTGATACGCAGCTCCAACGCCACCTGCAAACCAATTAGCTCGATCCGTATGCCTTCCTCGACTGATCTGCTACGCACCAAACAGAGCGATTATGCCGCCCGACCGGGTGATGATGCCCATAGCCCCAACATTCTGCTTCCGTAGTGTGTTCTGCACACCGGCAATGACGGCGCCGATGGCTGTCAATTGGAGCGACGTACTCGCCGTGTTCGCAAGGGCATCCCGCGGATGAAAGGTCTCGGCCATGGCGGGCGGAATAGGCGTCAATGTCGTTCTGGGAGCTCTCCAGTCGTCGATGAGGTTGTCTCCAACAGGCTTGGCGCACGAAACACGCTAAGCCGTAAAGATGCCACCTGCATCATCGCCAGCAACGACGTCTTGAGCTGCTGCACAGAAGACTGACAAGCTCTCTGTTTCTGTTCATTTTTGCCGACTATGCGAGACCGATAATGTGACTTCTTACTGATCAACCGACAACCTTCCAAAGCAAACCAGCCAACGCTTGCACGGCGTCTCGCATGGCAAGCGCGCCGCACGTTCTCGTTGCCGCCTACAATGCTCTGTATGACACTTTCTGTCGCACGTCGTCCATTTGACCTCCACGACTTTCTTCGTGCATACTCTCCGTTGTAAATCATACATCCCACATCACTGCAGCTTCTGACACGCTATACCATACCATCGATACCTCCACGCATTCATAGCAGCTATGGCGCCCGGTAACAGTGCCTACGAGCTTGCCTGAGATGCCTTACTAACCGCGGTTTCGTATAGGCAAGACAGCGCCGAGGCTGCTCCAGGATCTTCTCACATATGATCCTCGATACGAAGAGAGAGCCGGTCGGAACCTTCTCACGAGTGCGCCGCCACGACACGACCCGAGCAAGCCAGCAGTCCCCGCGGTCCCCCGGCGCAACTGCAGACACTCCCTGCTGAATAAAGACGAGCAATCGCTACCGCCAATTCCAGGGGAAGACACCAACGATACCACCGTATATAAGATTGCTTCGTACTGTTCCGACTGTCGCTGGCATATAGACGTTGTGGTAGACTTCCGCCACGATGGCGCAAAGAGTAGGGCGTGCAAGAGAGGCGACACAGAGTACAACCTCCACCATTTCTTGTTTGACGAGAACAGCGCATTGACGACTAGCAATGGACTTGGCTCGCAGCAGGCTCCTCGGACGTATCGTTTCCACTGCTCAGCGCCGCAATGTCCTGTCACGGTTCAGATACACATGAAGCCACCTCACATCTCCGACACAGACATCGAGACCTTGACGAACCAAGCACTGCTGAGGAGAAGATGGGAGGCTGCGAAACAGATTGCCGGCGAGCGCGCTGACACGACCATGGCACGAAGAGTGGACGGACCCGACTTCCTCAACACATACCTGCAGGATGCCTTGAACCCACAAAAGGGCAAAGCACGCATTCCTTTACTCAACAAAAAGTTTCTCAAGACTTTTGGCAAGGACTGCGACTCCATACTGACTCGCTTTGGCTTCACCACCGAATTCGAGACGGAGGAAGACGGTGAGGTCGCCCAGGTCTGGTACCTCCCGCGGCCGGAAGAGGCTAAAAGCCCACTCGAGTTCACTCTGCGAAACATGATCGAAGACGCGCGTTATGAGTTAAGCACTATAATAACGCAGATTCCGGAGAATGAGCGTGTTAATGCGAGACACAAACCCTCGTACCCGACTCCATCGCGTGACCATATCGAGAGAGCACTAGGTTGTCAAGATTATGATAAGGTCAAGGGTCGTGTAGAGACAAGAAGCACAAACCATGAGGAAGACCATCCGTACTACGCAAGCCTCGGCGCGGTCGGAGACTTTTCAGACGCGCTGATTCTATTTGCGTTTGCCCGCCAGACGGCGGTCGACGTGGACAATCGGTCTTATTACTACGAGTGTCTTTCGGACCTCGCACAAGGACGCAAGAGTGAAGAGCTACAGATGCAAGTTGCCGTACTCGGCTCACAAGGTTTCACGACCCGACGCGAAGTCGAGACCGCCTATCGCTACTTTAACATCGACCCCGGCCACGGCCCAGTCCTTAACGATGAGCATATCATTGGAAACTTCAAGTCACTCCTCTCTGACATAAGTCCTTCGATGGCCGAGGATGCGAGGAGGCAACTGCGTATCATTGGTGATGCACGTAACAGCAACACAATCCGAACTGAAGCTTCGGGTGCCCTGGAAACCTATGATCAGGCCTTATCCTGGCTGGATCTATCTCATGATCTTCCGGATGACTATGTCGTAACCATGTACTCGCTTAAGGTATGTTTGCTTAGCTACTGCTTGCAGGACCGTCAAGTCAAGCAGCTCGGGTCCCCAAACTGACACTTCGTAGAAATCAGACAACCCAGGGTCCATCGAAACTGCACGAAAAGCTGTCGAGCTCATCGCTGAACACCGCAATAGCGAGCGCCTCCGCCAGTATCTCAGGGAAGGACACATGACTGCCCCCGAGATGGACATTGGTGAAGCATATGCTTTATTCTCGATCAGTGACAGAACCGCAGCCGTTGATTTCGATGTTATGAAGACAACCATCGCCTTTGCGCCTCCGGACAGTGCCGAAAAGATGCAAAAAGCGTACTTGATGATCGAGCAAGACCAAGCTACAAATCTCAATAACCGCTCAGGTCAATCAGAAGTGCGACGTAACAGCTATCCCTTGGAGTCGTGGCCTGTCGGGCTGCGCAACATTGGAAACACCTGCTACCTCAACAGTGTCCTGCAGTTTCTCTTTACCATCAAACCTCTTCGAGAATTGGTCCTGAACTGCGACGCGTATCTGCAGGACCCGGCGCCTGAAGCCTTGAGTGGAAAGAAGGTCGGTCGCACGGCTGTTACTGCCGAGAGGGTAGAGGTGGCCCAGAAGTGTAAGTTATTAATCGTCTTTCGATGAGCCCAAGCTGATGTGCCTAGTCATACATGAGCTACGAACATTCTTCCAGCACATGATCACAGCACCTACGGACACGGTGCAGCCCGCGATCGACCTGGCAGCCTTGGCGCTCTGCAAAACCGACACCCCTCAGTCAGCATCAAAATCACCGGAGATCAGCGCAGAACAGAGCAATGACCTAGGTTCGATTGACGGAGCGCCTGTCATTGGTCCAATGCGCGCTGCGGCCGTTGATGGTGATAATGATAACACGACATCCGCTGACTCAGTGATGGGCGATGACAAGAGCGACACGTCAATGCAGGCGATGGACTTGCAAGACCATCCGGAAGACGCTGCGTCCGACTCGTTGCCTGCTCCACCTTCTCGACCACCTCCGATTCCTCCCAGACCAGCGCCAGCACCGCCTACCAAGTCAAAGCTTGGCAACATCGAAGAGAGCGCCCGTCAGCAAGATGCCGCCGAAGTCTTGAGCAACATATTCGACTTATTCTCGTGCGCTATCCAAGGAAAGGGTACTCTTCGTGAAGAAGAACAACTCGACACGATCAAAGAGCTGTTCTTCAGCGATGTCACGTCTGTCCGTAACACCAAACCAAAGCCAGAGAAGTCAAGCGAGCTTCGCGATCATTTCCTTGTCTCGCCTGGTTGGCGGGATCGCAATCTTTATGCTACCCTGGACGATGATTTTGGGCTAAGCGAAATGGAGGGTGGCGTGACAAATTATGATTACATAGATGCGCCTGCACCGATTCAGATTATTAACTTGCGGAGGTTGCAGTTCGATCGCGTCAAAGGCGAGCAAGTGTACGATCGGTCGCATATAGGCCTAGAGACAACACTATACCTGGATCGGTACCTTGGAAAAACACAATCGTTGCCGCAACTGGAGCTTCTACGACTTCGCGAAGCACAATGGGAAAAACAACGACAACTCCACGTTCTAGACGAACGCAAGGTTGAGCTGAGGCGGACTGACGTGGAGGGTCTCGACCTACCAGACACAATAGATGAGACCAGTGCCTTCATTCAACAACTTAGCAGGAAGTACGAACAGCCTGCAGGCGATGCGTTGCCAACGCCACCTCCAGAACTTGCAGACGCCCTCTCGACCAAGGCTGCACATTTGAAGAGCGAACTCGAGCAGATTCATGCCGAAATGAGTCAGCTTGAGTCAGACATCGATCGTGTTTTCAGCAGTTCCCATGACCATCCATATCGACTCCACGCCGTTTTCACTCATCGTGGTGGTACCAAGGGTGGCCATTACTGGATCTATATCTACGACTTCCAGAACGGCCTGTGGCGGAAGTACAATGATGACCTGGTCACACTTGCCAACGAAAGCGACATCTTTGAGCCCGAAAAGGTAGCAATGCCTGCTGCAAGTACAGGTGTTGTCTACATCCGCGAAGATCAGATCGATAAATTGACGGAGGCCGTCAAACGCGACCCTACCCCAATCGGAGCGGCTGCAGAAGTTACTGGAAACTTCGGAACCCAGGCAACTGATGTTCATATGCAGGATGCAGATGATGACTTGCCAGCACTTGAGCCAGTGGCGTACAACGACGTGCAGGTCATTGAAGGCGTTGAGAAGGCGTAAGCAAACTTTGCAGATACTGCAGACTTTGCTAGCTTTCAAAAGGCTCCCGCTGATGTTGTCTGTGCAGCTCCAGGCCAATCAAAATCTCGGATATCTTGAACCCGATAACCAGCATATTCTCATCACCGAAGAGCCCACAAAGGTCAAGTGAGGTCAAGATGGGCAAACGAGCAAGCAAGGCGATGGAGTCGCCTCCGAAGAGGGAGAAGGACAAGGAGAAGCCTAGGGACTCGATGTTTAGCGATACCGCATTTGATACCCCGGACTATGTTTGATGGATATGGGACGTCATAACCACTGTAGATGCGGAAAGGCGGCATAGCAAGTGTCCATGTTAAGTGCAAACATAGACTGCATACTCGGATGTCATACTATGGGAGGGACGTAGATCATCACCATGACAAGTTGCCATATTTCACTGTGATTGGTCGTGCTGTCGAGATTCAATGGCTTTCCGGGACCGTCACCCAGGCTTAAACAGCCTGCCGTTTCCGTCCGCCACCTCTCCGCCAATTCCACAATGCCTCCTGCGCGAATGTCCGTGCTGTCAGATGCCCTTTCGTCTTGTTCGCCTCCTCTGTCAACGTCTCAATGACATGTCCAGCCTCGATGCATGACCACAGCCCTGCCGCCATGGCGCTGCCCACATCCTCTTCATCATCGTCCTCGCTTTCTTCAGCACTCGGATCTTTCGCCACTTGAACAGGCCCATGCGTGGCCTGCCTCGCCTTTTCGACCCCGTATTCGCCCTGCCCCAAACGATATAGTATCCGACCGAGCGTCTGGTATGCCATGCACCGTTGTGCCGCAACTGCGCTTCGACTCAGCACTGATAGCTCTGGTATCGTGTATCCGGCTGCCTCGGGTGCGTCTGCGTGATGATGCAGACCTCGATCGGTAGGTATGCTTCGCGCCAGGCTTGGTGCTAGTAATGCGCCTTTGAAGTCGAAGCGTAGCTCGGTTGCGTTGAGGCCGGTTTGCGAGGGGTGATAGGGCGAGGATGTATCCGAGGGATCGACGGGCTTCATCCATGATAATGAGCTTGGATTGTAAGGCAGATTGGGGAAGTATTTCTCGTGCAGGTTCTCGACGAAGTTTGGGTCGTTGGGGTCGAGGTCGGGAGGCTGTTGTGGTGAAGGGAAATGTATCGAGTCTTGTGCAGCGTCTACCGTAGTGTCTGACGCAGTTTCGGCTACTGGAACAGATGTGCTGTTTTGCGATGCAGCCGTACTCAGCTGATGGGACGGAGCTTTGTCTTCTAGCTCTGGCGCTGCAAAGGATACCTTTTTATTGCTTGACTTCGCGGGGTTTGATTCTGTCACGCTGTCGTTAGTCGCAGGAGGTGCAGCAGATTCTACTGGGTAGAGGTCGCGCTCATTGCTCCCTTCATCAATATTTGATCGTGCCATCAGCCTTTGTATCAAAGCTGGGCTCAGGTTCTGCAAGAGCTCCTGGCGCTCCTCTTCAATCTCCTCGAGTGACATAGATGCAAGTCTCCGATTATTCTCCTCTTCTATGGAGCGCTTCTCCTCGTTGATATCGAAACCGGCTTTGCGCGCAGTTGGCGCATCTTGCGCAGAAGGCTTCAATGCCGCCGCAGCCTGCTGATCTTTCGCGACGCGTTGCTGCTTAAAAGCGGAGACCCTGGGAGTCCGCTTCTTGTGCGCCGGGAAGCCATTTACATTTGCCTTGAGCGAGGGCGCGGCTGGTGGATCAGCTTGGGATGACTCGCGCTCCAGTATGTCGCCCACAAATGTTGGGAATGAAGGTAGCACGACTTGCTGGTCTTCCTCAGACTCGAGCTTCTCTACTGCGCCAGTATCAAAGTTGAGATTCACGCGTTCTCCTCGTTGGAAATCCATGTTGAGTATGGAGTGTTCGTCGTGAGGATGCATCACAGTGAAAGTTGATCTACACATGCAGGGTCGTGTGGCGTGCACTAGCGTCTTGGCCACCAAAATCCAGTGAGAACAAAGTGCTCCGATACGTTGTTTTAGATCGCTCATCGAGACGCAAAGCCCGCCAAATATGGTATCCGAAATTCACTCCACACTTACCAGCCTGCGATGATACTCAACAATCGCTGTGCAACCGAACGTTTCAGTGTATAGTCCTCAATGGTGTATACGGTCTGATCGTTTGGGAAGTTCAAGGGATGCATGAAAGACTTGCCATCATTCGACTGCATGGAGCAAAACGCTCAGAGTGGCTATATCTCCGAAAGAGTCACCTTCGTAATTATTTTCCTGGAAGGAGACAGAGAATCATAATCGGATGACGTTGTCAGTAGCAGACTGGCCCAATTGGTTGCCGTATATATCAGCCAGACAGCTTTGGGTCACGCCTTTCTTGGCTTTTTTTAGCCGCACCTGCTGAACTTTCGGAGCTACTCCTCACTTCCTCATTGTCTTTCTCGGTCTCACGAAGCAATTTTGGACTTCCGTGAAATGAATACACCTAATCGACTCCCGCACTAAAAACTTCTTACCTCGAACTTTGCGAGATGACTCTTCGTCCTCTTGCCGACTAGTCCTGAGCAGCAACCCATACACGTCCAAGGCTTTGTCAATCAACAAGGCTACAAAAGCGGATAGTCTAGGGAGCGACAATATGGGATATGAGTTCATGCACAGTTCATTGGATATTGCCAATCCTCGCTCCATACGTCTAATTTGATTGATCCCAGACCACGAATCGCCCGAAGCTGGACAGATACATTGTGAGATCACTCACACCACCATTGACGTTCCGTACTCTTGCCTATCTTACGTATGGGGCTCGGAGGAACCTGAATGCGTGATTTTCGTCAATAATCGTCACTTCAAAATCCGGCGGAACCTGTATAACTTCTTATGCAGCATGCAGTGTGCTTACTCAGTTGCAATGTTTGGCGAGACTTCGAGCGAATTCTGGGAATTTTATAACTTTAGCCTCGACTACGTCACGCGCTCGTTATGGATCGATGCTCTGTGTATCGACCAATCCAATCCGGGTGAGAAAAACCACCAGGTACGCCACATGGGTGACATATTCAAGGCCGCAAACCAGGTCATCGCTTGGTTGGGTAAGGATGAAGACAATGCTCGATTCTTGAGGGAAATTGCACCTCCGGTTCCAGAGGATTGGCGCATTTACAGGCCGACCTGGACCTTTAATGCCGCATCGCGGGGTCGACAAGTTCTGCACGGACAAGTACTGGGAAGGAGCTTGGATAACCCAAGAAATCATATTGGCTCAACGAGTCTGCTTCCTCGCAAAGCACAAGATTGCAGATCTTCAGACCATTGCACCAGCGCTGCTACAGTATCTGGAACCACTCACACGCTATGTTGACTTTGATCCACAACGGTCTCGTTCAACCGTCGAAAGGTCTAGAGCTGGTTTTCACCAGTGGACTGACGAGCTGAATCCGCATTGGAAGTTACTGGTGTAGGAATGCCATCAGCTCACCAAGCCGTCGGCATTCAAGCTACTACTTGTACTCATCCATTCACATCGACTTGCTAGCTGCTTAGATCAGCTTGATTCGGCCCCGTCATCAATCATACGTTCTCAAGTAAAACTCTGACCAAAGTACACTCTTATAGATCGCTCTATAGACTCAGAGCGTTTCTCACGCACAATGGAGACTACAAAACAACTCTGAGACTATTCGGACCTCTATGAGAAGACACAGCTGGTAATCGCAGTCTGTAAAGACCGGGCAATGCGGGCACAAGTTATGGCGGCTATCGGTGGGCATAGGCTATGGCCTTATACCATAATACTTCCCACTGTTAAGCTCGGTTAGCATATCGAGTTGATTACTGATCGTACGTCGCTGCAGCGAGTCTTGTTGAGGACAATATAATTATTGAGATTGATTGTCACTAGCTACGTATTGTTTTGAGTTGCACTTTCGCATCACAAATGTAGTTCAAGTTCGATATGACCTTGTGTGTCGGATCATAGATGTCGTCGACATGTCAGTCACACGATCAGGCGCACTGATCGCAGCACTGCGTCTGAGCAGCGCTCAGACCAGACCCCTGAGCCTGCCTCTTCCATAGTCCTCTCCTAACAACAACAATCGAACAGAATGCATTCCTAGTTACAGTTATTTCCTTTCAGCACTAGTGCTATAGCCCTCCCAACATTGTGCGTTATATCAAGGAAGTCGGCCGTAATTTCTCTATCTAAGACGTTCCCAACCAGCCATGAAAGTCATTGTAGTCTCTCAAAGCCGCCTCAGACTTCCACCCTGGAACTTCCAAAGTTGCTCCAGACATACTGCGGCTGCCACATACTTCCAACTCTTCAGAGTCACCTGGTTCTCCCAGCCTTTGCTCTCGAGCGCAATCTTGAAGCATGCGATGGAGCGCGGCAAAGCTTCGGTATCCTGGTCATCGTCTCCGTCACCTTGTATGATATTGCGTATGATGGCGCTGACGTCTCGATCGAATCGCTCTTGAACTTCTTGGTTGGCTTCGCGTATATATCGCGTAGAGGCGCGCTCTTTCTTGCCCAGAATGTTACCGCTGAACACTTCGAGCTCGGTGAGCGGCTTTCCGCGATGTGCGCGAAGGGTGTCCATGATGTCGATCATGTTCTGTTCGTAGCTGAGAATTATTAATCTAGCGGGGATGTGTCTATATACAACGACTTACTACTCTCGAAGATCTTCGGCGAAACTTCGATGATGCTCCCATTGCACGAATCGCGTCTCTCGATTAATGTATCGGTCTAACTTCTGGACGAGAGACTCGCCACCCCAATTATGTCGCATTGCCTCGAAATCGCCCTTCATGCGGTCGAAGAACTTCTTCTCGTCAATATTGCGGTACAAGTGACCCAGGACCTTTTCGCTCCGGTAATATCGGACCCTAATCGAGAAGTTAGTTCATTGCATGCTATGAGAGCATTCAATCGCACCTTGACTTGTCAGGATCGAGGACACTGAGGCTATCAGGGTCGTCGATGTCTTCATTTTCAAGCTCCTCCAATTCGGTGGCACCGAGCTCGTTCATGACCAGATTGTGCCCGGGCGCCATGAAGTCGGGGCGGATATGATCGTGTCCTCGTGGCACCTGCTTCAGATCGGCCTGCAAAGGTCAGTCGCGTCTATCTTCTGAGAGATTATGAGATGGCAACCCACCGGTACGCCAGACTTGCTAAAATCAACCGCGTCCGACGCGAGTTTAGCAAGCGTTATACAATCGCTATCTCGGGTCCCGAGAGGCTTGAAGTCTGCTCTAATCTTGTGCATGTTCGAGATTTGTCCGAGCCTGTCCATGTTCATGAACTCGATGAAGAAGTCGATGATGTCATCCACTTGCACTGGTCTGCCAAGATCTAGAGGAGACGCAGGTGCATGATCGGCTGGTGGCGAGGTGAAATCGGGGATGAGTCGCTGGTCGTAGATGATGTGGAATAGATCACCATCCAGATCTCCGCCACTGAGCTGTGAGGGAAGATCTCGCGCACCTTGTTGGGAGAACACAATGCAATTATGAAGATCTCGAAGAGGAGAGGTTTCTGGCACGTTGACGGCAGCAACGAGCTGTACATCGCCAGGATGAAGGGCCGGTGCCCGGGTCACTACAACCTCATCGCCAAGGAGGATGCTGCGCTCGCGACGGCCACTATCTTTAAGTTCTTCAGTAGTGATGTAGACTTGGCCCTCTTTGAGAGTGTTGGTCTCATCCATGATTCCGTAGAGAAGATAGCCCTTCTGAATTGGAATGCGGGCCCGATATTTCAGACTCCGCAGACTGGACATAGCCGCGACTTCGACGAGGTCGGTAAGAAACCGATCTGCTTGGAATGAGATTCCGATGTAATGCATAAGCTCAAATAGTCGAGGGATCTTCGCATGTATGCCCGAATGAGAGTACTCTGCTCATGCGTTAGCCCTTGATCAGTTGAGCTGTTCAACGCGTCGTTTGAAATCATCGCTTGAAAAAAATTAGTTGAGCAAGGCCTGAACGTATCCAACTTACCGAGAAAGCTCGCGGCGTTGAGAGGATGCTTGATCACCATCTCGAGCGTCTTCCGGGCTTCGTTCTGTATCGACATGAAGCTTTGCAATGGCACGCCCAGATCCTCGAGAATCTTGATGAACTGATGATTCAGAAACATCCTCAAAGGGCGATAAGCAGCTCCGCAAAGCTCTAGATCCCTCCACCCTTCTTTGGCGACGTACTTCGTCATACTTTTGCGAATATATAGTTGCTCTCCTTTGAGAGACGTGTCCAAGGACAAGACGCCTTTCGCTCCGCGATACCTGATCTGAAATACGGTAGGCCTTTGCTCCCTACGATCTGGTGGAAGTGCCCTCCATACTTTCTGGACCAACTCCAGCGAAATTGTGCCACACCCATCGCTGAAGTAGCGCCCATTCCTCTCGACATCATCTTTCGTTTCTGTAACGAGAGCCGTGTTTGGGATGGGTACCGCAAATATGGTATCGGAGAACGCCTGGCCGATGCGTGCTGCACATTTTGCACTACATTGGATATGCATGAAGTCGCCCAGGTCTCGGATTACATCTCTCGCGCGAAGTATCTTGCCCTCAAATGAGAAAGGCGCCATGAACCACGTCTGATGGCATCGAAGTGACGCGTGAGAAAATCCCAGAAACTCGAACGTCCGCCCCACGACGGTTACTCCCTGTCGCAAGACCTTTCGAAAGCGGGAGTACACATGCTCTTGCGAAGCCCGTGGATCGTAGAATACTGACAGGCCGTCCTCATCCGCAAAGAAGACGCGCATGAAGTATCCGGCATGCTTCGCATACTTGCGAAGGACTCGGTTAGACACACTCCAATCTGGGCCGCGAAGAATGATACCTAAGAAAAAACTACATTAGTGGAAAGCCACAGCGCGTATGACTTCGGGTCTTGCTTACCAGAGGGCGTGACAGTAGCCTTGTAAGTCAGCGCAAGGTGCTGTTGCTGTTTACGTTGACCGTGCAGACTTTCGTAGGTCATCTCTGCCTTCCGCGCGTCCTCAACGTTATCATACAGTAGCTTTCGGATGGTCTTTTCTTGAAAGTTTATTGACGATACGTGCGGTCCAGGTGTCGGGAGCTGTCTTCCAAGGGTTTTGATGGCAAGTGCAGTGAGCTTGGAATCATGCGTTCCTAACGTTGAAGATATACAGGGTATGAGTTCGAGCATTTTTGCTGGAGTGACGGTACCTTCAAGGACCAATGCTTGAACCTGGAACTTTTCTTCAAACTCCAAATTGGAGCGCGCAAGGGCATTCTCCAGCTGCTTGTACTCGGCCTCGATGTAGCCTGTTGGGTCCCAAGAGCCCATTGTCTTCCAACAATGCTCATCGGGCACTGTGAAGTCTTTGATGAAAGCCCATGCTTGATACACCAAATGGAGACTTGGAAACATGAGCTTGTAAACCATGCACAACGCTGAGCTCATATCGTGTCTTGGGTGCAGGCTGCACAAACGCTCCAGCTTGGCGACGCGTCGACCTCCAAGAGTCAAGTTGGCCAAATTGGGCAATACTGCTGGGGCAGCGGTTGTCTGACCTCCAGTGTATAGGTGGAGATCTTCAGTATTCAAGATCTGGTAGAATTTGGGAGGCGACTTCAGAGTCAGGGTGATAGAGCCGCGCTTTCCATGCTCAATCGTTGGAATCGTGTGCTCCAGAATCGAATAAGGGATATCAATCCTTCCATGCCAGTTGTATTCTTGATCGTTCGCATTCTCCAGGTATATTACCAACGCGAACTTGCCAAATGTGATCGAGCCGACTCGGATGTCTTTGAACTTCTGATCGAAGACGAGCTCGCCCTGGCGATCGTACTTCCAGACTCCAGTCATCAGACATTGGAATCTGAAGATAGGCTGAGCTGCTCATAGGATTTTAGTGGTAATCCATAGCGTGTGTGACTTCAGAGTTGCTTACCGGAGGGCTTCTCGACTGAGGGCTGAAGGCCCTGTCTCAGTTTGTAGTCTTCCTCTTTCTGCAGTAATGTGATCACTTTCAACGGCTCGGGCTTGCCTTTTTGGTTGCTAGGCCTGCAGTTCAAGATTGTGAATCGGAAGAGCAAAGGCTGGCGGCCCCGGAAACCATACAGGCTGAGGAACTTGCGACCATTGTCAGGATTAGCAACGGTGAGGACGGCCCAATTGTTGCCTTGCTTCTTGAACACGTCGAAGGCTTGGATATCGAGCTTTCGTAGTTTGTCCCTCAGAAATAGGCGCAGCTCGACGTGATTGACGTGGTCTGGTACCTAGGCTAGCGTCAGTACTTGATTGCGGTACGATCCTTGTTCCTGAACGTTGTCGCGATGGTGAGGTAGCGATGCCAGGCAACTTTTGGCCGATGCGCAACTCACATTCTGTATGAAGATATCCATCGCGACGTCGAGGCGCGCGAAGCACACTCACGCCGCGTTGAGAAGAGCGGCGACGCGGTGCTGTCTTCGAAGTGAGTAGTGGTAGAAGTAATACACCAAGGCTGACCAGAAGGTTTGCTGTAGGGCCGTACGCTGTAGCTCGGCGCAGCAGGCAAGTGGGGAGCCCCGCTAATGCTGCAGTGTTACGCGTGCTCACGTGTGAGGGGTAGATAAGCCTCCTTCACCCTCGACTCGGTCTGCATGCGGCGTGTAACAACGCAGAATCAGTCCATTGTACAAGACCTGCGAAGCTTCGGGAGTGCTCATGTATGCTCGTGGATGTATTTCGCAGGTCCTGAAGCACTACGAAAATGTTACACGACTTCAATACCTGCACCCTTGTTGGAAAATGGTCTCTACGCTGCCACGTAGATGCCACTGTATAATGCTGTTTGCCATATCCTTTGGTATCAGCAGTTCAGATGAGACGCAGTCTAAGTATGCGTTCTTGTTGCTGTCACTACACGGTAAAATCCTCCCGTGTCGGATATGGCTTCGTATTGCTCACTTTCGCTCGTCTTCCTTCTCGGGAGCCTCGCGCTTCTCCATGATCTTGTCTACGATACCGAAGTCGACTGCCTCCTCGGCATCCATATAGTAGTCTCTCTCCATATACTTTTCTATCTCGTCCAGAGTCCTCTTCTTCGTCAAATGTGTCTGATATATCCTGTTCAGCTTGTCCCGAATCCTCAAGATCTCTTTTGCATGGTCTGCAATGTCGCTGGCCTTGCCTCGATACCCACCACTGGGCTGATGTATCATGACTCGTGCATGCGGTAGAATATATCGGTGACCTGGCGCACCTCCTGCCAGCAATAATGATCCCATGGAAGCTGCCATACCCATGCAGGTCGTGCTGACTGGCGATCTTATGTAGTTCATTGTGTCGTAGATGGCCAACCCCGCGCTCACGCTGCCGCCAGGAGAGTTGATGTACATGGAGATCGGCTTTTCGGGGTTCTCGGCCTCGAGGTATAGCAATTGCGCGATGACTGTAGCGGACATGGTGTCCTCGACTTCACCGTTCAAGGTGATGATGCGTTCTTGGAGGAGACGCGAGAATATGTCAGAGGTTTTGAAGCCTCCACCCTAACAAGTCAGCTCAAAGAACAGCAGGCAGCCAAGCACAACTCACGATTGATTCCGTCACGTAAGGTATCGGGCTGAAAGCTCGAGGCGATTCTCGTTGTGGGTGTTCTGATGGTAATGATGTGCCAAAGCCAAAATGGCTTGAGATTGCTCGCGCGCCATTTCTGGTTGTTAGTCCGCGTATTGATGGTCTTGCGGCATGTCGTAATATGGAAGCCATGGTATGTGACGTTGAGAGATGGGTGCGGCGCGTCAAAGGTTCAAGCTTGATGCCAAGCCGGAGGCCCGCTCGTGCAACTCCATGATGTTCCCTGGCCAGACTCCCCAACTCAAGCGACTGTATATATTCACCTTATGCTGGGCAGATGTATTCGACCTCTGGCTACACGTCCGCAACTAGCTAGCAGCCCATTACAGGCACAATGCCGCTTCGCATCCGCGCATGTTCGCGTCTCTGTGGGCAGTGACCTGGGCCCTACACGTGAAGATGGCCACCAGACACTCCGCATTCGCAAGGAACAGAGAGGCAAAGACCTCCCGCTCCCTCCTCTGCTAGATCCTGTGGCTTTAGAAGAACGATCAAGATGGGAAAAGACAAAGGCACAGCCTAAAGCTGCGAATCTTACGTCTTTTCAGAAGAAGCTACAAGCCAACGCTTATGGTAAGCTACCCAGCTCTGTGATTGAATCTCAATTTGACCTGTTGTAGCACATGCCCTCGCGTCGCCAGTTCGTCAATGTCGGGCGACACAAATCTCGCTACCGGAAGCCTTTCTCACTACCCTACATGCACGTCCACATCCCACAACAAATGACCCATGGCTGCTCCCCGTCTCTCTCACTAAGGACAAAAGCCATCTTGGCCCTCCTTATCGCTTCATTAGCCGCCGCGAAGTTGCTCGACACCTTAGCAAGAAGAAGCTATGGGAGAGAGGCATCTACTCACGCATGGTGGAGAAATATGGCGGGGCACATGTCAAGAAGATGGTCTGGAGGGAGGATCTACCTGATCTGATCTTGGGCCTCATGCAGAAGCAGCTAGTGAAGAAGCTTAGCTGGAATTTCGCACGCACGGGACGCTTGAGCCCCGTTGCAAGCCCAAGATCGGAGGACATCGGTAGCATTGAAGGCGCTTCTTGTGTCCTGATATTCCGATCCCTTAAAACGCGTGCGGACGATATCGAGGATCGAGCAAAGGCGATCATCGCCGAATTGGACAAATGGTCTGCCTACGTCGCGAAGAGCTTCGCCGAGATGGACCCTCACAATCCGCCTCATGTTACGCACAAATCTCCTTCATGGTTCGTCGAGCCCCTGGTCCCACGCCTACAACCGCGACTTCGTTTTCCGGTGCTCGACTATAAGACCACTGTCTGGCGAGGCAAGAAGATCCCAATCTACAGCCTGACTGATCTACTCGGCGAAGAAAGGGCGCGAGACCTAATTGGAAACAGCAAATATGGTGGGGACAAGTGCGTGGTTACGAAAGAAGCCAGGCACAATGTGCCGGTAGAGCTACTGCTCCTGCGTCTTCAAGCCTACATTGCCCAATCTGGATCATGAGTTGCAGGACTCTGGAATCTGTTCAAACTACCAGTCACCTCCGCCCGGCATTGGCACCGGTTATTGTCGTCCTTCCCAGTCTACCTTTGGCAAGCCGAAGATGTGAATGTCTATGAACTCGCCATGCTTCTTAGCATGTGCCTTCATGACGCCCTCCTTGGCAAAGCCGCACTTTTCGAAGCAACGCATACTCGCGACATTGGCGCTGTACACAAAGCCGAAAATTCTCTCCAGTTTCTGCGAGTCCTTATTGCGCCAGCTCTCGAAAGACCACTTGACGAAGCCTTCGAGAGCTTCCGTGGTGTATCCTTCACCCCAATACTTCTCGCCGACCCAGAAGCCAACCTCCGCAGTGTGGCTGTAAACGTTCGCTCCAGGTTTGAGGCCAATTCCACCAATGACCACATCTGGAGAAGATGACTCGCAAATGCCGAAATTGTTGGGACGTGGCATTAGATTCTGAGCTATCCATGTCTCGCCGTGGGTGATTGTGTATGGGTTTGGGAAGGTAAAAGACATGTATCTGGCGATACCAGGACTATTGCCATTGATGGACATGGACTCCGCGTCCTGCGGGTGTAATGCGCGGATGACGAGACGCGCTGTCTTGACAATGGGCGCAGGAATCGGGTCATCCTTTGATACAGGAGAAGTCTGGATCTGTGCTTCCACGTTGGCTGGGTGCGCTGGCGTTGATTGTTGCGCCATGTTGTCCAGCGCCTGTAGGTAGCCGCAGTGCTTTGCGATTGGCTATATCTGGCTGCCTTGTGAAGGAAGTGACGAGCACTTTGTTGTTTCAAGATATCTGGTCCAAGAAATGTATGCGAAAAAGTTTGAGAGCTGCCTATATACCCTCCAATGCAAACTTGACTCATGCCGGGATGCACGTTTGAGTCAATTTGACGCCGTCACAATGAACATATTTGCCGCTGTGCGCTGCGGCGCAGAAGCACCTTCCAATCCTGGCGATGATTACTGCTGCTTAAGGCAGTGTCAGACCTAAATAGCAAAGCGTACAGCTAGAAACTCAAATATACCTGGAATGCATGCAACTTCTCGGCAGCGATCCGACCGACGTTTTGAGCCAAGGATCCTCGGGATTTGGTCGTGAAAGATACGAGGGGTGACGTCGTGTTCGCGATGGCGCTAAGCACAGCACGCTAACAAGTCGCGTCGCGTGGGGTCGTTCACGACGCAGACATCTGCACAACATTGCTGTATAGCTTCCAGTAATGGCTTTGGCGTCGAAACAGTCAGTATATCTGACACGAGACAGGTTCTTGAATTAACAGAATCATAGAAAAGTCGTCAGAACCTATTCGCGCCAGAAGCGATCGCTTTACGATGAAGAGCCGCCTACAAAGCGAAGACGCGTCGAATGCGCATCAGCGGCCGCAGATGTTGATAGCACAAGGACGCCGGGATCTGATATGACTTCGCAAGACTTTTCGTGTTCCTTCGGCACCTCAGATCCGCCCACATCAAGCCCAAAGACTTCGCCAGCCGTATGGTCGGATGAAGCGCCGCGGTCTAGTCCACCATCGTCGCCCGCACCGAACAGCTCACCTCCACCAATGCAGAAGCGCAGACCTGCCTTCTCGTTCATAACGAAGCAAACCACGCGTACTCCCGTCTCGAAGACGCCACTCGTCGAACGGAGCCACAATGCGTGCAGCCCGCCAGCAATACCAACAACAAAGCCGAAGCGCATGGTGC
Organism: Setomelanomma holmii; assembly: GCA_010015745.1. Lineage (NCBI taxonomy): Eukaryota > Fungi > Ascomycota > Dothideomycetes > Pleosporales > Phaeosphaeriaceae > Setomelanomma > Setomelanomma holmii. Next base: position 118,562 of record ML978167.1, read on the forward strand.
AGATGCAACTGGATCTTGCCAGCGAGACTCGGAAGACGTGTAAAGCTTGTGGCATGGAATACATACCATCAAACGCCGAGGACGCTGCTCTCCACCGTAAATTCCACGCGATGAACGTCGGAGGGGTAGATTTCACCAAGGCAGTGGCTGAGCGCATGAGGAAGCAACAGGTCTGGAGTGGAGGAGAAGGGAGCTTCGTTACAGTCATTGGTCGCAAGGACGCGCTCGCTTTGCGACATCGAACCAGCGACGTACTAAAGGTGGTCAACACAGAGCTAGGCGCGGTACCAATTTCAGATGAGGTATTATGGAGTCAAACAAGCGCGCGGCATTTGCACAGCTTAGAAGCGCAAAAGTCGAGTTCGGTCAATCCCACCAACGCAACGAGCAAGCCGACTCAAGTTGACCGATTTAAAACATACCTGTTCATGCGGGGGCAGAAGTGTATAGGCCTCTGCCTTGCGGAGAGGATATGGGAGGCATACACTGTGCTGAGTCAGAGCAAGTCGTCTGAGGAGACGCAGACGCACCATACGGACAGTAAAAGCTCCTCGATTTCTATCAGCGAGGCAATGACTCCCGCTATTCTGGGCATATCGAGAATTTGGACGTCAAGCCATCATCGGCAGGAAGGAATTGCGACGCAGCTCCTCGAGTGCGCAAGATCTGACTTCCTATATGGACTGACGATCGCGAAAGAGAAAGTCGCATTCAGTCAGCCTACGGAGAGCGGAGGTAATCTGGCTATGCGATGGTTTGGTTGCGAATATGGGTGGCATGTGTACATCGACTGATGCCATGGTTGTCACCACCGTAGTCCAGAGATTGAAACATAATTTCTCCGCAATACGATCTACAGCCAGGACAATCGTGACTTGAGTAACGACTACTTGTGATTCGCACCGTGCCCAACTATGGCCGAAGTACAAGACAGGAGACAAGCGAGTCACGGACCCTGAAAAACGATGCGGCGAGATGAGGTGTTCAGGGCAGGCATGCGGTGCGATGGTGGGGTATGTTTGCTGGCAAGGCTGTCCCTCCCGGATCATCCAAGCACTCGGTCGGCGCTGATCTTCCCAACGCCCCGACGACCATCAGCACCAGCAGTCGGGCACAGCAGCTGTTCCACACCGCTTCTTACGAGCTTCTTCCGTGTACATAGAACAATGCATTGTTTTTAATCTCCAGCATGTCATCCGGAAATCCATTCCGCGCATCCCTTTCATACAGCCCCGCCGCCTCATCGCCTGTTCCGCAGACTTCCTTCATCACCGCCGATAGTAGCGTGCCGGAGGTGCCTGAGGATGGTCGCTCTGGTATACTCTGCCTTGGCTTCGTGCGTCTCCCGGAAGAACAGGCAGTAATCGTGTTACAGGGCTCGAGGACGCCAGTGCGCCGCCGCTCAAGACAAAGAAACATGTCCGCATAGAATCAAACACCACCTTCATCCCGCGTCCGGCGTCTGACGCGGGCGATGATTCACTCCACGATCTCCTCGCCCAGCAGCCGAATTCGAGCCATTATGCAGGGTTGTCTCCCTCTGCGCCCTCGAACGGCTTTCCCAGCAGCACCATCCCTCCTGCGCCTTCGACCACACAAACCCCAGGACGGGCGACTGATGTGGCGTCGGCCGATATATGGTCAAGTCCGCGGAGAGACTACCAAGCACCTCAGTCAGCTACATCACCAAGCGGCATTCCAGCAAACCCCTTCTCAAGAACCTTGGCGTCCATCGAGCCGCAAAAGAGGGGCAGTGGAGAGATTCGGACGGGGCCGGAGAAGGCGGGTCCAGGCAACAACAGGGCCTCTCTAGACGTTGAGAGCTTCAAGAATCTGCTTATGACAGGCAAGCCGGGTCCGCGCCCATCCGGACTGGCCTCGCAGACAACAGCTCCACCGAATAATGCGATTGGTACCCAATTCGAAAGCAGTAGTAGCACAGACACGTCCTCGATCTCACGGCAATCGCTGTTCGAGCCACCACAAGAAACGCATACCGAGTCTCCTCGCACATCATACGAGATGGCAGAGTCTGACGAGGATGAGCGAATGGGACTTGTGTCGGAAGTGAAGAAGGGGAAGAAGAAGCCGCCTCCGGCACCGAAGCACCGCCATGGCAAGCTCGTTACACCAAGGCAGCCACAAATAGTACCATTCGAGAACTTCTCCGCCTCAGAACCAGCCCCCGCCCCAGTGACACGGCCGAGAGACAACTCAGATGTCAATAAGCCTCTCCCTGCTACCCCAGTTGTAGCATCCCAGTCTCCACATATTAGTACGCAAGACACTACACAACATCAGTCAAGATCGGAACAAGATCGGTCGAGTGAGTCGTTAGATGTCTCGGATGCCCCTCGACCTCAGAAGAAGGCACCTCCTCCAGTGCCATTGGCACGACGACAGAGCCAGTTACGAACGTCTACCACTGGCAATAGGTCACGCAGCAGTTCCTCTTTGACAATTTCCTCTCAGCATTCCGTGGATACTGTATCGATACCAAGCCCAGCGCCTAGCAACAAAGACCCCTTGTCTGTTGCGAAGTCTCCACCACCACCGCCCCGATCAAGGCATGGAGCTAGGCTCACAGACGTCAGCACGTCAAGCGCGAATTCATCGAGTACCGAACTGCCACAACGTACAATCTCGACGCGGACCGCCACACCCTCTCAAGGACCCTCTTCATCGCGCCGCAGCACTCTGGAGTCTGATCTGGCGTCTTCTTCCACAGACCTTCATCGCACTTCATCAATAGCATCAAATCGCAACTCAATGCGAGCTGTGTCGAACGAAAGCACTCACAGCCTGACGATGCCGCCGCCACCTCCACCACCTCGCCGGCGACAATCGAACAGGTCAAGCCTAGACCAACAACGCCCGACTATCTCCTCATCATCACCCACAGAGAGTCGACGGACAAGCAACGAGCACCGACGAACCAGTCTCGACAATAAGAGGCGAACGAGCGTGGCCAGCGAGAGCTCACTACGGCACGAATACGCGCCGTCAGACGAGAAAGGCGGCAACGAGTACGCGCTATACTCTCCAAATGAGGAGTCTGAGAACAGGCTGGGCTCGGGCGCCGGTTTAGTGGAGACGAGGACCGATTCGAGTAGCATACTAGACGATATGGAGAAGTTTCAGCGAGAAATTGAGGAGTTAAGGCAGAGGTATGATAAGGCGAAGTAGTGCTGCGCCTAAAATACCTCGGCGAGCTTGTGGTGAGCATTGCTTGCGTTATCCTTGGGAGTGCATGACTAGGCATTACACCCGTGTTTCTTGAGTACATTCTTGGGTGCTATATGAAATGTCAGTCTTATTGAGATGTTTGACTCATCACAATCAGGTCTTTTTCCAAACATCAACTATCAAGCCCCTACTCAACCAACACCCTGCTGCTTCTAACAAGTCTCGACAACAACCACTACGGTCTGGTCACTTGCTTACTGTCACACCCTCACTCCATGGGTTTTCGTGCACGATGGTGAAGGTTTCAAGAGCTTATGCTTGTGTAGATTGTCGATCAACCACACCAAGCGATGTTGTCATTGCGCATGAATTTCAAGCATCAGCACGCACAAGTGGTCGTGTCTTTGTTCCTGTTTGCTTGACGTGCGAGGAGAATGAGAATATGCTGCGCTTAGCGAGCTCTGAGCAACAGGAAAGTCGCACTACGAAGCTGACAGATGTTGAGGCAGCGGAGAGGATCAGGGAAGCCAATGAGATATATTTGTTTGGATCTAGCGAAGAATTGGTTCTGGATGTCACGTATATGTCACCTTGTGATGCGGCTCAAAGCATCTTGGAGTGGGTGAACAGGGTCAAGGAAACACCAAATCACGATGCAGAAGACAATAGTATCAAGAAACCGTGACTGCGTCACTTTTGTATTGTATTAGGCATTGAGAAGAGCTACAAACATGCTAGTCATGCATATAGCTGTTCAGCAATGATGTAACATCCTCCAAGAAGTCGACAAATGTAGAGTGGGCCCCGAGATGCCTAATCCTTCCATCCATGTCGACATGTCCCTCAACGAGTTCGTGAATGCCAGGTCGTATCCTATGGATGTAGACCTCAACGTGAAGTGAAGGCGATTGGAGACGCTTAGACGAGCACAACCATGGCGGCAACGAATGAGCCGAGACCGACCAGAGGAGTAGCGATGGCAGCTCCAGCGGTCGAGACGGTGGCGGGAGCGGACGATGAGGGCTTCAGGGGGTTGGCAGTCGAGGAAGGAGCCGGGGTCGTTCCAGGTGCAGAGCCAGAGGCAGACTGCGACTGCTGGGCAGACGAAGACGGAACCACCAAGCCTGAAGAGGCGGGAGGCGCACCGCTGCTCAGAGGGGCAGTGGCGGACGACTCAGCTGAAGGAGCGGGCGGAGCAGACGAAGCAGGAGGAGCTGGGGGCGCCTGACTGGACGGAGCTGGTGGAGCCGGCGGAGCTGAGGGACCAACGATCGGAGTAGCTGGAGGAGCAGGGGCGTACGAGGGGCCTGGGTTGGTTGGAGCAGGCAAGCCGGGCGTAGCGCACTCCTTGACAGTGGAAGTGACGGTGACGGTGACCGCAGAGCCGCAGACAGCTGCGTGGCATATTATTAGGGAGGTCATTCAAGAGCCAATCAATAAGACTTACACTGGCCATCGGTGGCGACGACGGCGCAGGTGAGCGCGGCAACTGCGAGGAGCTTCTTAAAGCCGAACATGTTGATAGCGAGTAGCTTGATGGTGGTTTTGGTGATGGGGTAGCGCTGGTGTAAGATGCTCAAGTTGAAGAGATGCAAATCGGAGGATGAGAGCGGTTGTCGTGTTGTGGAGAAGAAGCGGAGGTGGTGGGGGAGTCTGTTTATATGTCTGAGCGGGTGGCGAGAATCATGCGTTTGCAGGCCGCGAAAATTTGCGCAGGCAGCCAGTCGCCGTGGAGACAGTCAGGGTACGTGATTGGAAGATTTTCGATTGCCGCTGAAGTGAAGGAGAGCACGTTGGTGGCAGGGAGATTGCGCTTTATGTACGTAGGGCAGGAGCACCGTGTCACCGCATCGCCCACACAAAGCGTCAGTGCCGTAACGCAAATGCAATCTGTCTATTCAGCCCGTCTTGACAAGTGCCCAATGAATTCATTGCATTAGAGCAACTGTGTGCCCATGTGTTTTCTACAATTGGCTCATGGCTGTGTGACTTCGTGGCTCTCAGAGGGTGAAGGAGCTCTCACGTGCTCTTGCGCCATCTTGCGATTGACTGCCAGCACCCACCGTAAATGCCTCGATGACGTAGCTGTACTTTCTTCATACTGCCAGAGGCTCTTAGAAAACACATTGAACCTGCGTTTGTTTGTTGTGGGCCGCGACGCGCCTTCCCGCTCTGCTGCCATTTGGCGCTAAAGCTTGGCACGCTTGCCTCGATCATAACATCGCCAGCTTCTTGAACCTTCAAAACTTTCTCTCCACCGACCTACAACGCTCGTTAATCAACTCCGCTCGCAACCAGCAACTGGCCTGTCCTCTCTGCTATCTTTGCCCCACAGACACTCTCTTTAATCCTCTGGCATCACCGTCAACACCGCTTCACCATGAAGGCTTTCCAGCTCGCTGCTCTCTTCGGTGGCGTTGCATCCGCGGTCAATCGCCTTGAGGTCCTCAACAGTAAGTCTCACACCCATTCCTTGCTCCTTTCCGGGTGTCAAAGCCCCGTGCAACACTCGTCGACATCAGCAAATCGCAGTCCAGCTCTTCTAACATATGACAGACGCTCGACGTGATCTCGATAACACCGAGACTGCCGTCGTCTACATCACCTCCTCGTGGACGCACACTTCGGTGTGCACGGCTGCTCCAAACTGTCCGCCCGGCAAGACTGTCACTTTGACGTCGACCACCGTTGTGGGCACGACTACCACCCTCTGCTCGGCTCCCGAGGCGATGAAGCCTTCTGTCGGTAGCTCCATCCCAGTTGCTAGCTCGGCTCTCCCAACTGTTCCTGCCTCCGCGAGCGCTATTGTGCCAGGTGTTCCCGTTCAGTCCAGCGGCATCTCCGTCTCGCTCGTTCCAGGCTCGTCGGCTTTGTCGCCTACTCCTCCAGGTTCAGCAGTCGTCTCTGTCAGCATCATTCCTGGTTCCTCAGTCGAGAGCTCAGTCAGCATCGTGCCTCCATCGCCTTCAGCTCCCGCTTCCTCGGCGGCTACTGACACTCATGGTACCCTTCGGTCTACCTCTGTGGCTTCAAGCGCTCTTCCCACGGTGAACGGGCCTTCCTCGTATTCCGGTAGCTTTCCTGCTGTGCCGCCTACTCCAGGCGTCCCAGGCTCCTCATCGGGAGCGGTCTCTTCCAGCGGCTCAGTCTCAGCCAGCTCAGCGACGCCTTCAAACATCAACACGGGTGCCATCTCTGTCTCTTTTCCCGCTTCGTCAGCCTCGTCAAGCGGATATGGTGTCTCGCCTTTCCCATCCAACACCAACACGGGTGCTATTTCGGTCTCCTTCTCCGTTTCATTGGTTGGACCTAGCTCGGCTGGGCCATCCTCGTCTGCTGCACCGGCCTCGTCAAGTGGGTATGCTGTTTCGCCTGTTCCTTCGAACACTAACACAGGCGCTATCTCCGTCTCCTTCTCCATCCCATCGGTTGGATCCAGCTCTGCTGGACCCTCATCATCTGCTGCATCGGGCTCGTCCTACGGCCCTAGCACCACTGCTGCCCCAACTCAAGGTTCTTCCAGCAGCGGCTACCAGTCTGCCTCCTCACTCGTTCCCGGCTCTTCGTCTGGCTCCGCTCCTACCAGCTCAGTCACACCACCAGCCGAGTCAGAGGGTCCCATCGATAGCACTGTTAGAGTCACGAGCTATCTCACGCACACCTTGACGTCGTTCGTCACCTCGCCCGCTGCGTCCAGCAAGAACACCACGAACACCAATACCAACACGGAGGGTACATACACCAGCCGCCCTTCGAGCGTCTCAGCGTCTCCCTCAGGACCTGGGTAAGTTTTTTCTATGAAGTTGGTCCACCTCACTGCTCATACACTAACTCCTCTTCTCAGCTTCTTATATCCTTCCGGCAGCGCCAACGGCACGGTCGTGTCGCCCAAGCCCACCTACAGCGAGGTCCCAGTCAACATGGGCCAGATCATTGGTGCTGACAAGAGCTCTCTTGCGGCCATCGTTGTCGCCCTCATGTTCGCGCACTTCGCATAAACCGGTCCCTCGTGTTCGATCGTGCGGTCCAGTATCTGTCATGGTACGGGTACGCTGTTGCGGTCATGCGTCAGGACGTGGGACATTCTTGCATCGCCTATCGTGCCTAGCACTGCTCGAGCGGCCGGGCTCCTGTCCACATACTTACACCGCGGTTCACGAATAATGGGTTCATGATCTTTCTATGGCGGGTTGCTTCTTTAGCTAGACAGGCTTTCTCTCACATGTACTACCAGTTACAAACGGCCAACGAGTTTAGCATGTAATATAGAGCAACCTTTACTACGGCCGTCAACTTTTGTCTCTTATGCTTTGTGATGTCGATGCGTGTGTGATGTGCAAGAAGAGTGAGGACGTGTTTTCAAGCTTTGCTCGACGAGGTTGGGACGCGCTAGGCTAGTCCCTCAGAAGCCTAATTCACCACCGGACCTGCCTGCACTTCCACCCTTGGTTAGAGTACAGCAAGCAGCAAAATGTTGCAGTGGAACGTATAGATACAAGTATATGTGAACAGAGCATGCGATATCACAACTTCCATTCTAATCATCGCCCAAGGTCAGGATCGAAAAGCCTTGCTACGGAATACATTTCAAGTAGATGATATGCCTTTTGACTTTCCTCACCGTGCCAGACACTATACGCGCTCCAAAAACCCCAATGCTCTCACTGCCTCTGCGGCAAATACGCACCGCCCGCAAGCACAAGATTCATCCTCGTAAATTGAACCTTGTACACGGGACTCTCCTTGGTTGGAAACGCACTAATCTGATCCGCACTCACGCCCGTCTCCTTGGTCGCTTTCTTCGCCGTCACAGTCGTCCCACTCGCACCCTTGGTCGTAAGCGCGCCATCTGTGCCTTTCGCTTCCTTTCCACCCGTGCCAAGTTCGCTGGTTTCTTGCAGCACGTCCCATACGCGCACCGTCTTGTCTGCGCCGGCGGAGACGAGGACGCTGGATTCTACGCTCCATGATAGAGACCAGATTCCGCCTTTTGCATGGCCGCGCATGCGCTTGCGGCGGCGGCCGGTTTCGAGGGTCCAGAGGATGATGTTGCCCGCGTCGTCGGCTGACGCCAGTGTTTTTCCGTCTGGGCTGCAGGATATAGCCGTGACATTACCGGTGTGGCCTGTGAAGAGGCGTAGACAGTTTCCGCCGGAGATGTGCCACATGCGGACTGTGCGGTCGCAGGAGCCGGTGAACACGTAGAGGTTGTTGGGGTGGAAGGCGACGCAGTCGACATCGGCGTCGTGACCGACGTAAATGCGGAGAGGCTCGATGTGGTCTGTTGACCAGAGGCGGGCGGTGCGGTCGTTGCTGCCGGTCAGGAAGTAGTGCCCGTATGGGCCCCATTGGAGGTCCCAGATGGGGCTGCCGTGGCCGCGGTAGGCGACGAGGCAGGTAAAGGTGTCGAGGGACCAGAGGCGGACGGTCTTGTCCTCGGAACAGGAGAGGAGGCATTGCGAGTTTGTGGGTGGGCCGATTGGGTCTGGGTTTGCTGTTGATGGTGAGAACGCGACTGCGTAAACGGGGCCTGCGTGACCAATGAGACGGCGTGATGATGAAGGCTGGGTATTGGGGAGGTCGTCCGAGGAAGTTAGAGGGCTGCCGTCCATAGACCAGACACGGATGTACGACTCCGACATGCCGACCGCGACAAGCTTATTGTCGCCGGAGAAGTCGATGCAGTTCACGCTGTCATATGTGTTGTGGAAAGTGTACATGGTGACGCTGACCGCTGGTCCTATGCCGCCTGTTCTGCCTTCCATTTTGTATCGATCTCGATGCTCGATGATCTTCTGAACCTCCATCGAGACGTCTCGCGCCAGTGATGGCGGTAGAGGGATTGTGTCTCTTGACGGGCCGTCTTCGGTCGGCTCGCGTTTGATGCGCTGCTCGAATTCGTCAACGAGCGTTGATTGTCCTGGCCTTGGCGCGGTCTTGGCGTCTTCGTCCTGCAATGCGGCTCGGACGTCTTCTTGCAGTTCTTGGTCCTGCGGGTATGCGCCAAGCTGCAGTCGTATTCGCGATGCGTCCGCTTCAGGATCGTGTCGGGTAGTGAGCGGATGACCAGGGTTGTGTCCGGGGATGCCTTCGTCTTCTGCTGGAAGGTCATCGTCACCTTGGCCACAAGCCAAAATCGCAGCTATGCTCTTTTCTGCCGTGGCCGTTCGATCGACTGTGACTATGAGGATGTGGTCCCTTATCACGTCCATGAGCGCCTGACCGCCCTCGAAAATCTTCGATTCGAGGAATTGCATCAAGTTGAAAAAAGGCATATTGGTCAGCGTCACTCGGTACTTGTTGTCGACGTACAACTTCGCGATGCGGCTCTCCCCCAAGTGGGCGGGCAGCCGTACTTGTCGCAGGGATTTGACGTCTTCTTCGTGGTCGCGCTCGAACAGGCCCTGGAATGCTGCAAAGAAAGTCTCCGCATCCTTGGTGTAAAACTCCCGTATCAGGTCCAAGAACGAGTATACAAAGACTGGCCATGATAGCTTCTTGAGCTCTGGTTTATATAGGTCCAAGTTGTCTTCTGTGTACTTCCGTAATAGGTCGAAGGCTTTTGTGTATTTCGTGCCGCCTGCTTCGGTGCCTTGCGCTGCAAGTGTCTGGCCGTTGGTTTGTGGTTCGGACTCCTTGCGGAGCATCGCCTCGGTGCGGACATATCCTTTCTTGGACAGATACTCTAACACCTTTGGCTTGTTAGCGGTGTTGTGCAAAACGTAGACACAAAAACGTGGGCCAAAGTCGCTAACAACGCAAAAGGTCCAGAGCTGTGACGGACCATTGGCTCCCTTAGTAAATCGTAGATACTGCTGCGAGGTTTCGGATTATGATATTGGCCCTGCACTCGTCCTCCATGGTAGTGTGGTGCATACGGCATCGCATACGGAGAGGGCGCAACGATGGGTCTGCCGGTCGCATAGTAGTCGCGCGGTGGTTGAGACATGGTGAGTTGCTTTTCTGGTTGCGGTCGCGGTCCAATTTTCGTGGTGATTAACGAGCCAAATCTTGCCCTGAGACTTATGGTCCGTCGCTTTCATAAAGAGCAGGGAGCCTCGAGAGACAATAGACACTTTCACCCAGACAACAATCCGGTCGCAAAGGAAGATGCGCAAACACTAGCAAAGAATGACGCTGAAGAGAGCTTGTACTCACTATTTGATTGAGATTCTGCTGTGACTGCTGGCCAGACCCGCCAGAAGGCGGAGGGCCCTGCTGCTGAGGCATGGCGTTGTGCGGTGGCAGCCCTGCGCTGGGTGGTCCATTGCCTACACTCATGGCTCGCGCAGGCCCGGGCCCTGGCGGGGGCCCTGACATTGCGATTCTGTTCCTTCTCTTCTATGGGTGTTGGTATTGAAGGTGCGCCTGTCACCGCGAATTTGGGAAAGGTCGGGTCGCGTTGCGCATAGAAGGCCGGTATGGTCTTCGGAGGCCTCTTCCGATGAATATGTAATCACAAGGGGATATGACGCGTGTTAAAGGAGGATTCGGAATGTACAGGTGTGGGTTGGTACTTGCGACGGCTTCGAAGGCTGCTCGTATTGCGGAGAGGACGGAGGTGATGTTCGTAGCGCGCCAACTGTGGCTCGTGCGGGCGCAGTTGTGGGGTTGACCAGAGCTCCAGCTTTCATTCCTCAGCTTGATTAAGTACAATAGCTACGACTCAATCACTTAACGGAGCCAATCGTGAGAGTGTTTAGTGCCTAGTCCCTCACTTTGTACTCACTGTCTTTGCGGCTATATATCCTCCTTTCTATCACCAAACATGTCAGGTGCCGACCAAGAAGCGCAAACGAAGCCCGAGCAGCAAGACGGAGCAGAGCCAGGACAGGAAGACCATGGCGCGAGTCCAGCAAAGTCTCAACCACCCCAACACCCCCAGACTTACCGCCAGATCGCCGCCACCCACATCGACACCCTCTCGCGCCTGAACGAAACCCTGCCCAAACTGCTTGCCTATTTCGCGGCTACCATCAGCCAACTCACCAACAACCCAGTCGAGACGAACCAGTCAAAAGGAAAGTCAGACACAGTCAATACGCGCCAGGCAGCCATGTGGACCAACGCCATGTATGTCGGCCTGACCATCAGGAACTTGCGCGAGGTCCTCACCGAGCAGATCAACGACCTCGAACGATACGGCGTTATCCCTGCGAAACACCCCAAGTACACTGCATTGCCCGGACCAGGCCAGGCTACGGTGGCGCATGATCCTGAGGCAAGCGTCAAGAACGGTGGTTATGGAGACTTTGATGTGGGTGTGCTGAATGCAAGAGCGGCGTCTGGTCATGTGAGCAGTGAGGATATGCTGGATAGGCTGCAGAGCATGGTCGAGGAGCTGGCGAAGAGAGGTGGCATCGAAGGCGACGGAGAAGAAATGGTCGTGGATGGCTGAACTCGGGACAGGGAAAAGACCCAGAAATACCTCAACATCAAAACGTGCAACTTCCAAGGCGATGGTTAAGAGGACAGCGGCCGTCGTGTTGGCAAGAGACGGTACATAAGAGCACGACTAGGTCAAGGAGTGCCTATGGCTGCCCAGAAAAAGCCTTTTCCTGGACAGCCAAAGGACGGGGCCTCATTCAAGAGCAGCGTCTGCAAACTCCTATCTAGATGGCGATGCAACGTACTCATGAGAAGGCTTTCATGGAAGGATAGTCGGCGCTTGTCGAGGGAGTGGTTTCATAGACACATGACTCGCATAGTAGTGGTGAAGACTGTCGACAGAAGGCCATGGAGCGTTGAGCGCAGCCGCTTGCGCCAGGGAGTTGATGCGCAATTAGCGCGCATATCCAACGGAGATGGATACGTACTGAATGATTGAGTCCAGTACGGGAAGCCTAGCCCGGTGACCGTACTGCCGTCAGCAGATCGCGTGGCAACCAGTCTCTTTCTGTCATATTCAATCAAATACTGGTATCACCTCACGCAAGATAATTGTGGGGCTTTCGAAGTGCTTCGCGCTGACCCATATACGTTGTCGGTAGTCCTCGTCCGCAGTGTATTTGGTCTAGCACCGCGTTTTGACACCTCAGTGTAGCCTGGTTGTCCTCACATTAATCTGCTGCTCTCACTGACCCTGTTGAATATTAGTCAATATTATTAGATTGTGGCACGCGACAGTCATGCTAGATGTCTGTGAAAAAGTCTCGCAGCTAAAACAGTCGTGAAGGCCAGGCCCCTGGAAACTTTCATTGCAACGCCTCGTTCATGGTCCTGATGTCGTCAGGTGTCGTTCGACAACATCCTCCAATCATGACAGCACCAGCTTTCCACCATTCCACCGTCTTGTGAGCCAAGTTCGAGCCTTCCGTCTTTTGGCCTTCCCACTCCCTTGCTTTCGCGTTCCACTGTTCGCCAGAGTTCGGGTATACAATCAGCGCCTTCTTCGTTGAAGACGAGATGTTCTTGAGCGCAGCAAGTGCGAGGTCATCCGGGACACAATTAAACCCCAAACCAGCAACTTGCTCAGCATGCTCAAACAGAGCGGCGATCTTGCCAAGTGGCGTACCATCCGCGATATGCTCACTATCCCTCAACGTAAACGTAAACCACGCTTCCGTCTCCTTGAACCCTTCCCGCAGCAACTCCAACAAAGCCTCAATTTCGCCTTTTGATGGCAACGTCTCGCACGCCAATATATCCACTCCTGCCTCGATCAACGCTTCAATCCTCCCGCGATGGAAATTTTTCATGTCTTCCTTCGACACGACATAATCCCCGCGATACTCCGACCCATCCGCCAAAAATGCCCCGTACGGCCCTACACTCCCCGCAACAAACAAGCTCTTCCGCCCTTCCTTCCCACCTCCTAGCTCACCAACATACTCATCCCTTGCCTCCCTAGCTAATTCCACGCTCTTCCTTACAATTCCTTTCGCCTCATCCTCCTCCAGGCCCAAATGATTGCAGAGTCCTGGAATAGAGGCCTGGTACGACGCAGTGATGGCGACGTTTGCGCCTGCGCGGTAGTAGTGGAGATGCGTGCGCTTGATGAGCGAGGGCTGCGTGAGCAATATGGAGGCGGACCAGAGCGAGGAGGATATGTCGGCGCCCAGGGATTCGAGGTAGGTTGCTAGGGCGCCGTCGAGAATGATGGGGGTGTGGGGGTGGTTTGTGAGGTGCGTTGAGATTTTGTTTGGAGTGGGCATTGAAGGGGGACTCGGAGGGGACATTTTCGTGTGATTGAAATGTCTACGTGATGTTGCTTAAAGGAAATCGCGCTGAAGGCCTTCGTCGAAGGTAGTCGGAATCTGATGTTGAGCACAATCAGTAGTATACAAGGTGGTCGTGGTGCTTAGGACAGGATTTCCTGGACTTGTCGTGGGCGTCTGGCGTGAAGGGTTTTTGGCTCGATCGAATATTTTCAGAGCAGAGTGTTGTACTGAAGTTTGTTGTGAGTCTCGATGGTTCTGCTGTCAGGAAGTTTTGATGTTTCTAATAAGTATTCCATGGGTCACGAATCGATAAAACCAAAATTGTGGAAGCCATTGCAATTGCGCAAGAATGCCGCCGATAAGCGGAGAAGAATTCGAAACTAATATGCCCGAATCTGGGCCCTGTAGTCTTCTACTAGGAATGTGGCACATGAACCAGTTTACGACAACTGTGATCTTACACTGCTTGAGAATTTGATGATGTCCGACGTGAGTCGACGTCAGAATGGAGGTCGCGAGTTGTGGATGGCACGATGCAGCGCGCTGGTCTGTGCGCTTGGCTCTACCTCCTTCCATCTCTTCTCAAAAACATCGTCTGCAATTATCAACTACAACAACCTGGTCAGTTCACGAGCTTGTGCGAGGTGATGATGCATTTTGCGCAGCCACGGCACGTTGAATTTCTCACGATCATCCAATGATCAGGCGCAGCTACGTGTCAGCAGCGCGACCATTGTCTATTCACGATGCAGTCTTTCGACAAAAGTTCCGGGGTCGTATTCACCGAGAGGGTCTCCACGCCTGTTCGTTCGATGGTTCCAACATGGATGTCTCAAGCGAGAGGCAGACGCGATCGAAAGTCGACCCTGAAGAGCCGTGGTAAAGGGTGCTCTAGCTTACAAGATATGGCATTACGATCTTGCGCATGGAACATCGAGCTATTCTTGCCGGATACATTGCAGTGGGCCGGGTGGCACTTTGCGAGTCGGGTGTACCAACATCTTCTCAACATGTAAGCAATCTTTCTAGTTCCTTTGCATTTCTGTGGCTAAATATCTACAGCGAAGCGTTGACTTATAATGCTTGGGATATATTTCACGACGCATTCCCAAATGAGATAAAGCATCAACATGATTTTCATGTGTATCAGCAAGACGAGCTTTCGACTGAGCCCACGCAACTATTTTCCATCGTGAATCGCTTGTCAAAGCTGAATTCAAGTCTGACTACTTATCTCTGCATTCGAGACTTCTCATTGACGTTCGACCACCTCAAGGCACTCATTAGCGTCCCGACACTCACAGGTTTGGTACTAGAACAGTCACGGCGCGGCGGCTTGTCTGCACTCAGTGAGAGGGATTTCACGAACTGGTGCCGAGCTGTGAAAGAGAGGGACGCACTTTGCAAATTAGAATTGCTAGTCATGTGCGACTTTGGCCTTGGAAAAAGGGTCATCTTACTAGGGCTTTCTGCATTACCTTCTCTGAAGCTCGTAGGATTCCAGAACTCAAAGACATGGTTTATGTCGGACGAGCCGCCACGCGAGTATGGAGTGTGGCAGTCTGTGACTCCATCAGGGTGAGTCCAGCACTGAACCCACATCGACAGTAAGGCGCTGACCATACCAAGACTCGAAAAGCGAGGCCTGTCCGATTATGCATTCGATCCACAGGCTATCTGGGGCGCTTCCTACTTGACCAGCTCTACTAAGATCCAGCGGCTCCACGACCTCACGGAACATCTTGCGTCGAAGTCATCCAGGCAAGATCAAGACGCTCGATCCGTAAGCATTACTTACGGAGGCTGGGCGAGCCGCAGTATTCACGAAGCTACATCTTGGTTCATTCGCACATTGTCAACATCGCATACGGACACGATACTTTCTGAGAACATTTCCGTTCAAAGCAGAAATCCGGGTACTGCCAACAAGAAAAGAAAAGTTCGACCTGGCAAGAGACTGGACATGGAATCACTTCTTGGAGGGTTCACTTGACTCAATACTTCTTCGGGGCATCGACAACGCCGACGCTTGAAGCCACCAATTAACCTCACCTGCCATGCCAAGTCGCACTTTGCCCGAGCAAGCTAGGCGCATATGCAGCACGGCTTACCGAACGGATCTCGTGGACCATCTCATGTTTTCAGCCGCAATGTTTGAGGTCGATTCACCTCGTCCCAGCAACATCCTGACAGTCGAGGCTGTCTGACTTCACAACAACATTAGAGGTGGACATCGTCCGCACAACCAATGGCTCTCGCCCAGACTCTTGAGCTTTCGTCCGGAACAGGGAAATGGTTGTCTACAAAGGCATCGCTGTGTACCCTGTTGAGCGAAGCACATGTGCAGCCTCGTTACGTGTTTCTACGAAAGGGAGCTTGGCCACAGAAAGATACAGATCGCAGGGAGCTACTACGGCCTTTCAATGTTCCTCGCTTGGTTTGCGATGAGATGTGCAACCAATGCAATGGATATTTCGGAAGCAGGGAGACCTATAATGACGCTGGCCAAATACAGATCTACTGCTCATGGTTTCGCGGTCTCGTCAAGATGGTACGTCATGGCTCACACAACGGTGTGGGCTACATCTGGCACGAAATGATGTTCTTCAGCTTTTGGGAATGTGGTCGCTGCCTGATGCTGTGCGTGGATACTCCGAACGACTTTGTTGATCAGCTAGAGCAAAGGCTGAATTGCGAGCATGATCCAATGGACGCAGCAGATCCCTTCAGCTTGCTTGTACCCATAGTGGACCAGATTTGTCTTCTCTACGATCAGTCCGTGTGGAGCATACGCGACTTGATCCGCCGAGCAGAAAAGGTATATGACTTTCCCCATGCGGAAGCGAGGTTAGCCAGGCTGACTGATCGCATGAATACAGAGCAGAGCAGCCAACCGAACTACCGACGCAGACTTCTCGGGGTTGCACGAGATCTCGCGACACGCGACGCACTCAACCGAGACTCTCGCAGTGACGATTCAATCCCTGACGATAATGCGACAGCGGCACAAAGACTTTCACCAGCATCTGACATCTACAAGTACGGGGAAGAGCGCCTGCTGGAGACAAGTCCAGCAGCACATGGATTTCCAAGCGCAATTGATCAAGAACTTGAAGCTTCGCTCGGCCGCGAATCAGGAGAGGCTACAAAGCGAGATCATGCTGGCGTACAACATGATAACGCAGCGAGACAGCCGGGTAATGGTGGAGATCGGAGCAGCAACCAAGAGCGACAGTGCCGCAATGACGACTGTGGCAGTAGTGACAATGGCATTTCTGCCCGCAACCTTCACATCTGCGCTTTTCGGCATGAGCTTCTTCGACATCTCGCCGGGCGATGGAGCGCAACCAGACAAATGGAAGGTATCGAGCAAGATATGGATATACTGGGCCATCTCGATCCCGCTGACGGCGTTGACACTGCTGGCGTGGCTAGTGTGGATGCGAGCAATGGGTCACAAGTTCGAGGTTCCGAAGCTTTGGCATGGACACGCATCTGAAAGGCGGAATCTGCGTGAAGAGAAAGCATAGGTGAGCGTATCAGGGAAGCTCTCATACGGTTGATAAACCCGGAAATACGTCCGAGCTTGCCTTACAACAACGGCTATACTACAGACGGCACAGCAACAAATTCTTCTGAAAAGCTCCTGAAGGTAGACAGGAGGTACTGTTCTCGAAGTAAGGCAGGTCACAAGTCTAGATGTAACTTCGTTGCTGTGTCGTTGAGAGTCAAAGACAGGACCTCGTGGTGGGATTGCTGGCTTTCACTTTATACGAGAGGGGACATGGGAGTCAAGTGGAGGCATGGTATTCCTCTTGTCTTAGGTTTGAAGACTTTCCTGGCCGCACACTACGACCATAAGAATTAAGAGGTCTGCCAGGCTTCCAAAATTGGGATAGTACTCATGGATTCGCGCAAGGGCCTTCAGCAAAGTCTCGTCGGACATTAGCATCCGCTGTAATCGCTGGTCGCAATTTCATTAATGCACTGCAGCGACAGATACGCAATGAATGAACGCCCGTCAATGTCAGGAAGGAGAGCCGCGAGAAGCAAGTCGCATGTGGTGGGGTCAAGCGAGCTGCATAAACCCCTCCAAGTCGGGGCTGTGCTGACAGGAAGCCTGATCCCAATTCAGCCGACCTGGCCATTGCAACCTCACGACAGCGTAAGTCGAACCGCATATCGCATTCCTAGTCCCTGGAGTATGAGTCGTCAACAACGCCTGAAAGCACGCGACTATACTGTAGGATGGATTTGTGCGCTTCCCATCGAGCTCGCTGCAGCTCAAGAAATGCTAGATGAGCAGCACGAGGCCATCCCGGATAAGCTCGACCCCAGCTATGCTAGCTTGTATACTCTCGGTCGCATTGGAGTTCACAATGTTGTCATCACGTGCCTGCCTGCAGGCAACACAGGTACTCAGTCCGCTGCTACCGTTGCGGCACGGATGAAGTCGAGGTTCACGTCGATTCGATTCGGTCTCATGGTCGGCATTGGTGGTGGCGTACCCAGCGTCGAATTTGACATACGTCTGGGAGATGTCGTGGTCAGCCAGCCATATCAACAGCATGGCGGCGTTGTTCAGTGGGATTTTGGAAAATCAGGACCAGACGGCGAGACAATACGTACAGGCTGGCTGAATGCGCCGCCACCCGCTTTGCTCTCGGCGATCGTAGAGCAACGCGCGCAACACGTCCGCCGCCACAGTGACCTCGAAAGGCATTTACGGGGACTGTTCAAGCGGCTGCCACATTTCAGTCGTGAGGCTGCAGGACCAGATGTGTTGTTTGAGGCATCGTACAGGCACGCTGGTGGTCCAACATGCGACTTGTGCGCAAATGCGTCGAAGGTCTGGCGCCCTGGGCGGAGCGGGCCTGGCGTGGCAGTACACTATGGGACGATAGCGTCAGGCAACCAAGTCATGAGGGACGGCGTAAGGCGAGATCAAATAAGTAAGGAGTTGGGCGGGGTGATGTGCTTTGAGATGGAGGCCGCCGGTTTGATGAACGAGCTTCCTTGCCTTGTCATCCGAGGCATTTGCGATTATGCGGACTCACACAAGAACAAGAGACGACAGCCGTATGCGGCAGCAACAGCTGCTGGTTGCGCTAAAGAAATTCTCTCCATTATTCCTGGTGTACCTCGCGCAACTGTCGCTCAGTCGATCACGGCGGATGACTCGGGACAGATCAGGATCGAGACTAAACTGGATCAGCTCCTGAAAGAGCTCCAGCTCGGTTACAAGTTTCCCTCTGAGTTTGTGCGAAACCTAAAGAAAGATTTGCTGGACGACAACATCACGGAAGTCGATGTCGAGGAGAACAAAGACTTTATTGACGAGTGGCTCAAGAGCACAGAGGATGGCGGGTGGCACGATGACCAAGAACAGCATGCAGGGTACAGAAGTGAACTGGATCCAGACAGAACTCGTGATCCGGCAACTAAGAGCGATCAAAGCATGCCACCAAAAGACTTGTCTCCCCAAAAACGACAAGCCTATTGCGAGACTGAGAAGGACTATAGTGAAGAGGACTCGTTAGACGAGAGCGATCATTTCTCAGATGCTGCCACAGAAGTGCCAGACGATCATACGTTGCCCTCACGTCGCCGTCGAGAAGCCAGACCCAATCCAAACTCACGCCCTGCTGAACCCGAGCTGAAACGTAGTCCCTTACCTGGCGGCAGAGGATCGCGACCACAAGCACCGAAAATCGATAAGAAGCCGGAGAAGCCGGCCAGGCCGAGACGACGTCGAAGCTTCAGTCGCAACGAGGTTGAGTATCACAGTGACGACGAGTGGGATCGTCTCGAATCTCCAAAAGCGTCTTTCGTGGCAGGCGTTCGTCCTACCAATGATGCGCCACCACGGCCTAGGAGCAATCCATTCTATCCATCATACGATGGCCAAAAAACCCGAAAAGAGGCACGACCCGGTAGTACACCAGAATACGTGCCCATCTACAACGATCCAACACTTCGAAAGGAGCCACGACCCACAAAAACAACAGATTACGTGCCCATGTACGCTACATCCCGAGAAGAGCCGCGATACAATAGTGCGCAAGATTACGTCCCCAGCTACGATGACAATTATAGAGCACCGCATCGATATCATGGTGGTGCTGATAATGGCTACAATAATTCTGCTGATGAATATTATTCGAGTTATCCACAGCATCATGCGCCAAACAATACTGGCATCCCGGAGATGATCTGGGATCAGTATCTTGGTCGCTATGTTCCCAGTTACAATCACTATGCCGCCTCTCCCCCGGCATCCGACCCTTATCGTAATCCTGCTGGCTCCGATCCGCATATGACATACCCCAAATCTCCGTCTCCAGGGCCAGGAACTGGCAAAACTTCTCATTTCAGCCCAGGTGGTAGAGGACCTGGTGGTTTCCACTTCAGCAACACTGACGACATATTTGCACAGTTCATGAGGAGCTCTGATGGGGGCAATGGCGGCGCCGGTACCAATCCTTTCTGGCCGAAAGCTGATGCGCCAAGCCCGGAGGTTACTATTGTCGAAAAGCCGTTACTTGTCTCGCTGGAAGAGTTGTTTGAGGGCACTACTAAGCGCATGAAGATAAATAGGAAAACATATGACAGATTAACGGGAACCACTTCGACACAGGATCGCATACTAGAGATACCAATCAAGAAAGGGCTCGGTGTTGGCTCAAAGATCAAATTTGCGGACGTCGAGCAGACTGCTGAAGGAAGCCAAGATCTACACTTCATAGTCACTGATGTACGTGACTCCTTTCAGTCTATGAAAATCACTGAGTTTTGAGCTAGAAACCTCACGCAACATTCAAGCGCAGCGGCAACGACCTACACCAAATTGTCGAGATAAGTCTTATGGAGTCTCTGATCGGGTGGGAGAGATCAGTCCCTTTAATCGATGGCAAGCGATACCAGATGTCTATCAACGGACCAACCGGCCCTACATGGACCCACCAATATCCTGGAGAAGGCATGCCTTTGTCGAAGAAGCCAACGGAACGGGGCAATATGGTCGTCGAGATTTCGATCAAATATCCACCCTCCCTAACAACAGATCAAAAGAAAGTGCTGAAAATAGTACTTGAAGAAGAGTCAAAATGAACATGGTTGGGGATGTAAGTTTTGCGTCTTCTCATCTCGAAACACACAGCCGAAGCTCCCTAACCATATGAGCGTTGCTGTTATCACGTCAACAAAGGTGCCGAATGCCTGGAGGTTCTCGCATTCAACACGCGGTTACCTCTCAAGGTTGCGCGTATGCCTCCGAGCAAAATGTCGCTGCGTATTATGCGAGTTGCGCTTGAGCATTTCGTTGTAAAATAGAAAAACATGGTAATGACTGTTAAAGTAAATAGCTCCTCCTCCCGGATTCTACTCGGCGCCGAAGTCCGTGAAATGCGTTCCGGCCGTAAAATGCAACGCCAAGCAAGTGCTTACCGATCAGCATCATTGCCTGAGCTCTCTCCTTACCTTTCAGGACTATCACTCAATATGCATGAGCATATCAAACGTATCCAATGGACTTACGCCATGCCCCAGATGAAGCAAGTCATACGTGGTCACCCACATGGTTAGCATGAGCTTGGCGACCCCACCTTACACCACACCAAGGAGTCGCAAGGTCTTGTATGGCCGGCCCCTTGAGCACGATGTAGAGCACTTGAGCGACCTATGGTCTTACGAGCTTGTAAGACTTCACGCCTTGGTATGAGTCATGATGGACTACATACATCGGTCGTCAGCTTGCTTGCCTGAACGCAGCGGAGCTAGTAAATCATCTTTAAAGGGGCACAGAAACGTTTGGCTATGATCATGTCTCTGCTTCCACCCCTTCTGAAACTTCCACCTTCCAACACGCTCAGATTCCAGCATGACCGCACCACCTTCTACGATACATGTCCTCGATAAGGCCAATTACTCCAAGCATCGCCTCGTTGACATACCTGAGACGCAGCTTCCGCCTCTTGGCCCCTCATCATTGCGTCTCCAATCGAAGATCCTAGGTCTCACGACCAATAATCTGACGTATGCTCGTCTCGGACATCTCATGGGCTGGTACGACATCTTTCCCTTGCCGCCGAACACGCCAGAGCCGTACAACGACAGTCAAATATATGGAAGAGTCGCAGCCTGGGGTTATGCTGAGGTCGTAGAATCGACGGTGCCAGACATCGCGACTGGTCTGACCGTATATGGATATCATCCTATCAGTACCGGTATTGAGACTGTGCGTATCGAGTTTGCCGAGCATGACGGCAAGAGAATTGCAAATCAGATCATCGTCTTAGACGAACACCGACAGCATCTCTGGAAGATATACAACCGCTTGCAAATCTGCGCGCCGTTGGATGAACTGGGAAGGACCAAAGGCATCGATTCGCTAGGCTGGGACTCGCTCATGCAAGGTCTCTTCGGCACTAGCTACAATCTCAGCACGTATGCCTTTGCCTGGAACGACCAGAACAGACTCCACCCCGGCGGCAAGGGCGAATGGACCGCTCAAGATGCGGATTTGCGGAACGCAACGGTGGTTATGTTGAATGCTTCAGGCAAGACCGGCCTGTCTTTCGCCTATTGTCTCCGCCAGAATCGTCCAAAAGAGCACCAGCCTCTTACTATCATCGGAGTTGGATCTCCAGCCTCCGTCAGCGTCATTCAACAGAGTGGCTTATATGACAAGGTCGTGCTCAATTCTGAACACGAAGCTACCAAGGCATACATCGAATCCACATCAGGCACTCGCATCGTGCTCCTCGACTTCGGCGCGCGTGAAGGCGCAGCTGAGACATGGCGCAATGTGCTTTCCACCTCGCACATACCTTTTCAACTCGTTACTATCGGCGGTGAAGTCAAAGTGCAAGACCCTGAGGCGGCGCGAAAACGCCTTGCCAGTTTACAAACTTTGAACATTGTGCATGCGAGTTTGCTTCGCGAAAAGGGGATTGAAATCGGTGGTGAGAAGTACTTCGATGAGTTTTACAAGGCGTTTGATGAGTTCAAAGGGAAGGTTAGGGGTATGAGGTTGGTATGGGGTGAGGGATTGGAGGGATGGCGGGATGGCTGGGAAGCCTTTTGCAGGGATGAAATCAGAGCGAACACGGGGCTTGTGTATAGAGTCTCACAGTAAGTAGCTCATCCATTTAGCAAAAACTCTCTTCTATATGCTTCTTAAACTTCCTGTTGTTATCTACGAACTGTCTAGCTAACGACGATCAGTGTCCTCGGGAAGAACCTTGGACTACCAGAGGCGAAGTGAAGACGAGCGTCTCGTAACGGACGAACGCAATTATAGGGCTATATTCAGATGCGGCCACTGCGCAATTATTGCTACTCACGGCCTTCGCATCCTGCCCTCGAATGAAGCGACGACTTTTACCGCGCACGCTACTGTGCTACACGCCTGCAGCCCTCGCCCGTGTCCATGTTTCAACATCAACCACCTTCGCTTTCCACACCTGATCCCAGATTTCTTCCCTTACACGAACATCATGTCTCTGATGCTGCAAACAGTCACGCTTTCCCTCTTCGCTTCTTCTTCTCTCGCTGCAAACATATGCTACCTCCCCGATGGCTCCACCAACAGAGACGTCCCATGTGACCCCAACGCCACTGTAACGCAATGCTGCGGCACGCGATCAGCTTGCCTGTCCAACGGCCTTTGCATCTTGACAGCAACGAACGATACAGGCATCAGCTATGCGCGCGGAACATGTACCGATATAGAAGCTGGGCAAGTCCGCTCTGTCCACAACAATGCCAGCTCAACCTCGACACGCCAACGAACCAAAGCGCATATGATTTCCGATCTGGCGGTGTGCAGGTCTGGCAGTGTGGATCGCAGGGATATGGGAGGGATGCGAAGTATTGCTGTGAGAGCGACGCGGAGAAGACGAGGTGTTGTAGTACGGAGAGCGCGGTCTTTATGCTGTTCGCTGCGTCTATTGGGCCGTCTACGAGTGCTAGCATTACAAAATCGATGGCTTCATCTGTTTCCAGCGCTAGACTTTCAGCTACTGGGCCTACAGCGCCATCATCGTTACTGGCTAGTGTCACATCGGGCACTACGACCGCGACGACAGAACCGAGGACGGGCAAGAGCGACACAAAATCAACAGGCATAGGCGCAGGCGTAGGGGGAGCCGTTGGATTGATCATATTGATCGCAGTGGTCGTGTTCTTTGTCCGGAAGAGAAAGCGACAGTCCATCAAGAACGCCAGCGAGTTGCCCAACAGCACTGTGTCGAAAGAGAACAAGCGTCCTGTGGAGGTGTGGACACAGCCGCAGGAACTGCCTTCACAGAATTCACCTCCTGCAGTCTGAGAACTCCCAGGAGACACACATCGAAAATGAGAACTCTTCATACCCAGGATTGAGGGTGCTCGCTGCCTATCTACCTTCGCGGATTGGTGTTCTTCGTGATCCAGAAGTGCCAGAATTGCTCAGCAAGACAGGCACTGAATCTCTAGCTGTCCATCCATCAATCCGTGCTCATATCCCCATCACATCTTCCTCGGAAGCTCCTTCATCCCAGGATCATTCCCTCGCCCAATCCATCCTTCTCAAACCCCAGCCACTTACCGTCACCGCATCCCTCACAAACCCAACCTCAACCCCATTCTCAAAACACCGCCGATTCACCTCCACCAGCGCCCCCTGCATCCTCTCCGCCACAAAAACCTCTCCATCCGTGCCGTACACCAAACAGTCTAATGCATCTATCTCATCCAGCAGCGCTAGTGCACGATCCAGGCGCTGACTGAGCTGCATTTGCTCCGAGTATGCGGCCTGGGTGCTGCCGGAGACCTGGCGTGCGCGACGCGCACAGAGCGATGCGCGGCAGTACGGGCATGTGGTGCTGTTTGTTGCGGTGCTATTGAGCCAGGTTGAGAGGCAGGGTGTGCCGATGATGTGGCCGCACAGATTCAGTTTGAAGCCTGCGTGACCGGAATGGTAGGGCGAGAGGCAGATACAGCAGCGCTGAGCGTGGTCCAGTTTCTCATCGATATGTTCGTTGGATTTGGAAAGATAGAAGTCGGTGGTGGCAGGTAGAGCTGAGCCAGCAGGTACAGGTAACTGGTAGCCAAAGTCGTTGATATCGTGATCTGGTCCGATATTCTCTAGCTCGACATCACCGGTAAGAATGATGTAGAGTTGGCTTGTGCGTTGGACTATGCGAAACATCTCGTCGACGAGAGCGGAGGTGCATTCTTCGATTTCGGTGTTGAACATTGGATCGTGCATCATGCGTGTTCGCTCTGCTGGGGAGCGCGTCGCGCAAATGGTATTGAGGCAATACACATTGTTCGCGTTGACTATCCCTATCCCCACACGCGTGAGCACATCTACTTGGCTGGATTGCTGGTCCAAGACGTTGGCGAGGTGACGATGCCGGATAGTGGCGCGATAGACGTTGTCATGGTCGCGTATGAAATCCAGGAGGTGAGAAGGTAGATGGCTCAGGCCGATCGACTCTACGAGCCGCAGTTGCTGGGCGTATGTTCGCTCTTGCAGTATGAGCTCGTTAGTATTGCGCACGGCACGGGTGATGAGGACAGAGTCCCGCTCGTACTGATGATTGGCGATACGAGCTTCGAAGGCTTCCCGTACATCTGCGACTGTGCCTATAGGGACGACCAGTTGAGCTTGAGCTGATGGTGACAGCTCGGGCCGAAGCCGATTGAGCGATTCGAACAGTGATGAGCGAAGGTCAGACATGGTGTCCCTTCTCGGGCAGAGCTGAGCTAAAGGTATGAGGTAAAGGTAGCGAAGACACGTGTGACTTGATGGTAGTCGATCTCAAGCTCTACAGTTGCAAAATGCCGATGTTGAGCTGGGGTAGTTGTGCGATTGTGGCTGGCGATATCCCGACCAGCAGGATGAGAAAGTATTAATATATCTGAGAGGGCTGTGCTAGCACAGTGAGTGGCAGAGGCGCAGGGTCAGTGAACTGTTGTTGTTCCAGGGCAACATTGTATAAGGTCAGGGCGCGCCTCGAGAAGATGTATCCACTTTCACCTCGGAATTCTTGGGACACAATAGGAGTTGAGCCATTGTGCGCACTGAGAGCAGAACAACGTCAACTGACAATTGAGACGATACGACAGATCGAAGAAATCTGTCAAATCGCATGTTAGCTTATTGCTGGATATTTGTAACGTGGTTGAGGCTGATAGTACTGGGTCGCATCTGGCCATAGACCAATGATCGCTTTCTTCCGAGAGCTTCGTTCTCACCTCAGCTCTAGCAGTAGACCGCTCCTGTAAAGACGCCGAGCTGATTATCGTTAGCTAGCTTGTCTTAACAGATTGCGCTGCTGAGTATCGGTCAAAGCGCCTTGTGGTAGGTAGGAGGATGCTAAGTTCGTGTCATAAATGCACCCACATATACACATCATCCCGCTGAAAGTGAAGAAAGATTCGGTCCACGTTCCTGTCGCTCCAACACGATGAAATCGTTGCCAAGACAGTACAAGAAGGAAAGCCAGTTCTCACGCGAAGGGTGGGCACCATAAAAAGTTCGGCCGTGACGGCGGGAATTGGAGCCTCATCGCTTGCCCCAGAGTCCTTGCTGTGTCTCGCGAATTCGTCGCTCCTGTTCTCGAATCATTTCTTCAGTCTGACCATGCCCGTTTCCTCGGCTGTCGATTTCCATGGGATCTTCGTCAGCTGGCTGGGGAATGTTTGCCGGTGGAGCGCCACGACGTGGCTCATTTGAACGCACGCCATCCATCATGCCAGCTGCGCCGCCTGCTCGTAGCTGATTGATCGCACGAATGGTGTCGATTGCTGCGTGTAAGGTGCGCCTGGCGTTGAAGTTCTTCTTGACAGTTGGCAAAAGATCTTCCTCGCCCTCTCCAGGCCTGCCCAGGTCGGCTACCCAAGGATGTGAGAGCGCTTCGTGGGCGGTCATGCGCCCTGCTGGGTCGACTGTCAGACATCGACGAATGAACTCGCGAGCTGTCAGAGAGACACCGCGCCAGTACTCCAGAGGTGTGAAGGAGTAGTCTGCAACAAGGATAGCTTGCATTTCTTCCAAATTCGAGTCGCGATCAAAGGGTGTGTAGCCGCAAAGCAAGAAGTAAGTAATCACGCCGATGGCCCAGATATCCCTACACATTCATTAGTCTCTTGAAGTCCATCTTGAAGGAGTAGGACCTACACTGGCTTGCCATGGCCGGTCTTCCTGAAGATCTCAGGTGCCATGTAACCAGGCGTCCCACAAGTAGTGGTCAAGACATGGAATTGCTCCTCGTCCATGATACGCGATAGCCCAAAGTCGGCAATCAACAGATCGGCATTATCTTCTGGCGTGCGGAAGAGGAGGTTTTCAGGCTTTAGATCTCGGTGCACGATACCATGATCGTGTAGATACGCGACCGCGGACAGTGTTGCGCGAATCAAATCGGCGGCGTCAGACTCGTAGTAGTTGCCTTTTCGGCAGATGCGATCGAATAGCTCGCCTCCGAGTGCGAGATCGGTGACGAGGTAAACTGCCAGTCAAGGTAAGCAGTGTGGATATGCCGTCCTTGGTGTGTCTTACGGTTGTTCATAGTCTCGAAGTAGTCGACCAAAGTAAGAATGTTCCTGTGACCCATGGAGACTCTCTTCAATACTGCAATCTCGTTCCTGACCTGGGATCATCAGCTCAGGCACATCGAAGGAACGTGGTAGTGTGACTGACCATATGTTCCCGCCCAGCCATGAGTCTCTTGTTGATCACTTTGGCAGCATAATATCGTCCCGTGTCAATGTGTACGCACTCCTTAACGACCGAGTAACTGCCCGCTCCCAGTGTCTTGCCAGTCTTGTATCGACATGGTTGTACCTGCGCTGCCGTCTGTGGTGTATGCGACCCGGAGCCGCCGTTCGAGGCCATCGTGCAGATGCCCTTTTCGCAGAAGTTGCGCGACTACACAAAATTTCGGCTCTTTATGCTAGTTTCTTGTCCCTTTGTGTTGGTTCCTCAGGATCGTTGGGCGCGATGGGTGACGAGGCTTGGGCAGAGAGTGATCGGCAGTGGATTGAGCGGACGAGGTAAGCTGTATGAGCAGGGCGGTCGCAGGCAAGTATCGTTCTTATAAAGCGTATGGTTATGGTATTCGCAGTATAGTCCGTGAAGTAGGCGGTTCTTGGTCAGCTTGCTGATATATGCACGATAGCCCCTCACTGCGTGTAGTGGGGTCCAAATATGGTTCGGTTGGTCGGTGTGCGCGAAACTGATCAAGAAAAAGGGTTGTTACAACAGAAGAGTGGAAAGTGGAAGAAGAGTCGTGCGAGCTGAAACCACAGCTGTCGTGATATGGAGGCCGTCTTTGGCTGGTTCGAGGGATGTGCTGTTGCGCCGGTGAACTACCCTGCCGTCCGCCCAAGGCTGATTGGCTAAATTGCGGCGAAGTGGGGCGGCACAGCGGGCATGCAGGGACTCCAAACTGCCTGAGGCATGTGGGCTTGTTCAGTTTGTGAAGATCAACAAACCCATCTTATGGGAAGTGTGCATTACATCATTCGTGTTGATTCACAGCATTTACATCCAGTCTTCTATGCCCCTATCTCAGAATATACCTATGATCAAATGCAATCATCCATCGGATAGAAAATGACATCAAGTCGGAGGACGTCTCAGCCTTCAGAACGAAAGCCTCATGACTTAACCAGCAGGCTGTGTCCATCCATAGCCTCAGGCTGTTGGAGGCCCATGGCTGCAAGCATCGTAGGCGCAACATCACCGAGAACGCCATCAGTCTTCTTGAGGCTCCAGGACTCAGGCGCATTGGCCATGATGAATGGCACCTTGTTGGTGGTATGAGACGTTTTTGGCGTTCCCTCTTCTGTGAGCATCTCTTCGGCGTTGCTACGCGTTATTAGCCTCAAATCTGTGCTTGCGATAGTTCAGTCTACTCACCCATGATCGGCAGTCACGAAGAGGACATAACCGCTCTCCTTGCATTGGTCGTAGACCTTTCGGATGGCCTTATCAGTCTCCGTGCAGCCCTCGATCGCAGCCTTGTAGACACCGGTGTGGCCGACCATGTCTGGTGGCGCAAAGTTGTTCATCAGGAACTCAAACTTTCCAGTTTGAATCCTCTCGCACAGCTTTTCGGCGACTGCCATGGCGCTCATTGTAGGCTGCAGATCATATGTCGCGACTTTTGGCGATGGAACCATTTCGCGCTCCTCATTCTCGAATTGCTTCTCGACACCTCCGTTGAAGAAGAAGGTGACGTGAGCGTATTTCTCAGTCTCAGCGACGTGGCACTGCTTGACGCCCTGCTTGCCCAGAGTCTCTGCCAGAACGTCGTCCATCTTCTGAGGTGGGAACGCAACTGGGAACGTGTACTTGGGGTTGTACGAGGTCATGGTCGTGAGGCCAATGTTCTTTGGGTAGGGGAAATCGGGCTTCGGTGATCGGTCGACATCACCCAAGAGCTGAGTGACTTCGCGGACGCGGTCGGACCGGTAGTTGAAGAAGAAGACTGTGTCATTATCTGCACAAATTAGCTTTCAGACATGCAGGTACTCAAGCTATAGACTTTCCTTGTATCCGTCCCTCCTTTCCACCGACGATGATGGGCTTCAAGAACTCGTCGTTCTCGTCCTTGCCATAACGCTCCTTAATAGTGGCTACGGGATCGCTGCTCTCCTCGCCCTCGCCAGTCACAAGTCCCTTCAGGCCGATCTCGACACGGTCCCACCTCTTATCGCGGTCCATGATGTAGTAGCGGCCGACCACCGTTGCGATCTGCCCGAGCCCGATATCCTTGATGGCCTTCAGAAGCGTCTCCATGTAGCCCGCGGCAGACTTGGGATCTGTGTCTCGCCCATCGCCGAAGAAGTGGATGAAGACCTTGGGAACACCCTGCTCCTTTGCGACCTTTACCAGCGAGATGAGATGGTCCATGTGCGAGTGTACACCGCCGTCGGAAACCAGACCGCAGAAGTGCAGCCTGCCATTGCCGTCGATTGCGCGCTGGAACGAGCTCTTGATAGTTTCGACATCCTTCAATTTATTGTTCTTGATAGTTTGCGCAATCCGGACTGAATCCTGCCATACGACTCGTCCAGCGCCAATGTTCAAGTGGCCGACCTCGCTGTTGCCCATGAGGCCTTCCGGCAGACCGACGGCGAGTGACGAGGCCTCCAGCTCGGTGAAGCCCTGCGCGGTTGACGACCCTTCTTTCGCGAACTCGTCCATAGTGGGGGTATCCGCAGCGAGAATAGCATCGCCCTCCTTGGGCGACTGGTCTGAAGCGATGCCCCAGCCATCGATCACGATGAGGACCGCTTTCTGGTCAATCTTCGCCATTTTGTCGTGGGTCGTGGAGGAGAGGGTAGGAATAGAGGAGGGGTGGGTTGGAAACACGACCAAAAAACTTATCGGAAAAGAACTGGTCGTTGGGGAGATCAACTAAAAGGTCAGTGAACCACGGTTGAGGGGCAGGGTTGGAGGGGCTAAACTATCGATAACTCGTTCCACTGCTTCACACGTCACAGCCTGCACTTAGTCTTCAACAATTCGCTCCCCACCGCCCGCAGCCGGCGCTATCGTGTTGAAGAAAAGAAACACGCTATCTGGCGACCAATTGACGCCTGACAATACAACTACAGTCAACCAGACCCTGAGTTGCACAGCGCGATATCGGTCCAATCAGTGGCTTTACCTGCAGCTCTGCGCGTCGGACAGGCGCGTCATCCCGCGCAGGAAGCTCAACACCAAGCTAGCTCTACATATTGCTTCTGAAGCATCAATACTATGTCTGCCGCGCCCACGCCCCACGCGTCAGCATCCGCACGCGCCTCACAGCCGCCAACGGGCGCTGCGACACCAGCTCCGCCGAGTACAGCACCAGCGGCCCGCAGTATACCACCGCCATCGACGTTCGATGTCCTCCCCGACCTCCACAAGCTCCTCAAGCGGCTTCAAGATACTGCTGCACAACCGCCAGCCGCTACACCAACGCCCTCTCAGCTGTCCGCAGATGGCCCACTCGACATCCAAAACGTATCAACAGCCGCCAACGACGTCCGTCTGAAAATACAAAAGGCGCGACGCGCCGTGCTCGCCTTGCCGGATGTTGACCGCACATGTGAAGACCAGGAGGAAGAGATTGAGGACCTTGAAGAAAGAATCGCGAGACTGAAAGCATCGTTGAGGCAGCTTGGCCGTCCGGTGACAGATACAGAGGATGGAGACCAGAGTATGACGGGATGAGTGACTACCTGGGCCTTCATTGATGTCCTCCAGGTGTCGCTTCTGTCGACTGCATGGATGCACTAGACCTCGCGCTTGCGAAAGGACACTCATGGTATACACATCTCCCAAGCATGATGAAAATAGGCTAACGTGGCGGACAGATGAGAGTACGACAATGGATGTAATTTCTCGTCCTACTCTTATATGGTCTCCAAACCTAGTCTATGTCTCCGACTTCTACTCTACCTACCCCGACACCGTACCTTGGGCAGTCTTGATGAAATCGAGCTGCTCGATAAGCATGAGATGAAGAAGATGAGTGTAGAAAGGATGGAACCCGATGATGTTGATGCTTTATGGATCCAAGCCTGAGCATCCTGCTCGTGCCTTTCCCTTGCAGGGACGGTGAAGTTGCGGCATTTGTAAACGCACAGGGTGAGAGTAACTTTGGCTGTGTCCACCACTGTTAATTGCTTATTAACGCTGATTACTACAGTTGTGGTAAGGCAGAATTCATCAACATGTAGTAAATATATCACAAAAAGTCGCAAACTGTCATCTACAAGAGTTTGGGTGGTTAAAGTTCATGGCCTACAGATACGAGCTTCAATCGAGTATGGACCAGCCCAGGTTCGGTTCGGGGTTACCCGACTTTTGCCTCTTTTTTGCCTATCTGCTACAATGCAGTGGAGGTTCAGTTTTTAGTGGCGCAATCAGCGACTTCCTCAGTTGTCGGGGTCTGATGCACATGGCGCCACTGACCCCGCAGGAGCTCCATGTAAGGCAACACCTGCCTCGTCGCGTGATTCAGCCGTTCTCAGCCACACAGCATGTTGCTGCCCACGACTTTACAGCCTGCCGAACACACTTCCAAGCTTGCGCTTCAAGGTGCTCCACCATGTTACATGCCTGCACAATCGCCCACGTAGGCATTCGATACGACACATTGGTCTCTAACCACCACTATCAGTACGCGATCAGTCGCGTATCCCGACTCGATAGGGAACGATGACAGATGAATTCTTCCACCATTCATTGGATCTGACAGATCAAAACTCGATCCGTCTTATTGAAATTCTGCCGTCACCATAACTGGACAATACCGTTAGCTGCTACCTATATCATGCCACAACGGACGTCCCTTATCCCAGCCTTTTCTATGTAAGGGGAACGGACGAACCGCAGCACATCATTTACATAAACGGTCTTCCTTTCGAAGTGAGGCTTAACTTATGGGAGTTTCTCAAGACGGCATCGAATCCGAACTCGTGCAACAAGTGGACAGACATGGCTTGGCACCTTCGAAACAAACACGAAAGCCCAGACCGGTGCCGTCTCTTGTAGATAGGGACACGGCCACTTACTAAGAATGCAAAGCAATGCCGAAAGCAGAGGCGAGCCATGGCGGGTGCTTTGGATCGCTCGCAATCACCGCGGTACCATCGGCGTCGTCGCCAAGGCAATAACTGGGATGCAAGTTCTTTCTCTGAACGAAGATACTGGGCATGCTGTTCTCTGGGTGTCCTCTCATGCGATCGCTGAATTGATGTCGGAGAAATTCGAGCCAACCCTTCGAGGATTTCGAAACCGGCATTTGGGGGAGAACAGTCCAAGCACGAAGGACGATGTATCTGCTACTAATCCCATGTGGAAGCTCTTCGTGTGACTGTAGGCACACATCAGCTGTAATTTTAGAGCCGTGGCAGAACTTGGAGTCCGCGTACAGATGCATGCCATGTCTGCGCGGGTATGGAGAGACTTTCAACCATTTCGAGCAACGCAAACACGCTACGAGCAGAGAATATGCCTATATTATATCTTGGGCCAAGCCGATGAAGGTGATGAAGAAGCACCACATTAGAATCGGCGTATCAGTCCATCGTCTGTACCAGGAAATCCCACCGCACCTCAAACACAGCTGGAGTGTCTCACGCGAGTTGGCTTACTCATCCACGAATCAAGAGAAAGTGAAGGTCTCCAGGCTTCCATGATCCACGCGCAGAGTTCTTTCTGCAGCTCTGCATATAACGTCGCGTAGCGCCTCACATGGCGTCCTGCGACAACGGCGGGGCATCCCGCCGAAGACGGGCTGATGCCATGTGGTCCGCGGGATCACCCATCTGGTTCCATCCCTATGACAGATTGGGGCCACGTTCGGTTCGAGGCTGGCCAGAGCGGTGAACAGAAAGTCGGATGTTGAGATACGACTGAGAGTACTGACGGGCATGGGAATGGATGTGGAAGCCTCGTACTTCGTAGCGCTGCCGCATATGTGGATGCCGAAGCTGCGCTTTCATGTAGTAAGAATTATAGCCAAACGAATATCATGATAGTATGAGCACACTAGAAGTAACATGGCGTCTTCTTATGCTCTATGACACATCGAACATGCAAATTCGTACCAAAGACATGAAATGTGCTAGACTATGTGGCGAGATGCATTATGTTCCTTGCGTGACTTTGTCATCAGCCTGAGCAACATCCGTCTCTCTCTTCTCCACGCCGTGACCGTATCCCTTGTCTATGATCCCATTCTTCCGCTTGCTCTCGACTAGCGCCTTGATAAGCGCAATGGCTACCTCGTGTCCTTCTCTTAGCTTGTCCTCACTGAACGTGAGATCCGGTACATGCAAGAATACCACTGGTCTTTCGTCTTCCTTGATCGAGAAGTAGTGTGCCAGCGAGTTCCAGTAGATGAACCCACAGAGGAAATTGCCCGCATCTGGACTGAGTCGCACGTCAGGCGCATCATCGTCACTCGCGTTGCCTTCGACGGATGAGTATCCAAGGTTCGCTTTCCATCGCGCGAGTACATCGAATGTGTCGAACGATGTCTTCAACACTGTTGGGAACTTGAATGATGGGAACTTCGCTTC
This sequence comes from Setomelanomma holmii, assembly GCA_010015745.1. NCBI lineage: Eukaryota > Fungi > Ascomycota > Dothideomycetes > Pleosporales > Phaeosphaeriaceae > Setomelanomma > Setomelanomma holmii. The sequence continues at coordinate 151,984 of ML978167.1, forward strand.
CGCCTCTGAGTCTGGAAATCGCTCGCCGTCCACATCGGGAATGGCGCCGAATCCTCGTCCATGTGCGCCTTGTTCGAGAGTAAAGTAGTTTCGTCCTGCGGCTAGACCAATATGAAGGATGATATCAGGCTTCGGATACATTGGGTTGCTGGGTGGGAGAAGTTTAGGCACGAAGTTGACGACATGGCTGTAGGCTACTCGAACTGCTTCATGATGTACATGAATATGGATGGGCGTCTTATTGTTTGGAGACACTGGGATCAGTGCAGGTAGATTTGAGGCGACTTCCCAAGATGCATTTCTGGGAAATTTTCTGAGGAATGGCTGTCCACCATCAGCATGAGAGCGACTTCAAGAAGAAGGACATCTCGAAGTTAGTCTCGACATAGGACTCCAAATGAAACAAAATACGTATATACTTACCCCGAAACCAGTGATCAACACCGTGACCGGTTCCTCGCCATGCTCGGCAGGAGGCTGCCTCGCGGCATAGGAGCCCGTGAGGGCGGGCATGGACGATGTATGGCTTCGAGCCACTTAAAGATGATCAACACGCGAGCAAAAACTGCGAAGCAATTAGTCGTGATCTCTCGGCATTAATACCCGTCAATTCAGTGTAGCCTCGTAATGCGTCACCTAACGGCGATGAACGCATGATGATGCACGTTGTCCAACGCGAACGCTCCACCACGAACGACGCGAGCGCAATTGAAAGTACTTACCAATCAAGAACAGGTTCGATATATGTGTGTATGCAGACCCCAATAAGTTAGCAATAATGGCATGATAATGGAAAGTTGGAAGTCGTGGCTAGTGGTGTCTGGCACTCGATTCGCTCGACTCGGTACCGTCGCGCACCCACCAATCACAGACGCTCCAACAAACATCTCGTTCCGAGGTCGTTCCGAAACCCTTCCCGAGCCGCCGGAGCCCGAGAGCCTATTCACCCCACAATTGACATCACATGTACCCCACATTTCTCATTGTCAGCCTTGCCGAAGCCATCGTGGCTGGAGAAGTCCATGGCATCGGCTAGTGCACCCTTAAGGCTGAACCCTCAGTCCCGTTGATGATCCCGAATCAGATCCTCCGAAGATACCGTGGGAACTACTGCGACAGAACGGCACCTAACCGTCTAGAGCTTTCTGTCTCATGCGTCATCGGATGGTAGCTGTCGGCTGAGGGTCGATTTTGTAGCGAAGAGCCGCGTGTTGATGCACCGCGATTGTCTTCCGAGTCCCGCGACTTCTTCTCAATGAGGTATATCTACCCTTTGGATTAACCTCGTAGTCTCGGTTCTCACCCCTTATTGCGAATTTATTCTACCACGACATTCCACCACACAATGGCGGCAAACAGCTCCTCGAATAAACCCTTCAATCTCGCTATAGTTGGTGGAGGCATCTCGGGTCTCACGCTCGCGATCACGCTCCTCCAAAATGACATCGACCTCACCATCTACGAAGCGGCACCCCACTTCGGCGAGATAGGCGCTGGCGTAGCCCTTGGGCCCAATGCTGGTCGTGCAATGGAGAAGATGTCTCCCAAGATATACGATGCCTTTATGAAATGCAAAACGGGCAATCAATGGGAGAGCAGACACAACAGCTGGTTCACGATTCGCGTGGGCGATGCGCGGAAAGCAGACAAAGACGGCTACGTCAAGCCTGGCAAGAAAGTTGGGGACGAACTATTCGACATGCAACTGTCAGGCGGCGGTGGCAGGGGAGGTGTATATCGCGCACAATTCTTGGACGAGTTGGTCAAGCACGTCCCAGAAGGCATCGCGAAATTTGACAAGAGACTCGTGGACCTGAAGGATGCAGAGGATGGGTCGGGCGACATGGTCTTGCACTTTGCGGATGGATCGACAGCACAGCACAACGCGGTCATCGGCTGCGACGGTATCAAGTCGAAGGCTAGGACATGGCTACTTGGAAACGAAAACCCCGCCGCGCACGCATTCTTCTCTGGGAAGTACGCATACCGAGGATTGATACCCATGGACGAAGCAGTGGAGATACTGGGTGGCGAGGTGGCGAAGAACAGTCAATTGTATATGGGATACCATGGTCATCTCCTCACATTTCCTATCCAGCAAGGCAAAACCATGAATGTTGTCGCCTTCAACTCGCGCAAGACCTGGGACGACGAGAAATGGGTCGTCACTACATCAAAAGAGGACATGCGCGCCGACTTTGCTGGCTGGGGTGGGGATGTCGAAAAGATCGTTGGAGCGATGCAGAAACCTGACATCTGGGCGCTGTTCATGCACCCACCTTGCGACACTTACACGAAGGGTCGTGTATGTTTGCTCGGTGATGCAGCACACGCCACCACCCCACATCAGGGCGCCGGCGCCGGCATGTGCATTGAAGATGCGTACATAATGGCCAGCCTCATTAAGGAAGCAAAGAGCGTTGAAGATGTGCAGAAAGCTTTCAAGGCATTTGACGAGGTACGGCATGCGCGCACGCAGAAACTTATCACGACAAGTCAACAAGCAGGTCAACTATACGACTTCGAACTCCACGGCGACGATCTCGACAAGATAGAAGAGAACTTCTTGGGCAGGATGGGCTGGATATGGGACATTGATCTCGAAGAGCAGGTGAAAGAAGCTAAGAAGACCTTCCAAGGCGAGACCGCAAAGATATAGTACCATCAATCGATGACATCGTCTCTCCGTGCAAATATTTCCTTGAGCACGTCATCTGTCTTCGCTCCAATCGCGTTGTGGTACATGCTGTTCGTGACGAACGGCTTACATCCCTTGATCGTGCGCGCAGTCTCCATGCTTAGGTCGAAGTCGACGTACATGTCGTCCAGATATACAGCAGCGTATGTGGGTACTTCGTTCTTCTTGAGCTGCTCAACATCGTACAGCTTCGGCCAATCCTTCTCCTTCGCGAGCAGTTCACCCACAGTCTTGAGCTTTTTGAGCTCCGGATAGCAATCGAACATGAACGGATATATCATCTCACCTGTGAAGTATACAGGCTTGTCTTCCTCAACATTCTTGAGCGAAAATTCGGGGAACTTTTCTAGCAGACGCTCCGCACTCCAGTTCGATGCTTCGCCTTGGCTGTATAGTGGCTCATGTAGCAATGCGTAAATGACATTCGTGTCCCATGACTGTGCGGCTTCGAGCGCAAGCACAGTTGGCCGCGTCAAGTGTCCGAATTGTGACAGATCAGTGTCTGCTCGGAGGACTAGTTGGTGGACGTCATCGAAGCCACCGTGCTTGCCAAAGTAGATACCAAGTTGCATGAAACGACGTGCTGAGAGGAAGCCTTCGCCACCCTGGACACGGACAGTGGTATCCCCGAACCGACTGAGCAATTTAAAGACGCGATGCACACGCGCGATGTCTTCAGGGTACTTTGCGTAGTACGCTTCGTTGCGCTGTTTGACTCGCTCGTAAAGTCGTTCGTACACCTCATCCGCATCGTTGCGAAGAGGTGGTAGACCGCCGAACAGGAAAGCTTCTTTGAGTCCTTCAGGGTAGAAGGACAGGTATGTTGCGCTGCAAAACCCGCCAAAGGACTGACCTAAGATTGACCACTTCTTCTTGTCTTCTGGATAGTCGGCAGTGAGCACTTGTCGGATCGCTTCACAATCTTTGACAATGCTGTCTGCGCGGAAAGACTTCATATACTCGGCCTGCATCGTCTCGTCGCCGCGAAGCTGCAGGCTCGACTGTGATATGGCAGTCGAAAGACCGGTGCCACGCTGATCGAGCATGAGGACTGCAGAGGTGGAGGTACCAAGTCAGTGTATTTCTCACATTCAATTCGTACATGAACAACTTACCTTGATACCCTTTGTCGAGGATGGTAGGAACCCATGACACGTTTTGCGGGCTGCGGCACTCGAATCCTGGTCAGCCTTGCAGATAGACGAGCCATGGAAGCTGAGTCTTCTTTGGATCCTGATGAGAAGTGGATGTGTAGTCGGCTGGCTTTTCTGCTTTCAAAGCAGAGCGGGCGAAGAGTTGAATAGTGCCTGATGAAGGATTGCTGTAGTCACGAGGAACTTGGAAGAAGTGCTCAGTGATTCTTAGCTTGCCTGAATCTCGTTAGCGCGGAATGAAGCATACATCATATGAATTTTTGAAGTACCAGGAACAAGATGGCTCCTTTCGGTGAGAATCTTCGCTGCTTGTATCATTGTGGCGTGTCTCTGGGTCAGAGCACTCGTCGTTGCGTGGGGTGAATGTAGTGCGCTTATCGATAAGAACGTCACTATAGTCGCACATTCCACTATTGCTCAATCGCAAGCACGTACGCCGCAAAACATACTTCCTGGGTCTAGCGAAAAATCACAACATTGATTTCTGTTTTTTGTCAGCGCGCCTGGATCGTATCACCCCAGTAAGCCTCTACAACCACCGAAGGTTGAAATTTACGACTATTGTGGGGTAATTGTAACGCAGACTCGTCCTGCAAATCCGAGCACAGGACGCAACACTACAATCTCTTTTTCTCCAGATAAATCGAGGCATTGGAAATGGCGAAGGACAAGAAAAAGGCGGGCAACAAAGCTATCGTAAAAGCTGCGAAAGCTGCCAAGCAAGAGAAGAAGGCGGGCAAAAAGGACAAGAAAGTCGCAACAAAAGTACAGGAGGTCGACTCTGACGCTGAAGATGTTGATCTTGACGCAGTCCTTGCGCAGTACGCGAAAGAGCAGGAGCAGTATCACGCCATCACCGAAGTGCCGAGCGAGCCACCAGCGGCAAGAACGTCTGGCACCATCATAGCAAGTCCTGCCAACGAGAATGAGCTTTTCTTGTTTGGCGGAGAATATTTCAATGGAGCCACTGCGAAATTCTTCAACGACTTGCTGGTCTACAACGTCAAGCAAGACACCTGGAAGAAGGTCACATCACCAAATTCGCCACTACCACGGTCCGGCCATGCGTGGTGTAGAGGCGCGAACACGAAAGACATCTATCTATTCGGTGGTGAATTCAGCTCTCCCAAACAAGGCACGTTCTACCACTACAACGACTTCTGGAAGCTAGACCCCACGAACCGAGAATGGACAAGAGTAGAAGGAAAGAGCAAGGCGCCTGGCCCACCGGCTCGCAGCGGGCATCGCATGGTTGGGTACAAGCAGTACATTATCTTATTCGGAGGATTCCAGGACACGTCAGCCACAACAAAATATCTTAATGATCTTTGGATCTATGACTGCATCAACTTCATATGGCACACGCCAAAATTACAGGCAGCACGTGCTGTGCCAGATGCGCGGTCAAGCTTTACTCTACTGCCGCATGAACAGGGTGCCGTCATATATGGTGGTTACTCCCGCGTCAAGACCGTAGCTGGCGGTAAAGGACAGCAACAGCAGGGCAAAGGCAAGAAAGGTGGAGGAGGAGGTCCCGCGAATCGCATAGTCCTGAAGCCGAAAGTCCATGATGATACTTGGTACTTGCGCATAACACCTCGAGCTACCGAGGCGCCAGCTGGCACTCTTCCGACAGTGTCTTGGGAGAAGCGCAAGAAGCCTGCAAATGCACCCAACCCCTCGCGTGCCGGTGCGACAATGGCCTATCACAAGGGTCGTGGCGTAATGTTCGGCGGCGTTCACGATGTCGAAGACAGTGAGGAGGCTATTGATTCCGAATTCTTCAATCAAGCTTTTGTATGGAACATTGAGCGCAATCGCTATATGCCACTTGCGCTTCGTCGACCCAAGACCAACGCAAACAAGAAGGCTGCCCAGCAAGCAAATGTGAGTCGGCGAGCGCGTGGCAAAGCAGACGAGGAAGAGCTTTTGGCAAACCTGAAAGCACTCGAGAAGCGGGTTGGAGCGGCTGGGTTGTCAGACTCAGAGGACGAGGAGCCAAAGAAGGTCGAGGAAGAAGAGGAAGAGGTTGTGCGTCCAGAGAAGCCGCGTATCTACGAGTACCCGCATCCGCGCTTCAATGCCGCTCTCACCGTGCAAGGCGACAGTCTTTATATCTACGGCGGTACGTTCGAGAAAGGCGACCGCGAGTTTACATTCGATGAGTTGTGGTGCGTTAACCTCAATCATCTCGATGGCGTGGTCGAGATCTTTAAGCGCGAGCTCGAGGACTGGCAAGGTAGCGAAGACGAAGCAGACTCTGACGAGGAAGACGATGAGAATGATTCGGAAGACGAAGAAGACGAGGACGCCACTTCTACAGCACCCACAAGCGTCACCGACTCGCCTGTCGTCGCACCTAGCAAGGACAAGCCCGAGGAAGATCTCGGTGATCAGGAAGAAATCTCTGCGCTCACGGATACGCTCCCACATCCTCGGCCTTTCGAGTCTCTGCGTGAGTTCTACGCACGCACTTCTGAGGCATGGCAAAACCTTGTCATCGACGAGCTGAATCAGAAGGGCAAGGCTGGCGAGAAGTCACCTAAAGAGATCAAGAAGTTGGCATTTGAGCGTGCGGAAGAGAAGTGGTGGGATTGCAGAGAGGAAATTCGTGCGTTGGAAGATGAGCAGGAGGCTGCTGGCATTGGCGAGGTTGTTAGTCTTGCGGACAAAGAGAGCAGTGGAGCTGGCAGAAGGAGATGAGACGCTTGTCTGAAACTCATGTGATAGTACAGCCTGAATGGCTTCGCGAATATCAGAGTAATGCAATTACATGATAGCCTCCACAACGTCCGACACCCAGTCCAATTGCGCAGCACTGACACCCCGAGCCCATGCCTTCCCAGTGAATAAGAACTCGTTGAACACAATTGCCTCAACCTTACGACCGAATAGTACTGAGCTTGGATGGATGGCCACTGTCTGATTGCCCATCAGTGTCTTGTAGCTGCCATCTGGCATCATCCGGGCAGTGTTGGAAATGAAACCACGCAGCATACACTGCAGAATCGCCTGGCTTCTAGCCTCCGATGGTGCTGCAGACTCGTGGTGGTCACCAAGAGACAGTAGCTTCAACTGCACACATTGCTGCTGTAACTGCTTCCTGATGTTCATGACATTCTGCATTGCCCGGTGGGAAACGAAGTGCTTCTCGCACCACTGCTTCCTGTCTGTCCGCTCCTTAGCGTACCGCTGAACAGTAACGAGCAGTGTCAGGTGGTCGCCCTCACGGCGGTAGAGTTCACGCCTGGCTTCTTCTGCTTCTTCTTTACGCTCTTCGGTGACCAGGTTCAAGAAGACGTTCTCCACACTCAGTGCCGAGATGATGTCGATTACATCCAGCAAGCAGTCGCGCTCAGGCTTCGCTGCCTCGACGAGTACCCGACCAAGGGTAGGCGTGAGTGGAAACTTGGCGATTTTGAGACCTACGTCGCTGACGCTGTCGTCGTCCGACAGAGCTTGCAGGTGCAAGAGTTGCAGTAGAGCTTTCTCGAGTGCTTCGCGCGATGGCCGATCCAGGAAGGGGAAGGTGAGCACGTCGTTCACGCCACGAGCTTTCATGGTCAGTATAGCCTGGCTAAGGTCGCAGCGTAAGATCTCTGGCGTTGTGCGTTCATCCATGGTCTTGAAGCCATCCAGGGTATATAATCGGTAGCATTGACCGGCAGCTTCACGACCAGCACGACCCTGGCGCTGAATAGCAGCGGACTTTGAGATGGGCTTTACCAATAGCGATTCGAGTCCTAGACGATTGCGAAACTGCTTGATCTTAGATTTGCCGCAGTCAACAACATACCGTACGCCCGGGACTGTGACTGATGTCTCAGCAATATTTGTTGCCAAAATAACCTTGCGAGTGTGGTATGGCGTTGCTTGGAATATGCGCTGTTGCGCATGCTGTGGCAAAGCAGCGAACAGAGGAAGCGCGAGTAACTTCGGAACGTCCTTATCCATCCCCTCGGCGTAATCGTTGACGAGCTTCTCAAGGCCTTCGATGGTGTCCTGGCCTGTCAAGAAGACAAGGATGTCCCCCGGTAGAGGCTCCTTGTAATGTATCTGGAAGATGATCTTCAGAGCTGATTCTACCCAGTCTTGTGTAGGCTCTGGTAGATACACAGTCTTCACTGGGTACTGGCGGCCTTCCACAAAGCAGGTCGAGATTTGGCGCGCAATCTTTGCTTTTGGCGGTGATACTTGAGCCTGGCTATCTTCAAAGAACTTTACGAGACTTTCAACGTCGGCTGTCGCGCTCATCACCACAACCTTGAGAGGATACTTCCGCGTACCGCCACCGGTTTCGATATCATCCACAAGCTTCTTGAGGAAGCCGAGGATGAGGTCTACATTTACGCTCCGTTCGTGAACCTCATCAACCACGATTGCGCTGTATTGTGACATTGCTGGATCCCGCAGCATCTCTTGTAGCAGCATACCCTCCGTCAGGTACTTGATCTTGGTGCCTGGTCCAGTAGCATTATCGAAACGTACGCTATAGCCAACTTTCGCGGTCGGACTTTGGCTACCCATAAATGTACCCATTTCTTCGGATACACGGCGAGCCAGTGAGATGGCTGCAACTCTTCGTGGTTGGGTTATTGCGATACATTTCGTGCACCATGGCTCTGCGGCCAAGAACTGAGGCACCTGCGTGGACTTGCCCGAACCGGTCTCTCCTGTAAGCACAAGTACGTTGTTCTTCTTCAGCGATGACCTTATCGCATCGGCTTGCGGCCAGATTGGCAGCGCTTTCCGGACTGGAAGCAATGCATCACGCTTCCGTTGAAGATGCTGCGGCACGTCTCCAGTGTGCTTGGGGTGGGCGGCTCGTTGCTTGTGACTGTGTTCTGCTGACCTTGGCTTTGGCTTGCCAAAAGACTGGCGCTTGTTGGGCTCGCTGACGGTGTTGTCTAATTGTTGAATTGAGGGTATGCTGTCCACCTTTGCGGGTGTTTCAGCCGCCTCGTCGAACATGATAATTTTGTTGCTCCGCTGATGGTTGATAGTAGACTCGTCGTTGCCATTGAGTCTAGGCTCCTTGCGCTTCCGCTTTTTCCCTTGCTGAAGGGAAACATCGTTCGTCGTAGCCTTCCCAGCTGGCCTGTCCTTATCATGCTTCTCTTTCGACATAGCAGGTGATGTGCTTTGCTGACGACCAGCAGGCCTCAAGTTTTTCGACAACATTATCGATAAGAATGCCAAGGTTGCGCTATGCCGAACGCTACCTAGGTAAGTGCGAATTTGAATTGGCGGGACGCTAAGGTCCCTGCCGCCCAAAAGTCCAGCCCGGTCGCATCGTTCAATCACCAGAAAACAAGAGCGAAAGTGGACCACGTTGGTGACTGAGATGACATAAATTCATCGATTCCAGATAGCGCTTATCGTGCGGCATGTACTCCAGGCGTTCTGTAGCTTGTCTACTCTCATAACTCTACTATCATCTCGAATGCTAGGAGCCACAGGTGGCTCAGGACAACTCCGCTACTCGTTTGCCTACATCGTCAACGAGTGAATTGGGTCTGATGAGCTACTCCTTCTCTCTCATACACTTGGAGAACACCTTCAGATGCTTGGCCGAAGTGTCGCCCCACTGAATATCGTACCCAGCGTCTTGCAGATATGTCTTCCAATCCTCGTCCTCCGACACCAGATCTGCCGCATGTGCGGGAATGAGGAACCAGGCGACCAACATACCAAGGACGGCGAACCCTGAGCCAATGAGAAAGACAGCCTGATTACCTCGTGTAGTGTCGTCACCGTACGAGGCAAGAATAGGCTTGAACACACTTGTACCAATTGCAGCACCGGCCTTCGACATCGCGGCGCAAAGTCCGAGCATCTGGCCTCGGATCGACGTGGGAAAGAACTCAGACGAAGTTGCTACGATGGTTGCACCAGGGCCAACTTCTCCGAGCGTCAAGAACAATCCATAAAGGACGATGAAAAGAGCGGTGCGATTCTGGATGTGCTCCAGTGCACCGCCCATGATGAAACCCAGGCACGCTTGCAGGCCAAAGCCGAGTGCCATGGTTTTCCGACGTCCGATCTTGTCGCTAAGATAGCCTCCGATGAAGCCACCGGGGAGGTAGAAGCACTTGAACGATGTTAGGCGCAGTTGTGAGTGTCGAGAATGCGCGCAGAACTTACGTTGATCAGTGTTCCCCATCCGTATGACTTCACCAATGTGTCTCCTGCACCGACCGACGACGCAATCGTGGACGAGAAGAGTCCAAACGGATACGCGATGTAATTGTAAATGAACCAGGCTAAAGTAGATCCAAGCAGTGGCCGCCAGTAGCGGCGAATCGCCAGGTGATACGGCATGATAGTCTTTCTCGACGAGTTTTTCCGCTCTGCAGACGACATAGCCATGCGATATCTAAACCAGAAGATAGAAATGGGTGGCTAATGTGTTATCAGCCTAGCTAATCACTCCGCGGTTCTGGCATACTTACGATTATACCCAAAGCAAATGAGATGCGCCATACGTTCTCGTACTGCGAAACTTGCTGGCGAAAGCATAAGAGCAGTAGTAAGGGTACGAGACCGGAAAAAACAAAGCCAAGTGAAGCGGACACATCGGCAACCTAGATTGATGGGCCAAATGTCAGGGTATATGGTGCTGTCTGGAATAAGACTAACCATAGCAAAGATGAAACCTCGATGCTTTCTTGCCCGGTCCGAGTCATCAGTCGACTCAGCTGTTCCGGCACCGGCGACAGGATACTCGCCACCAGCACTGTCATCTCGTTAGCGATCCGAACAGATGGCTGACGCAGGCAGTAGTTAAACTAAATGTTGATGAGTCGTCATGTTGATCCCAAGTACATACCCGAAGCCAGCAATGCCGCGAGATATTGTCAGCATCCAGAACATCCCTTTGTCGCTTTTACCATGAGAGACGGCGGACATGATGATGCCAACCGACAGGAAAAGTGTTGTCAGTACAGCACCGGATTCGCGACCAAGGCGATCGCTGATGAAGCCGAAGGAAAGCATGCCCAATATCTGTGACTGGGATTAGTCGTTGCACCTTTAGATATGCAATTGATCCCTACAAGTCCGACGATAAAAGCGTTCGTAAGTTGAGACTGCGTCGCCACAGACAATGTGTCTGGATATAAGACGGCGAAAAGTAGGGACAACTGGCCCATGGCTGCGCTGTTGTATGCATCTGAACCAATCGCTAACCCGGAGAAAAGGACCATAAAGAAGATTGATCTCTTCGGATTCAAGTCGGAAGCCGCGCCAATCTCAACGTCTGCACCGAGTACTAGTGCAGTTTGCGCCGTAACTTTAGACTCTCCATCCTTCGCTGCGGTGGTAGTAATATCAAAGTCCTTTTCTGTGATGTGCGAGGGCTCCATTTCCTCAGCGTATCAAAAGGCAATGGAAAACTTGCAACGAAAAGCTGTCTTTCCGGAGGGACTCGCGGCCTTTTCATTCAACGTTACATCCTTGACTAGTATACATACTCCCGATAAGACGGTAGCCGACCGCTCGCTCTAAAGTTCTTCAAGAATGGGGGAGATTGTCGACTCTTCCGAAGCTGAGCCGTGCACTAGGCTTCTTTGGGCAAGCCCAACCGAGCCGATAACTCACGTTCGACCATTTCCAGCGTTGCAACAACCTTCAATCATATCTTCATGACTGATCATGAAAGGCATCGCGCTATCTCGTCCGGCATATGCCCCTTCAGCACAAAAGAAAAGTCGTCGCATCACGCAGCTTGTGTTCTGTCTCGCACTCGTCACTCTGCTCTTTGCCTGGGTATCTAGCTAATAACACAAGGAGTGTGCAAATTACTAACTACGGCAGAACCATGTTTCGGTCATCGGTTTACGATCACTTGTGAGGTCGAAGAAAGACCAATTTCAGAAGTGCTCGGCAGACACGTATTTAGCTACAGGACTTGAGTTCTTGAAGACCGCCGAACGACCACCTCTCGAGGAATACATACTTCGGAGGAACAATCTTGCGCAAGCCCTGGTAGTTGACGGGGTGGATGCATTCGTAGTCGAACCAGGCTATACTTTCAGCTACTATGCCAACGTGACGCAACCTGAGTGGGAGGTTTGGGAGGGATGTGGTCTCGCCTGTCGGTCTGAACATCTACTAACATTTTTCAGTACAGCCTGAGGAGCGACCCTTTCTCATGGTGATCCAACCGGTCGAGCTTCACAATGGCTCTATCGTCGCCGATACCTCTTTCCTGGTACCGCACTTCGAAGAAGTCCGCGCCCGGCTGTTGAAAATGCCTTTCCCAGAAAAGATATCGACTATCATCTATGAAGAGCATTGGAACTACTATGAGACTCTTCGAAACTCGTCTGTGTGGGACGGTATATCATCACCAAAGCTCATGATGGATGAGGAAATCCGCGACTTTATTGTTCGAGGATTATCTTCCAGTGGTTTTGAGGTCGTTGGTCTCGGAGGGGAAGTAAAAGCCGTGCGCCAGGTACGTCTGGTATTGTACGAGCAGACCGAGTGATATGCGCTGACTGGTCGAATGATAGGTCAAGACTGATCGCGAAATCGGCATTTTACGGGCTGTGAATACTGGTACCGTGGAAGCTATCCGAGCTATGCGGCAATGTCTCTACTATGGCGTCACAGAAAACGAAGTCGTCGAAGTCTTGGACAACACTATGCGAGCGGCTGGAATGAACCCATTCTTTGACATTGTCGAATTCGGCAAGCAAGCAGCACTACCACATGGTGGTCATGATGGCCAGGCAAAGCTGGAGCCTGGCGATTTCATCCTCATCGACGTCGGGTCTCATCTATATGGGTACAGTAGTGATGTGTGCCGCACGTTCTATCCCTCCGCATTCCCTAATCCGCCGCCAGTGGATTTCAAGGGCAATCTCACCGAAAAGCTCGCAGTTTGGCAGGTAGTCCTCGATGCACAGGCAGCCTCCGTGAAAGCGATGGTACCAAATGCCACAGCAGCGTCTGTCGATATCGCTGCTCGTAATATTATCGAGGCAGCGGGTTACGGAGATGCCTTCACGCACCGTCTGGGTCACAGTTTGGGTATCAAGGCGCATGAGAGTCCCTACTTGAACAAGGGCAACTTCGATGCGATTCTTAGGCCAGGCATGGTATTCACTAGCGAGCCTGGCGTCTACGTGCTGAATCAATTTGGCGTGCGACACGAAGATATTCTAGTGGTCAGGGAAGATGGCGAAGCTGAAAACATATCTGGTGGGTTTGCCACCAGTCCGTGGGCGCCATGATGGATGAGAACATCAATCAAGCTCGCATTCGAGCAAGCAGTGCTCACCGAAGTCAGGGTGTTGGTGTTTCAATCAGTAATTCAACCCAATTTCAGGTTCAGCATGTGTGTCGTGGACCGTGGAGGTTGCTGAGTGATCATCATAGGTGGGGGATTGTATGGAGAATGCAGGAACGGTGAACAAATGACGCGCTAACCACAACAAATTCATGAGAGAAGTGTCCTGGTGCACTCCACAATCCCACAGACGCCCAGTTTACCATGCATCGCGCTTTGTGCCTTGACACCGCGGATCCGAGAACAGGACTGCGTACGTCGGGCTTAGTTGACCCGGGTACGACTTGATGAGGGCCGGGATCGTCAACCCCGCTGACAGTAGCCTCGTACTAAACGATCATCAACCGGCTATTTATCCTAGGATGCGATGCGATGTGGAGCACGACGTTGGGTCTGGGGTTGATATGAACGTCACAATGGCCTTCAGTGCACCCGAGATGTTGGCTCTCAGCCATCGCGGCCCACACAATGCTGCCTTCAAAGTCGCGAACCACGCTGCTGCTAGCGGCATGGATTGCAAACACCGAATGCAGAATTGATCGCAAACCCATCATCCAGCAGTACAATCTCAAGCTAAATCAATCGCATCCATATAGCCCGGTACAAGTGGGCAACGGAAACTTCGCCTTCGGCATAGACGTTACAGGGCTGCAAACATTCTTACCACATAACACGCTGTCATCGTGGGGTTGGCATAACTCATCACTTCCCACGACACCGAGCCAGACTGAGCCTGAAGACTACACGGGCGTCGATTGGTGGACGCATGACCGTCTTGTCAACTATGCGCAGCCAAATCCAACGCAGAAAGACATTAGTCAATGGATGATAGCAAATCCGCATCGAATCAACCTTGGAAAAGTGGGACTATGGTTCGACGGACAGAACATCAGTGAAGAAGCGCTGAGTGGAAAAGAGCAGTCGTTGGATCTCTGGGAAGGAGTCGTCTCCTCGTCGTTCACCTTGAATGGCTCGAAGGTCGATGTAACCACCGTTGCTAGCCCAGACACCGATACAGTTGCATTGGAGATATCGTCCAAGTTGTTGGCCACTGCTGGGCTGAGTGTCTTCTTTGACTTTCCTTATGCTACTGGGAAGAACAAGTTCGACGCGCCTTTCGTCGGATTGTTCAACGCGACATCGAATCACACGACCACACTTCAAACTAAGGATAGCGGGGCTCTAATCACACATACACTCGATGCAACGACTTATGTCGCAGATATAGCCTGGCAGTCCGACGCCAGCATCAAGCGATTAAGTAAAAACGAGCACAAGTACATCTTAACGTCCGGACCTCAGTGTTCGACTCTATCCTTCACCATAACATATGCACCACAACCTCCCAAAACGGACTGCCTGACCTTCTCTAGCGTTTCCGATACAGCAAAACAATGGTGGTCTACCTACTGGTCTAAAGGCGCCTTCGTCTCCCTCCCCACATCCACCAACACGTCGGCTCACGAACTGCAACGCCGCATCATTCTCTCTGAATATCTGCTCGCCGTCAATGGCGCTGGCCACGATCCGGCACAGGAGTCGGGCCTCGTGAACAATGGCTGGTACGGCAAATTCCATCTCGAGATGGTCTTCTGGCATATAATGCACTGGGTGTTTTGGGGCAAGTGGGACCTATACAATCGAAGCATCGGAGTCTACGACCGCTTCTTACCCTCCAGTTACGAGCGCGCAGCGCAGCAGGGCTACGAAGGTGCGCGACTAGGCAAGATGAGTGATCCCAGCGGTCGTAGCGCGCCCGGCGAAATCAACAGCCTGTTGATTTGGCAGCAGCCTCATCCCATGTACTTCGCGGAAATGGAGTGGCTATCCTTTCCCACTAACGCCACGTTGGCTAAGTGGGATCACATACTCACCGGCATAGCAGACTTCATGGCCAGCTACGCGTTCTGGAACTCGAGTACGTCGCGCTACGATCTCGGTCCACCCATGTATCCCGTCAGCGAAAATACAAACCCAAACGCAACGCTCAATCCCACCTTCGAACTCGCGTACTGGCGCTTCGGCCTCGCCGTTGCATCATCTTGGAAATCGCGCCAGAATCTCAGCGTGCCGGAACAGTGGACACATGTACACGATAACCTCGCTCCCTTCCCCGTCGAGAACCATACATATCTCACGTACGAAGGTATACCAAACATGTGGAGCACGCCCGAATATACAGAAGACCACCCCGGGCTACTAGGGATCCAAGGCTGGTTGCCACCCGACCCGCTCCTCAACAGCACAATTTTCAACAACACGCTCGCGCGCGTGCACGAAACGTGGAACTTTCCCTTCAGCTACGGCTGGGACTTCCCGCTTCTCGCAATCACCGAGGCGCGGAACGGGGATGCGGAGAGGGCGGTGGCGCAGTTGTTAGATGTCAATAATGCGTTTGATGAGTTGGGCATGCCAGAGGGCGGAACGAGGGTGCCGACGCCGTATTTTCCGGCGAGTGCGGGGTTGTTGCTTGCGGTGGGGATGATGTGTGGGGGGTGGGATGGGAGGGAGGGGATGGTGTGGCCGGAGGGGTGGGAGGTCGAAGCGGAGGGGTTTGTTAGGGGTATGTAAGGCGTTGATATGAGAGATGAGGAGCGCAAAAGAGATAGGTTCGCAAGTAGATACAGATGCGAAAACAAAATGGTCCCTTGTGCATGGCCAGTCATTGGCGTAGCAGCGTCCATGCTCTACTGTGGTCCCCACCGGAGGTTTTGTAGGAGGTAAATGTCCAATCCAGTCTCCACAGCCTGTAGCAAGCAATAAAATCAATCAATTGACAGTATTCCGGCGTTCGAGTCTAATCGGGCTCAACCATAGGTGGGAAGGTTTGACGACACAATCTCGCCTCCCTAAAAACTTCTGCAGGGACCACAGTAGTGCCCGTGTATACATTCTGATATTTGTGACATGCTCTATGTACCCAAAACGCCGATATCATGCATTGCATCATCCCAACGCCGTTACACTTAGAGCAATGGAACCTGCACAATCCACTCGCATTTCGGTGGCACCAGCGGGATTTCCTCATCATCATTGAAGCGGCCCAGCTGGCCCACGCGCTTATAGATCTCTTCCAAAGTCTTACCCTGCTCGTCCTCGTACTCCTCAGGCTTGCCCTCCTTAAAGCGATCCTTGGGATCAATCTCCTTCGTGCCTCTAGGGGCTGCTGGCGATGCCGCCTGTTGCTGCGGTTGCGTAGTAGCTTGCGCGAAAGGAGACGCTGCTTGAGGAGCTTGTGCGCCAAACGGTGAAGCGGATGGCGCTGCTGCTGCAGCAGCTTGTGAACCTTGTGGCTTTTGCAAGAAGGGATTGGCTGGTGTTGATGATGGCTGAGATTGTGCTCCAAATGGCGATGCATTCGATGCTGGTTGGCTCGGCTGGCCAAAAGGACTTTGCGATGAGGCTTGGAATGGGTTTGGTTGCTCTCCAGCTGGCTTACTCAAGTTGGACCCAGCAGTGGAACCAAACGCTGGCTTACTCTGATTCGATCCGAAGGGACTGGCTTGTGCTGGTGGTGCTTGTTGACCAAATGGCGATGCTTGCGCAGCCAGCTGTTGACCAAAAGGAGAGGCCCCTGATGGGGCTGCCTGGCCGAACGGTGAAGCATTCAAAGCTCCCGTCTGCGCTGCTTGACCAAATGGTGAAGCATTCGAAGCACCAGGCTGTGAGGCTTGTCCGAAGCCTGACTGTCCGAATGCCGGTTTGCTGAAAGGATTGGCTTGCTGGCCTGCAGCACTTGTTTGTCCGAAGGGAGACGCGGTGCCAGGTGCGGACGCTTGACCGAAAGCTGGTTTCGATCCTAGGGCACTACCAGCTCCTGACATTGAGGGCTGACCGAATCCTGATGCTCCAAATGCGGGTTTACCAAATGCTGCACCACCACCGAGTGCAGATGGCTGCCCGAATGGCGATGGCTTTGCTCCAAGACTTGATGCTGCTCCAAAACCGGACGCGGCCTGACCTGATTGAGATGGCTGTCCAAATGTAGATGGTGTTTGACTTGGATTTGTAGGCTGACTAAAGGCAGGCTGTGCGAATCCTGGCGTTGAAGATTGACCAAACGTTGCTGTGGGTGCTTTCATGAAAGGATTCGCTGCAGGCTGGGAAGATGAGTTTGTGGGGGCTTGTGAGAAGGGATTCGAGCTTGGTGCTCCAGTTGATGCTGCTGTCGATGAATTCGATGCTGCGTTGCCGTTTGCAATGTCTATGCGATTGGGATGAACGTTGGCGCCTTCTTCAACATAGCGTACAGCTCCGTCTAGATCGTTGAGAATGGACTGCACTTGTTGTTGCATCTTCTCATTCAGTGCGCTTTCTTCTTGTTGCTTTGACAACCATTAGCTCGAGTTCATCCTGACGGTCTTGAAACTTACAGCTACAGCTTCGCCGCCAGCCAGTCGTTGAGTGTAGTAGCGCACGCGAAGCTCTTCAGGGCTGATCTCCACGGGACCCTCGATAAGCTGGCGTGGAGCATCTCGACCAGGACCATAACACGACAGTGGATAGATGGGCCGCTGAGTAGTGAGGTCATTCTTCATGTCCGCTTTGTCCAAGTGGAACAGCGGCGCCTTTGGATCCCGACTACCTACCAAATCGTAAGTCTAGGCCACAATATCGATTATGCGAGCATCATTCGCAAATGTTTGGAAGCGCTTACTGCCAAAAGTCCCATCCGACTGGGTGGCTGGTTGATTAGGGCGATATCGATCGCCATTAAAGCCACCGAACCGATTGTTGCTAGAGCCTCCTCCGAAAGCGCTGGCGGCAGTCCGAGCTCCCGGATGCTCAAATTTGCATTGATCTATCGCGTCTTAAATATGTCTTCCCACGTGGTTGATGGTCACTTACCTCCGAAGCGGCAGGTGCCTTGTTGGTAGAATTTGCAGACGGTCATCTCATCGGCGCTACTATGACTGCCTTGCGCAAATCCAGCGATAGGTGCGCCGAAAAGACTGTGTAGAGAAAGAAGATTAGTGAGGAAGCTGAATGGTGCTGGACGTGCTGAATGAAAGCTGGAAGCAGACAACTTTAGGCGAAGCGGACGCGTTCTGCGCTAGCCAATCACATGCCGCGACTTGCACGGTGCAAGCTTGAACAGCGGTGAAAATTGCATAGCAAATCGCATACTCGCACATTACCTTTGCCTCTTGAAAGCCTGTACAGTAGTGCATGTCAGATCGGGCTGGGCCCATCTCGAGTGCTGCATGGTAAGTAATGCTTGACGACTATACCTTGTTGTTAGTGCAGGCGACGTATCAGTAATGGACTCGACGCGGTGCACATAGATCGGGACTGAATCAGTGCGAAGCGAAGTTTGTGAAGTGTTGTTTACAACTCAATCAAGTTCGATCTGTTGGTGTTGACCTGCAAACCCTCGCAGCGACGGAAGAGGAAGGCGCGCTAGCTCCAAAACAAGGTTAGCGGCATGTTAAACATCCACGTCTGCTCCAGGTGCGGAGCGCATTCAAGTCTAATTGCTCGTTAACAGCTCGCACATTATGTACAAAACAACGATATACCCACCGTCAATGCGCTCGTATCCCACTGTTCAGGTCAAGCTACGCGATTGCGCTTCTGCCGCGAGACACCGCTGAATTACCGCCACGGTGTAGATGCACGCCTTCTCTATACTCACACTCGGTATATTTGTTGCGGGCTATTCTACCGCTCGCTGGGACCTCGTCACTCGCTTATACGAGCTTGCCATATTCGCCTGGGAGCACGGCGTTGTCACAAGAGCAGCAAAGGGCGTTGGTCTGCTGTCTGTCTTCTTCTTCCTGCTGGTACTGCCAATTGCGCGTCTCGCAGCGAAAGAGACGAACTTGGTCAGTCAAGCCTACGCGAGAGGATGGCACAGCATCACTGACAAGGTCCAGCATCCACGCATAGCAGGCAGTGGCATCTCTGCTCGCGAACAGCTCAAACGCCGAGGTTCCTTCTAGTGGGGCAGCATAATGGGGATATGGTCACTCGCAATGGGTTGATGCGCGTCTTCTGGCCGTCGGACGTGCCTAATAGCAACCAAGCCAGCGTCGTCGTCGGCTTTCGCAATTCAAAATCGGATGTCTTTGTCGTAGGCGTCCTGCAGGATGTCGAGGTGTGTATAGCGAGCGATCCAGGGGGGGCTTATGCTAACACAGTCCCAGCTTCGACGCGTCGAAAATGCCCTAGCAGTAGGAACACTCTTACGCAACAGTCCGCACGATATCGACGAGCTGCTTCAGCGATGCAGCCACGATGCGGTCCACATTCTAGGTGTCGTCAACCCAGCGAATGGTCTTAACCAGACGGACCTGAACCTCCCCACCTTCCATATCGATCCAGCGTCCCGCCTCCCGCGACTGAGTAGCCTTGCCGACACTGCCTTATCGGCTCAGATCATAATCTACGATCGACCGCATCCCACGCGCATGCAGTACCTCTCCCTGCAACCTATTACCCTCGCCTTGGGAGACAGAATTAGGAGTATATTGTGGGATGCTGCCTTTGAGGAAGAAGAGAAAGAACGGAAGAGGAAGCTGAAACTAGTAGAGAAGTTGAAGCTACACAGGGTCGTTTCGCGGACATCGTCACAGATGGAGTTGGCTTTGCCTATGCTCATTGAGCAGGTCAATTGCTCGTTCGAGCTCAACGCCGTGTTACAAAAGAACACACGGTTGATTAGCAGGCGTAGGAAGCGAGCTCAGAGCGTCAGCGAGCGTGTGACTGAATCTGCAAGTGATCTCTGGGATTACCTGTATATGGCGCTCAGTTACATTTTATGGATGTGGATCTGGCCACTGTTGTCGCAAGTCCTCACATCAGCTCTGATGGCCAACCGAGTCGCGGCAGAAGTTGCGTTGGGGATTCTGCACTGGCGTCCAGCAACCTCAGGGGATGCGCTAGCTCTCAAAGATATATCAGCGACCGCTCAGCAGATCGATATCCGTTTGCAGCAATTCTGCTATTGGCCGATACAGTACCTGACCTTGCGTAAAAGAAAGGCCGGCTGGGCCAGCTTCACGAACACTCATCCAGACTATATTCGATTCTACAATAGTCTGTGGCTTGTAGCTAATGATATCATCATGGGCGTAGCTTTGGGTTCATATATCATCGAGAATTCCAGCATGGCGGCTGCCAAGGTCGACTTGATCTTCAGCCAATGGTCTGTGGCAGAAGTAAGACGCATGGTTACGTGGCTCATGGGCTCTCCAGGTGGTCTGAAATTGAACACCGAGCTGGCCACATTCCTCGGTGATCTTTTCCTTTGGGTCATCGACTACTGGACCGGTAAGTTTCCCAAGTGTTCTTCAAAGCCTTCCTAATGTGTGCAGGCTGCATTGAAATCCTACGACCACATCTTCCCCATCTCATTCAGCTGATCGGGGTATCGTCCTTCGGTGGTGCTACCCTACCCATCTCGATCTTTTCGGATCTGGTGTCCTTATTGACGCTCCACATCTACTCTTTCTACATCGCGTCTGCACGGATCTTCCACTGGCAACTCACGATTATGATCTCGCTCTTCCACCTCTTCCGTGGCAAGAAACGCAACGTCTTGCGGAATCGCATCGATTCGTGCGACTATGACCTAGATCAGCTACTATTGGGGACCATCCTCTTTACCTTACAGGCCTTCCTCTTACCCACCGTGTTTGTCTTCTACTTGTTGTTTGCATGCGCAAGAGTTGCAGTCATTAGTCTGAAGGCTTTACTGGAGATTGGACTGGCGTGCCTTAATCATTTCCCGCTCTTTGCAGTCATGCTGCGACTCAAAGACCCAGGACGATTGCCTGGTATGTAGCCAAGTCTCGTGAAGTGTACGACAGCTGACAGCCTTAGGTGGGATCTGTTTCGAGCTTCAGGAAATAAATGCTCGTTCCTCCGAGCTCGACACTGCAGTACCGACCGCTTATGTGGTGCTCAAGGTATGCACTCTGATGCGTTGCATAAACCTCGCTCACATCCCACAGTCCATTCCACTTTCACTTCGCGCCATGTTCAACCCCTACTTTGAGCTCGGCGGTCGCATACGCAAGCATTACTTTTCTGGTAGTGTTTTCCTGAATCTAGCATCTGGGGAGTTCGTGCCGCCGATACATCGTGGGACGCTCTACAGCTTGCAATACAGCATGCTTCCCGCTGACCGAACTACCATTGGCGAGCTGTGGGAGAGATTGAAAGGGAAAGAGAGCTCCTGACATCGAGCAGCGATCGGCCGGTCCCAACTCCTGGAATATGCCAGGTATGCATCTCGCGTTTCTCTACACGTTGGGGATCACCGAGTACCTTCTCGAGCTGCTTGCAGCAATCCAACAAGTTCGTGATGAACATGCGTCACTGAAAGAGACCTTGAAAGCGTGTTACTTCGGACAACTCGGGACTTCGGTGATAGTGAAGATGAGCCCTCGCGTCGCCGCTCGCTCCTGCCGACTCTCATCTTCACGCGCGCTAGCGCGTGCCGCGTAACCTCCAAGCAGCAAGCGCCTTTGCAACTGTGTCTTCCCTCGCCTCAACTTCAACTCCACGGCCAGTGGACATCATGGCATCACAAAAGACGTCTCGAGGCGCAACGAGCAAAGCCATCAAGTTAGTAAGGCCGGAATGAGACCAGTAGTACAAGCTCACAAGCAAAGCTTCGATGCGTCCACCCAACTTACGGTAGTTGTTGGCCAAGAACCCGCCCAGAAGCGCTTCTTAGTACGTGAAGGGTTCGTAATGCTCTCGCTCTGAGTTCTTTCGACGCGCAATGAACGGCAACTGGACTGAACGGGAAGAGCGCTTGGTCAAGCTTCCTGATGGCAATCCTGAGATCTTTGCGATCTATGTCAACCTTGTGTACACCAACATCGTCGCCACCATCCAGTCTGAAGCTCCCAAGGAAATGGGTATGCTGACTGGTGAGTTTGAGGCGTTGAGCAAACTATTCGTACTCAGCGAGAAGCTATACGACACCGCAGCGAAGAACGCTGTACTCGAGGCAATCCTCGCTGTGGTCAACGAACCCGATGCTGCCGGCAAGAAGTACTATCCGACATGCGAGGCGGTTCGCTTGATGTATGAGGGCACGTACACAGGCTCCTCAGGACGACGGCTGCTGGTGGACATCTGGACACACATCAACTGGTCCTGTCTTGAGTTATCTGCAGTTCAGCTGCCAAAAGAGTTCTACGTTGATCTCGCTTTAGCGATGCGCAGGGACAGACCAGCTGGAAGGAAGAGCGTGGCGGAGCGCAGCGATGCGAGCCAGTATATGGTGAATGTCGAGTAGCACGCTGTGACGAGTCACTAGAGGAGTGGATCTTCGACCGAAACACCACGTTCAGTGGCTTCAATGGTTCAGCTTACTGGCGCGTGCGAAAGAACGCTCGAATGATCATGGTATTGAGACCCATTGGCTTTTACAAGATCGATCCCACGTAGTTGTCAATCTATGTGCTAGACCCCGAAGAGTTCACCACAATTGATTCTCGTCGTTACGCAACAACCTGATGGAGTTTGCATGTCCTTGATTTCGAGATTGACGATTCGAATCACAGCTCTCAGCCACGACGAGACGACTTATTTGTCACTATTCGGAGTTTATACCCAGCCACCCGCAGGCTGTGCGGGCGTTCGAATACAACTCGTATGTTCAAATTCGCCTATATAGCAACATCTCCGAGATGAACTTCGTTAGCCACATCCCCATCCACCGTGAAATAAGATTTTGCTTCCCGTTCAAAAACAACATGTGCCGCCCTGGCTTCGCATTATGCAAGAAAGTAGAGTTGGCCGCCCAAACTGTAAAGACATATATACGCCGAAATGTAGAAGCTCGACGCTTAGCCCGCCGTCTTGGTACTAACACCCTGTGCGCCGTATATATTTCGCCGAAAAGATCATTGTGTTGAAACATTGCCGAAATCGTGTGTATATTCTCAATATTGGTCGTCATCGTCGCCCTCGTCGTCAGAAGTGGGTTCTTTCGGCCAGTGCGATGGCCTGGGCGTTTGGC
Source organism: Setomelanomma holmii (assembly GCA_010015745.1). Lineage (NCBI taxonomy): Eukaryota > Fungi > Ascomycota > Dothideomycetes > Pleosporales > Phaeosphaeriaceae > Setomelanomma > Setomelanomma holmii. Next base: position 175,110 of record ML978167.1, read on the forward strand.
TAGAGGGTTCTGAGGGGAAGGGTTTGCGGCCGTATACGATCCAGCTGCGGTGTGTTAGGTTCAAGTCACAATCCCAAAAACGAACCACTTACACCTTATAGTAAGCGTGTACCGATCTGTCACCAATCGCATTCCGCAAGTGCGCCAGATAAACCTCGACTTCCGCATCCGTCCACTGCAGCGCCTTGGTGAAGTACTCGACGGTCCAAGCGTGCACGCCCTGGTTCAAGTTCCAGAACATGAATTTCCCGAGGAGTTTGAACTTGGAGTCGCGCGGCCAGTTGTTGACGGGTATCGCAAAGACCTCTTCCTTGACGTCGACAAAGCCCGCTTGTTCGTACCACGTCTTGAGTTTATTTGCGATGCGGAGCGGCTTGCCGAGCGCCATGGCGGCCTTGTCCTGCAGGCGCGTCCACTCGAGGAGTTCCCAGTCGGCAGACATGGTGCCGTCGTCGCAGTATAGCTTTGAGTAGATCTCGTGCGACTCCATGTATCCACCGGGCTCGAGGTTGTTGTAGCCCTTTTGTATGATCTCACGGAAGTCTTCGAAGATGCCGAGTGACATGCGGGTATGGACGTAGTCGTAGGGTTGAGTACAGTGCCACCATTCTTTGCGGCGGATGTCGTCGATGAAAAAGTCGACGTTGGCGGGCGTTCTGTCGCTGGTCAGCACTGTTATTGGGGCGCAGCGCAAAACACTATGGGTGCTCACATGTCTGGCTGGATGGGTGACAGGTCAATGCCTTCGACCTGTTGCGCAATTAGATGCCGTCCACATGACCATGCCGGCGACGTACCCGAGTCTTTGGAAATTCCTTGGCTGCACATTGTTAGCGTTAGCGATGGTGACGGTTGGTGCTGCGCCGCAGACGTACCCATTTCCAAGCACCACTTGCCCGTGCCGCAGCCAATATCCAGAACGCGCTTCGGGCGCTTAAGGGGCGCGAAGTAATTATGTTGGGCGAACAGCGCCTTGATGATGGCATGCTGCATGTCTAGACGCTCGTTCTCCATCTGGGAAGCTTCTGGTCAGCGAGCGCCAACCGGTGGCGGCGTAATAGAGAAGGCATACCGCATCATTGGGAAAGGGATATGCTATGCATATGTTAGCACGTGGTGTCGTGAAGTTGTCTGAATGTGCAGTGCTCACCTCCGGCCATATAGCGGTGATATGTGCGGCCATGGCTGTGAACATAGTCCCATATACTCGGCGTAAGACTTGCGGTTTCGCTGTCAATGGTCAGCAGGGGCAGCTACCAACTGCGGCAGGTGCGACCCACGATTCGAAGTCTGCGACATCGTCCGACTGCGGATCCGACTAGAAAGCAATCGTGTCAGCGAGCGTGTCTGAGTCGCGTTGCGGGGAGGTAAGCATGGCACCACGTACATCGGCTTCCAGCGTCGAGTGGGTGAAGTCTGTCAGGTCTGTAAGGTCCGTCGCCGACGAGAGCGGACGCAGCGGCCGCTGGCGGGTGGCAGTCATGGCCGTGGTGGAGTGCAGCGAACGGCGTGGTAGCGGGCAGGTCCGTCGAGGAGGAGGCAATTCCAGCTAGATGGGATGTCGTTCCCAAGCCCAGGGTTCTGGAGGCGGTCAGACCGAGCAGCGGAGATGGGTCCGGGGATTCTCTTCCTTCGCTTGGACCGCACAGCCAACCACCACCGTGTCCCCGCAACACCTGACCCGACACCGCTCTGCTGCCATCTGTCAACGACCCACCAGCATCCTCATGCACCTAATCACTGCCTCGAGTTTGCGCCTCATTCATGTGGCTAGTGCTTAGGTGCACTCCTCCCACGCGTGTGCGACCAGTGCATTGGGTGCCAACGTCGCCCGACCGCCCGGTCGCAGTGCCTTCGACATGATTTCTATGTTTCTCGACAGAAGCAATACCTCATGTCATGCATCCGCGCCGCATTGCTAGTCCGACCGACCGGTCATTCGACATGCATGAAATTGACGCAACTCGTCTGTGCTGCGAGAATTGAAATTGCACGCCCAGCCATTCTCTGCAGTGACGCCTCTAATTCCAACAGTGATATTCATCAAAAGAAACGGTGATTGAGTGGATAAGCGGATCTACGCGTCCCACGGTCCGATGTGGATACGCATCTGCTTTTTTGTGGCTTTCGGAACATTCTGTAGCTCGTAGGTTAGTGAGACATTTGGGGACACCATTCGTCATCAAGCGTCTGTCATCCGAAAATTTGGTCTTCATGAAAAGTTGTGTGTTGTGGTTCAATTGCTGAATTCTTTTCACTGTCAAGACCAAGTTCTCTTAGAGCTTAATAAAGCTATCCTCTCTCGAGTAGAAACCTGGTCCGCAAGGTCTCATTTGGTGAATGATCTGGGCGACAATAGCTCGCCCATCTTCAAAACGCACTCAAATGCATCAAACAAAAACGTTGATGGACCGCCCTAGTTCCTCCTCCACACACCGAATCTCATCCATGAGACAGTTCTGCCGGTAGCTCTCCACCTCGAAGTCTGGTCTGTCACGATCGAGGAAGCTTGTGACGAGCAATACTTTGAGTACTTCCCATCTTTTTAGTAGCTCCGGCACGCGAATCGAGGTATATGGTGGCAAAGACTGCTGTGGATTGTACATCAGGTATTGAGCCAGCGACCGGCAGGATGCGAAAAAGCAAAGCTGTACTCGTCGAAAGCGAGGGAAATCGCCGTCTTGGGCGATGTTGCCGTGCAGTTTGTCCAAGAAAGCCCAAGGGCAAGTCTCTTGTGTGCAAAACACATTGAGGACTTCCAGATTCTGTGGGAGAACCAAGAACGGTCCGTCGTAGAATTTCGACCTGAGGAAGCTGCTTGCAACGGTCAAGACTCGCAGGTTGCTGAAACGTCGAAACACAAAATTGAAGCTCGAGGCAAGAGGCATCGCTTTGGTGATACTGATCGCTTCTAGTCTGTCACAGACCAATCCGCCAAGTGCATCCGTGAGCCGCGACGAGACGTTCGTGGATACGGTCATCTTCAATAACACGTCGCATATCGTGCGCAGGGTAACGGTTTCGATTGATGATGGGAGTCTCAACTCTTTTGCATTCGAGGCAGTCGCCAGTAAGGCCATGACCCAAGGTTCGATTGCTCCATCTCTCCATTTGAGGACGGGCTCGAGAAGAACGTCTGGATGATTGGGTAGTAGCTTCTGTAAAACCTGAAGGCAAGCCTTGGTAGCTCTATTACTCGGATTGAGGGCGTCGGCGTCGAATGTGGCCCTCAACTCGATGCGCCCAATATGAGGTGTCCATTCAGGGTGCTGTGTTAAGAGCTTCAGGTATACCGGAATGCTGCGAACAGAAACTATACCATTGCGAATGAGTGTTTCATTCACGACATTGCGGAAGCGACGGTGGCTCAATGCTAGGTGTCGGAGAGCAGTGCTTTGCTCGCTGCCATCGATATCGAACGTAATGCGAAGGAGGATCTCGTCTGGTAGGCAGAGGATTGGCGATTTCTTGACGTTGGTTGAGGTGGCCATGCTAGCTCGTGTTGAATGGTTGGTCAGTGACGTTAGCAAGAGGGGTAAGTCGGATTGAGGCAGAATAAACCTTGGAGGGCCAGCGCCGCGCCAAGACACGTGATGTGGTGAAGTGAGAGCGAGCCGTTTGCGCCTTCCCAGTCTACGAGGCGAGGAAGGAGCGCATGAGTCAGCACTTGGGTTGTTGATCAGCTTGCAAAGTGACAAAAGAACATGGTTAATGCTATTGCACCAAGGAAGAATCGACCCATCTATGCCTATCACTAATGTACAGATTATCGGACACGAATGTGGGTCATGAGTGCCATGAGGCCTGGCCAGTGAACACTCACCGACCCTTCTTGACCCAGCCTTCCAGACCGTCTCTTGTCTCGTGCAGCTTGTTCTCGACCATGCCCGCAGTCATGCCAGCGCGTGCCTTGCCAGTCTCGATGAAGTGTGTGATTCTTTCCCTCGTTCGCAAATGCGCGTCTGCCAGTACCGGGTACTTCTCCTCGTAGGTCCATATCAGATCGCCTACATTCTTCGATGTGATGGGCAGAACAACATTGGCAGCAGTGATACCAATGGCGAGTGGTACGGATGCTCGGAGGAGGATGTTGCGGTTGCGCGTGACAATCGAGCCAGCCATGGATGCGACGAGGACGTAGAGTGCACCAGGGAAGATCTTCTCGCCAGTTTCTCTTGGTGGTGCTAATGAACGGACGGTGCTGGTGAAGCTGTGCTCGAGCTGCAATGTCTTGGTTAGAGCATTGTCGACGGCCTGCTCCCCGCGTACGGCTTGTTTGTACAAGGCCATGCGCGCATGGCCAATTTGGACGGCCAGACGACCGGTAGGCGTAGGGCGGTATGACTCGGCGGGCGCGTCAGAGGATGGTTTCGATGGTGCAGGAAGCGTAGGAGCTGTTGAGTCGAGAGGAAGGTCGTCGTAGATGGGTTTGCGGTCCTGTCACATGCCATCAATACATCATTCTGAGTAGCAATGTCGCCCAAGCTTGCGCAAGCGCGACTAAATCCGTGAAGGCGTACGATAATGTCCGTCGGTCGCTCTTCAGCGTCGACTACTCGGGGAGCAAAGATAACACCAGCAGAGACGGCGGCCGCCATGGCAGGGACGATGGCGCGCTGTAACACATTAATGGACGACTCATACACAATTCCGAACGTACTCACCTGCCGGAGCAGCGGTCTGAAGGCCATATTGGGCGAGAGGAAGGCGCAATGGATGGGATCGTCGACACGATCAAGCTGTGATGTCGAAGCTCCGTCTTTCGCCGAGCGCTCTTTGGACTCGCACGGGCCAGGGTCGCAACTTTCCCGCCGCGGCCATGACATCGTTCCTGTACTCCGTCAACGGCCCGCCAAACCTCCGAATATGCTCAATCGGCTCGCGCGCACCAAGCCATCGCCATGGATATGCTCGCGATGTCTCCAGCAGTCTCAGCGCCAACGCCGCTTCAACAGCACCTTCGCCGCCGCAGCGACCGCACGCGACAATGCGCCGCCTTCCACACTGTATGGCCTGTCTCCCAGCGGCAAGACCGATGACGATGCGCTGCGAAAAGTGTTCGACAATGCGTCCTTCTGGGAGAGCTTCAGGCGAACATTCCACAAGAATACTCCTTCAGGAATAATAGGCAACAAGTACCTAACACATCCTGAGGGTTTCGTGGACTTTGTCACCGTTACGATACAGCGCTGTAATGCTGTAGTACAGAAGGCCTCGCAGGCGGAGTCGATAGAAGAATTTAAGCATATGGTCAAGGATCTGGACAAGTTGAGCGATCTACTGTGTCGCGTGATAGATCTGGCCGACTTCGTAAGAGGGACGCACCCAAACCGCAAGTTCCAAATGATGGCTGTAAAAGCATACCATACTGTCTTCCAATACATGAATCAGTTAAATACCACGCCAGTGCTGTACGATCAACTCAAGAAGGCCTCAGAGATACCCGAAGTATACAATGCCTGGACAGAGGAGGAAAGGATAGTAGCTAGAATACTGATGGAGGACTTCTCAAGATTTGGCATAGGGCTGGATGACAAGACTAGAGAGCGTCTCGTCGATTTGAGCGGAGAGATTGCGGAGGTGGGATCACAGTTCGTGGAAAACATGTCACCAGAGACACTGAACCTTAAGTTCGATTCGAAGAGGATGAAAGGGCTCGACCCAAATTTGGCAAAGGCGCTGACAAAATGGGGCGAGACGAAGATATCCACGATGCACCACGAGTCGCAAGCCGTACTACGATTTGTCGAAGACGCCGACGTGCGACAGGAGACATACTCGGCAGTTCGGACGGCTAGCAATTCTAGTATCGCTCGGCTGGAGAAGATGTTGAAGTTGCGAGCAGAGCTGGCGCAGCTCTCTGGCTACGAAACGTTTGCGCACATGACTTTGGAGAACAAAATGGCCAAAACACCACATGCGGTGAACACCTTCCTCTCCGCACTGTACGAGGACAGCAGGCCAGCTGTCCTCGCCGACTTGAACGAGCTCATGGAACTCAAGCGAGGTGACGCCCACCGAGACAACTTTCCTGATCGCATAAACGCCTGGGACAAATTCTACTACACACAAAAAATGCTTGCAACGATGGAAGGCCACTACAAGCAGAGGACACCTGACTCGCTTTCAGCCTTCTTCTCCGTCGGCACTGTCATGCAAGGCATTTCACGGCTGTTTAATCAGCTGTATGGCGTTCGCTTTGTGCCACAAGAGACTCAACCCGGCGAGGTATGGGATGAAGGCGTGCGCCGACTCGACGTAGTGTCAGATACAGAAGGCCACATTGCGGTCTTGTATTGTGATTTGTTCTCACGACCCGGCAAGACACCAAACCCGGCACACTTTACCCTTCGATGTAGTCGCGAAATTCTACCCACCGAATTAAAAGAAATGCAGCATATGCAGCACCGCTTTGCATCCCCAATCGAGGCAGCTACGGACGGCATGGCCGTCTCCTACAACGCCGAGCGAAACAGCTACTTCCAATTGCCAACCATAGCATTAGTCTGCGACTTCAGCAAAGCACACTTTCCCCGCCCAACACTCCTTAACATCCACGACGTCCGCACCCTTTTCCACGAAATGGGTCACGCCCTACACTCCATCCTCGGCCGTACCGCACTCCAAAACGTCTCCGGCACCCGCTGCGCAACCGACATCGCCGAACTCCCCTCCGTCCTCATGGAGCACTTCGCCTTCTGCCCACACGTTCTCGGCCTATACGCACGACACTGGGAAACAGACGCGCCCTTACCCATGCAAGCCCTCGAAAACCGCCTCGCAATCGACAACCGCAACGGCTACACCGAACTCGAGAGCCAGATCCTGCTCTGCATGCTCGACCAGGTCTACCACTCCAACCTCCCCCTCTCACACAATTTCAACTCCACACAAGTCTACCACGACATATACAACCGCTACGCCTCCGTCCCCGAACCCGGCGGCACCGCGTGGCAGGGGTTCTTCGGCCACTTGTTCGGGTACGGCGCGACGTACTACTCGTACCTTTTCGACCGCGCCATCGCCGCGAAGATTTGGAAAGATGTGTTCCAGGAGGGGAAGGGGAAGGGTAGTTTGAACCGCGAGAATGGCGAGTTGTATAAGAATGAGGTGCTGAGGTGGGGTGGTGGACGGGATGGGTGGCAGTGTCTTGCGGGTGTGTTGAAGGACCCGAAGTTAGCGGATGGAGGGGAGAGCGCGATGAAGGAGGTGGGGAGGTGGGGGATTGATGCTGCGAAGTAGATCAGGCTGTTGTATAATAACGATATTCAGCTACGGTGAACTGGTCGGAGTCCAGCATAAAGCTTGGATTTTCACTGTATAAGGCGATTGAGATCTAGAATATATGGATAAATCACCATTCATACTACTTTTTCTTGTTCATGTAAAAAACGTCGAGTTGCGCAACTAGACTGCCTGGCTTCCACTCACCCACCCATCCGCCGTTCCCTTTCCAACACAGCCGCTTTCAGTCCCTCCAATACTTCCCTCCCCAGCCACCTCGCCTTCCCATCCCCTTGACTTGCGCCCTCCGCCCACTCAAACACGCCCTTCAATTCTCGCAACTCTTCTACCTTCCAGCTCTTTGCCAGGCGCCCTAGCACAAGTCTGCTTTCCACAACCGTAGCTTCTGCATCCAGTAACGTCTTGGAGTGCGGATCATTTGGCAATATCAGCCCGGCATCGGACTTTGAAACGAACTGGGCAACGGACGGCAGCGTAAAAAGCCAATGGAAGAGTAATTGTGCAGATCGAGTCGACTGCGCATCATTGAGTGCAACGAGTGTAGCGCTGAACGTCGATGCGTACATATCATGCGCGGTGCGTCTTCGTACGTGCAGGGTTTGATTCTTCTCAAATGATCTGCGATGTAGTTTGTTGTTCGCGAAGTCAAGGACTGTCGGCCAATATGCGATGTCAGTCGTTTCTATGCGCTCAATCTCGTTCAATTCAGGTAACAAGCACGGCGCGACAACGTTCTTGGTCTTGTTACCGCTGGGATCAGGATCCTTGAGATGCACGGTGATAGGCATGCTAATCGCGCGTACGGTGTCTACGTCGCGCACGACAAGGCAGCGTGATTCGGCTGCTAGAACCCAGAAATGACGGAACGCTTGTAAATGGGCGCGCGAGTCTTGCACGTCCATGGGAAAAAGGGGATAGAAAGCGCATATGAGCGATGCAATGGCTTTGTCGGACCGGCTGAATGTCTGGGTACCGCCTGCGATGAACAAAGTGCCGAAGGCCATGTGGGCAGCGAGATGGGAACCATAGGGTGTGTCGGGGCTGACGCGGCCATGGAGACCGCGGAGACGACGGAAGACGTCGAGGTCACCTGTGCCAGCCATGACGGTGGCTGCTGATAGGGCGATAAGATCTTGACAATTGCGGACCGTATTGCGTGCGAGTTTGGAGTCGTATCGTAGTGCAGAGAGCTTTGTGATGCGGATGAATTGATCAAGATACTTGATCAGGAAGTCACGAACCTTTGTGTCGCCCGTGCCGGCGTGCTTGAGCGAGACACTCCAAAGAAGGCCGGCGAGGATGTTGTAGAATGGCATTTGCTCTGTGCGTAGCTTCATTACGTGCTTCAGATCAGAGTCCTGGCGGTACTCGACTGGAAGATTGCTGACGATCCAGTCATCATTCGCTTCTATTCCGTCCCACATGATAATATGCTTGGCAAGCGTTCGAAGAAGGAAGATGTCAGGCCGCACATAGTCGAACTGTGGGGGCGTGTCAGGGATGTCGATCTTGCGAGCCACCATGCGATCATGGGTCTTCATGAAAATAAGAGCAATTGCAATGACTGCTCCAGCGGTCGCTTGGTCCAGAACATGCACGATGTCGACCTTCTTTGGAGCCACCGCCACGGTGAGAAGACGCTCAATGATGCGCATGTCATGGAGACCACGAAGGTCTTTGCCCTTACCTAAGTTGATGTAGCCTAGGGCGAAACCAGCAGCTAACCTATACGCTTCGTCGCGTAGGGAGTCTGGAGGCTCTGATGGGTCTTGTGGATCAACGTGCTCTATTTCCGAAAGCATCACTTCGCTCATTCGGCGATGTTGAGTGTTGTAATAAAGCAATCCAATGCCCATAAGGCCCGTCGTTTGGGTGTACGGAGACAAGTTAAGCTCAGCCGCTCCAGGCGGTAGCATTCTTGTGACATGTACCGAGAGCAGACGTGTGACCAAAGTGTCCATGGTACCCATGAAAGACGCCGATAGGCCGAGCAGCAGCCCCACGGAGGTCATGGTGTGCTTCGGTGTGAGGTACTTGAAGGACAACCACTTCGCGATCGTTCGCAAGTGGCCATTTAGACCCAGGCCAAGCAGCAGTCCGGCATGTTTGTTGGTTAATTCGGAGGGTTTGTTGTACATGATCCAGGACGTATCGATGCCCTGAGCATCCCGCGAAATGCTCAGTCCAGCGGCTACGCCTGCGTTGAAGAAGGCCCAGAAGTACTTCTCCTCAGAGTAGTTTTGACGCTCCGCAGTCACCACATTACCCATAGGCTTCATGAGACATGATGTCGAAAAACCGTACAGGGGGTACTTCTCGGTGAGCAGGGGCTTCTTGCTGCTGAACTTGATCATAGAGCTGCCCACTGGCAAGGAGAATGTGCGGACCATAACCCATTGCATTTGGATCTTTTGCCCTTCTAGGATGGCAGCTTCATCTGCTCTGTTGTCGGCCCTGTATTCGGCTACGCTCTGTCGCAGAGGCTCTAGTAGCGTGTATGCTTCCATGAATCTCCGGTCTTCACGGAAGATCAGTCTCGTGATGTAATGACGGTTCGCTTCCGCAGAGGACTGAATAGGCTCCGACCGCTCCGCGGCTTGACAAATTGTGTGGACGTCACGTAAAGTAGTCGGTACTGGTATGGCCGCATGAGCCTCGTTGACAGTGTCAGCACCGCCCAGCAAGCTAAGATCAAGATCTTCCCGTTGCACCAGCGAGAGTAAGGAGCTTGACCAGGTCGTGGGTGGATTTGCTTGGCACTTAGTAATGGCTTCCATCAATGGAGCTTTCGCAACTTCCGGCAAAGTGGCGAGAACTTCGGCGGTGATACCACAAGTCTCCATTAGTTCTACCACTTTGCGTGGACTCGAGGAAGGATCCAAGTCGCGAAAGAACCTATGTAGCGCAACAGTGCGCGGCGTGACACTAGCGATGATCTCATCGATGTTGATCGAGGAATGTGGAGAGGCTTTCGACTTGCGAATGAGCATAGCGAGAGTTGGGAAAGGTGCATAATGTTGGGAGCCAACCACTGTTCCAAGCCATGCCATCACTGATGGAGGTGTGTCCCATGGTTGCGAATGTAGTCGTACAGTAGAGTTGAACAAAGAGTCTTCGTAGACCCAGTCGTTGCTCGATCCACCGTTCAGGTCGAAGAAGCCTCCCTGTCTCCAGTTCCAAGCTTCCCACCGAAGCCAGTGGCCTAGCTGCGCCAGCAACGAAGCCAGATTTCCAGGCTGGCAGCTTGTCAGATCTTGACACAAAGCATCCAATTTCCGTTCTTCGCGGAATAGATGAAGTGTGACAGTCACTTCTGAGAGCGACGAAATGCGAAGGTCTTGTCTTTCCGACGGAGATATTCGCCTCCAGTGATCATTCGTGGCCTTCCCGACTGGAGATTGTGCGTACTCACGAGCGACATCGATCGATCTGATGATTGTGTCACTTTTCGTGCTAATCTTTTGAGCAATGGTTTGCGAGTGTTGGGTCGATGAGCGACGCGAAGGGGGGCTCATTGTAGACGTTGCCGAGCTGGTCTGCAGTGCCCATGCCCAAGGTGACGAAGACAAGCTGTTCTTGTGAGGCTGTGAGACCTGACGGTCACACATGAGCCGCCAGTCAGAGTCTTCGTCCTCAATCGCTTCGTCTGGCTGGGCTTGGCTGTGAGGTCGACCGGTACTACGACGCTGGCCAGGCTTTATGCGAGTAGCAACTTTTCGGGTCTTGTCGTTTACGAAGGGCACAGCAAGCGTGAATATTGTTGCGAGAAATGCTTCCCAATCGGCATTGGATGTGTCGGCTATTCGGGGTGACATCGATCTTCGGATATTCCACCAGATTTCGAGAAGGAAGTCACCTGTATAATTTGGTAGGACTGTGCATAGCACACGGAACAGCTCTGCCACAAAAGCATCTGATGGTGACATTCGCAATTGCATGCCATGTCTTCGAAAATCCCCATCAACAATCTCGAGCCTCCCGCTGGGACCAGGAGACACGACAAATTGTAGCGGTGATGCGGGAGTGATGGTTCGCTTCAACCCAGCAGTAGCCCTTGTTTGCCCCGGCTCAAGAATACTGTGCGAGTCAAAAAGCTTCATAGAACCTAAGGCCAATTTGAGTGGTAGATGATTACCCCAACCTGCTACTAAGGCCAAGCAGGGCTCTCGAGGATCTGATGTTGTGAGCAGAGCCACGCGTTCGACGTGACCATCGTGGAGCTTGGCCAGGTCTAAGGTGCCTTCGAGTGGCCGCGCATCGACGAACTTGGGGACGCAAGCATATCGAGGTGCAGCTTTAGTGGACCGAGGCTGGGACGCAGACGCGGTTGGAGACAGACGCTTGCGCGTAACACTTAATTCACATTCCAGAGGACTCGCCAACGAAGAATGCGAGATGTACAAGTATACCTTACGCTCGTGAAGTGTGGCCGAGTTGAAGGGTGCTTTGATAGTGAGAACTTTCAATCGCGGCCGAATCTACGCCACGCTATCAGTAGCTGGATATTACTTCCTTCAATTCAGGAAACATACCCCAGAATCAACAGCAGGATCACGCAGGGCGAACAGTCCGCTTTTCAGATATTGAGTCGCTGGAATCTCTGCGATAACGCTCATGACCATCTCTTTGAGAAGTCCATCAGTCGGCTGTGCATCGCCTCTGGCATCTGGAGGCGCGAAGAGATCATCGAGCTCATCGTAATCCTCGATTGTATCAAACGTGTCTTCATCCATGACGTCTTCTAACGTATCGTCAATGGACGCTGCAAGACTCATTCTCGATGTGATGCTGCCAGGAGTGGATGCTCGATGGCGAGACTGCGAAAAGCCTCCAACGCTTGTGCGGTCGTTACCCATGGAGTGCCTGCTGCGCTGGCTAGCTCCAAAACTTGCAGAGAAGCTGCCACCAACACTATGACGCTGAGTGGCAAGATCTTGGAAGGCTGACTTGTCAAAGCTTGTGGAAAGCTCCGCTCGTGACAGTAGTCCGCTGACACGTCTCGACTCCTTCGGCTGTCGCACAATCTCGGAGTCAGGGTTCAGCTGTGAGGCAAGCGCTTCTTCCACTGCTTGATCAGACAGACGCTCATTGCCCTTAGATGCATCTTGGAAAGACGGAGGATGAGTCTTGCTGCGTGCATTACCGCCAAAGCTCTCTCTGAATCTGTCAGCCCCTCGAATCGCTGGTGTGGTTGCTCCTGTACCAGGCGCGGTTGCGCCATATGAGCTGCGCCTTCGAGACTTAGTGATGGGCAAGGGGACGTGGTGCTTGCGAGAAGCTGATATAGATTTGGACTCGAGGTACGCTGCGGACCAGATGGTAAATACATTCGTCTCAAGGTTAGCTGTGACCACCAATAATAGCGGCTTGTCATTTCCGCTGCGATCAAATAAGATCTCATTCTGAGGAGAGACATAGATGACCTCTTCAGACTTGTCGATGGCCTCAAGTCTTCGATGGCCTGAGCCTTGCGAGGTCAGCAGGCTGGCGCGCTCCCCACTCGCGATCACATTGACCACAAGACCCAAGTCAGACAGTGGGTCTGTAAGAGAGTACACTCTAGGTATGCCATCCGAGTTTGGCGTGCCGAACGTCTGACCTAAGCCATCTAGATAGCCAAGGGCGCCCGATTGCCGGCCTTTTCCATGTCTTACTCCTCCAAGAGATGAGCCATGTCGGTGATGAGGCTGTGAAATGTTCTGGGAGAAACTCTGCAGGAGCGACTGTGAAAGGAAAGACTGATTGTTGGTAAGGAAGGAATTGGGCGGCGCGTTGGGTACCTGCGGACTTGCAGCCATTGGCTGAGCAAGTGCTATCTTTCTTTGCACCACAAACCCGCGGGCAGCTGGGAAAGCTCTGTCGACCTCGAAGGGGAGGTTTACGATGTGAGTGGTGCCGGACAAGAAGAAGACGTGCGCCTGCGACCTCAGAAAAACCACGAGAGCGCGAGCCCGCACTTCGGCGGTCGAAGAGGCAGGCTCAATAGGCACATTGGGATTCGTAGCCGGCTGCGTTCCCTGGGTCAAGAAGCTCTTCGACTGATCACTCCCACTGTATTCTGTTGCGCCGAGAGCGCCAGCTGTAGCATCGCAGGTGACTTGGACCGGGAACCAGGTCAACAGCGCTTGTATAACCTTTTGGTTCTCAATCTCGAAGTTGAAGACCTTGCGCACAATGCCTCCTCTTGACCAGACCACGTGATACTCGGTGGTCACTATCTCGTCGGTGGGACCATTGGGGCTCTCGTTGGGGTATGTGTCCCAGACATAGTCGCGTTCAGTGCTATCGCTGCTCAGGATAGATTCGGACAGCAGATACTGCAGGGCGGCGGGCTTGTGGACCCCGATCGAGCGAAGAGAGGCCATGCGGAGGCGCGTCTCGCATTATGAGAATTATTGGGGCTCGTACATGCGTGGTCGAGGTTTCTGGTGGTACTTGTTTGCGGGGCGCGCAAAAGCTGTGGTGACGCGCGATCAGCTGTTTTGGTGCAACGCGCCTTCCCCAGAACTTCGTGCACCTGCGCGAGCTTTCCTAACTTCCTCCAACCACACCACTCCGACTCCTTCACGCGACAAAGCTTGGCGACAATTGTAGAGCCAATTGGACATCCTCAAGACTTCCAGCTTAACCTTGGGCGCTGAAGCAGACAGCGCTCTTCTTACTCTCGAAGCTCTCAGTGAAGCTTCGAGCTTCTGGCAGGTATGGAGCCTGTCGCAACTACGAAAGGTCGCACAACACACCTCAGGTAATTCTAGCCTTTGCGACTACTGAGAGCACATACTAAGCCATTTTTACTAGATACGAACTGCCTCACTGTGTGCACGATGCGACTATATATCCCGTCAAAGCTCCCAATGGCTCGACCATTATTCTGTACGGGCATGAGACAGGCGTGGGCATCCTTTGGAGGGGTGGACGTCCACTGAAGAAGGCCACTGCGCCGCTCAAACAGCCTGCGAAGCCTGCCAAAGTCAACGGCACGAACAATGATGCAGTCATGATCATCGACTCGGACGAAGACGAGTCTGCGAAGGCAGCATCGCAGCCCGCTGTCCCAGAGGCCGAATTCGAGGCTGAAGAAGAGGAGCTTGATCCCGACCAGCCATATCCTTCCTTCATACAGCAAGTGCGCATCTCGCTCAACACCGAAGTGCTGCATATTGCCGTGCCCCAGATACCCACAATATCGTCGCTGCGACCAGCTGATACAATACCCGCCATCTTCAATAAGAAGATCGTCTTCACCGTTGCATGTGCCGATTGCACCGTACGCGTCATAACACTGCCTCTCAATCCGCCTACTCACGCAGTCAAAGAGAAGCCCATCAGCGCGAAGTCGCTGTGCGGCGAAGAAGTAGTCAAGATTCATGGACACCAGAGCATTGCAAGGGGCATCACGATGACTTGGACCTCAAGAAGTGAGCCCAACTCGAGCGGCGATTCGGATGACGATATGGATGTGGACGGTGACCAAGATGCGGCAGCAGCAACACCAGGCCGCCGGCGTCGGAATCAACAGAGCCACTCGCGTTCACGCGCCCAAGGAGAGGAAGGCTTCGACTTGCTCCTAGCATCGCACTCTGCTGAACTCGGAGGGTTGCTGAAAATCTGGAGAATTCAGCTCGCCGAGTCGTCGCTAGTCGTTACACATCCCGTCGCTCCTCACAAGACTCTGACCTTGCGCAAACCCGCCTCTCGTGTCGTGTTCAACACAGCACAATACCCAAAGCGGCGGCATTCTCAGTTACTCATCGCCGATGCGACCGGCACAGCGCGCATCTACGATGTCTTCGCCCCCAGCAGCTATAGACGTGGCGCGAGCGGAAGCTCGCGTGACCCCGGCGCTTTTATCACAGCTTACAGGTCATCATTCGAGAGGGTCAAGGGTAATGCGTACTCGCCTGCGATACTTGCTGCGCGCAAGTCCATCGTGGATGTTGCGTGGGTTTCCGACGGCCACCATATCCTGGCTCTCCTGAGCGACGGAGAATGGGGCGTATGGGACGTCGATCGATCCGGTCCCAGTCCTCCTGCAGATCCGCTAGCTTTCTCACTACGCGGATTTGTTGGTACATCCGACAAAGACGGCAGTGCTGGTGGTGCTTCTAGTCCTAAAAAGGGTGGCAGTAGCCTGCTCGCTCCAATGACACCAAACACACGTCGCAGGAAAGAAGAGGTCCTGTTCCAGGGTAGTGCACCTAGCACTGCTATTGCGCCCCACGGTGGTCTCTCAGTGTCTTCGTTACCTTCATCGAATGGGGCTGCGTCCGAGGACTCCGTCATCATCTGGTACCAGTCTGAAGTCTACAAGATTCCAGACTTGGCTAAGTTCTGGACTCGCACAGCTTCACCAGGTGCTGGGAATTCGTTGCCTGGCCCTGGTCTGACTCATCTTCAGGGTGTCCCTCTTTTCCGCGAAACAATCACTTCAGTGTCACAATTCGACACGACATCGCAAGCATCGCGGATGGCCGTACCCAGGGATAGTCTCATCTCCGCAGAACACCGCCTCATCATCACGACCAGCACGAGTCGCCCGCTGGGACGAGATTTGAGTGCCATGTTGGCACAAGACCAAGCCGAGACCGAAGAAGCGAGGAGAACCGACCAAGCGCTGCTTTCTCAAGGAGAACTTGATCTCGGCGGCATGGACCGCTTACTGGATAACATGGAGGGCAGTGGAACCATCTCGAAGAGCCTGACGCTCGGCAATCCTCGAAAGGTGTTGTTCGCATCGTCAGCTGCGTAAAACCGCCACATCAAGACTCAGAGTCGCTTGCAACTTTGTGAGAAGGACACTGCCACGGTTGTTTGCATTATACGATACCCCACAACTAATCTGAGCAACTAGCACCAATGCTACCACTTGCATGATGATTATCACCACTGTTCCCCAGCACTCCCACATTCAACTTTTTCTTTCACGTCTAATTGCGAGATCATGCCTTCGCGGCCTCAGGTGGAGCTCAGCGACCAGACTCATTCCTGCTGCTCAGTATAGCCTCGCGAAAAATTGAACAGTATCACCACTATCGCCGACTATCCTAGTAGCTTTCCCCACGAGCGCAAGCAAGTGGGATATAGCAAAGACAGGACGTCTGGATTGCGGTGGGGTGCGTGCACGTAGAATCCTCTAAGTTTCCCTGAGCTGTGTACTTGAGCCACCTTTGACCTGAGAGTTGAAGTGCGTGAGGACGGTGCGGCGATGGGGCATGCGGTGCTTGATTGATTGGCGCCGTGTGTGAGAGAAATTAGTGCGACATGTTATGCTGAAGTGATGATTGATGAGTTTGTGTTAAACCTGGACTACATCGATATAACAGACCACCTATGTGGCCATGACTACCACGACCAGCCAAACAACAAAGTTGTTTCACTCTGTTCAGTCTTGGGACGTCGCTTAACGCTGCTCAACACGCTACTTGAATGCTATACCGTCACAAAATTTTCAGTCCAACACCCATCCATCCTCCCTCTACCTCCCCACCAACCCTTCGAATAGCCCATCCCTCCTCCTCCTAACCTCATCCGCCACAACCTCCAGCCTGGCAACTTCCTTCCTCGCAGCCTCCCTGTCCGCCGGCAATCCAGCAAACTCCCCAACCTCTCTTTCCAGACCCTCCACTTGTGTCCGCAATTCGTCCAGCGCCTTCTGCTGCTCCAGCATCTCGCCAATTGCTTCTGCAGATCCGATGTGTTTTGAGCCCGGCGTCATATTGCGCGCTGGGTTGGACTGCATGGCAGAAAGTTTATCTTCGTATTCGCGAATTTTGGAGCGCAGATTCTTGGTCTGGCGGGTTTGTTCGGTGGTTTGACGCGCGAGGTGTGATGGGGTCGAGAATGCGGGATTTGTTTGAAGGGCTGTTAATTGCGTGCGTAGGAGGGCGTTTTGTTTGCTCAGGTATGCCTGTAGTGTTTCGATATGTGCGAGTTGGTTGGATAGGTTCTGCGTGGTGATGGTGTGGTGGATGAGTGTGTGTGCGAGGGTTTCTGGGTTCGCTGTGGGCGTGTTGAGGATGACAGATGTAGATGCAATCGATTCAAGAGCTTGCTGGCCGTCTGGTGTGAGACTGCTTTGTAGCTTTTGGAGTAGTACTTTATCGTTTGGGTGCTGTTGGACCTACCGATTGTGAGCATGTGCCCGCATGCCTAAAGTGACGTGTCATACCTCGTCGATTTCCTTGAGGGTTTCTCGTTCTACGCGTTCTATGACTGCGCGCTCTTCGTCTGCGCGTTCATTGGCCATTGATAGCTCACGCAGGACTTTGAGGGTCTCTTCGTTGCGCTCAAAGAGGGGTACTGAGCGGCCCGAGTATCTGTACGAAAGCCATGAGTCTATGTGTGCCCAGTCTTGGGCTTGTGCACGTTGTTGGCGGGCTTTAGAGGGCGAGAAGAGGTCGGAAGGTGTGAGATTATCCATCGTGGTGTTTGTTTGTTTACGAGACAACTATAAGTAATTGGTGGTGTTAGGAGCATTGAAGATGGAGAAGTCTTTATCGCAGAGGGAGCTCGAGGTGATCGGCTGTCGGTAGCAAGCCTCGCTGGTATGGCGGTTCTACGTTGTCAAAGTGCGGAGTCTCATGAGGAAAGCTTGAAGTTCATGGTGTTGTGGAGAAATAAAGTGCGAACCATGCGGCCATGCGCCTTATCGATAAGCCCAATCTCGACCTGTCCCTGCATGTCGAGGCTGTCGTAATTGCCGGCATCGGAGCTAGCAGTTTAGTGTAGCTTCAAGTTTGCCATTGGAGTCATTGCGGCGATATATGTCATTTAGACCCCCTCCTACTGGCTGCATAATCTTCTTCTTACATTCTTCCTCCTTAAGTCCTTTCATCGATTTACAAGATGTCGCCAATGGTCCTAGAAAACGATGTGGAGGTTGGAGAAAGTCTACCACCGGCAACGGAGCACGTGCGTGAAAAGCCATGGTTCGATGCAAAATGTAGGCTAAATCAGCATAGGCTGTAAGCGTGTCGCTACCCACATGGCGGGCCAATGTAGGATATGAGGAAGGAGAGGAGTGGGTCATCAGCAAGATGAAGACTGGTTATCCTAGGTACGTATTCCAGTGCTCGAGTGTTCAAAGTTGCTGATATTGGGTGTAGATTCTTCATCCACAAGCAGATTCAAGCTTTCGCAGCAGCTATAGCAGAGAAACATGGACGTCCAGAGGAGTCAGCCATGCTGTTCCCAACACACGCAATCGCCTCAAGGTGTCGAGACTTCTTCATTCGGCTTGCACCGGATGCACAAGTCCGCATCGTCGACCTGGTTCCTGCTGCGGCAAAGGCACGCTCAGAAGAGCTCCTCATGATATCGCCTCAAGTTTCGGCTGTTTTATTTCCACAAGACCGCTTCAGCATCGCCAAGCAATTCTGGCAGCACTCGGGAGATGGTGTGTCAAGTCGTCGAGCTGAATACTGTCATCACTTGTTTCGACAGGGCCTTTTGATCGAGCCGTCCAGCCTGGACCAATCACCTCGCGTATGTAAAGGACCACGACGATACCAAAAGAAGACATCCATCGACCTAGACAGCTTGCAAAGTTCAGCGAATGGCGAGGTTCAAGATCCCGACCAATTCGTCGAAGAGCGATTCGGGCGCAACTTGGACCTGTCGATGACAAAGAATGCTAAACTTGCAGTTCGGAGACGTATTGCTGGATCTTTGACGGCTGATGTCGGGTTGACAGAAGCACTGTCTTTGGATAGCGACAAGACAAGGACCAGACATGTTGCTGATTTCTCGGAGGATGACGTCTACCTGTACCCTACCGGCATGAGCGCTATCTTCAACACTCACCGGAATCTACTAAAAGCAAAGGGTCAACGCAGAGCCATTGTATATGGGTATGACACAGTCGCATTCAAATTGTTAATGTGCTAACCGCTGCAGGTTTCCTTACATTGACACTCTAAAGATCACAGAAAAGTTTGGACCTGGCTCGCTGTTCTACGGCTTTGGTTCTGAGGAAGAGCTTGATGATCTAGAGAAGCGTTTGCAAAGTGGTGAACGATACATGGCACTGTTTACGGAATTCCCCACAAACCCACTACTCCGGTCACCTAACCTTGAGCGTATTCGCAACTTGGCTGACAAGTATGACCTCTGCGTGGTAGTTGACGAGACGGTCGGCAACTTCATTAACGTCAACGTGCTTCCGTTCGCAGATGTTGTGGTCAGCAGTCTGACCAAAGTGTTCAGCGGCGATAGTAATGTTATGGGAGGAGGGTGAGTTTACACATTGGGTTTGCGTGCGTCCTACGATACTGATATCAAGCAGTCTGGTCCTCAATCCAAAAGCGAAGAGCTACCAGCATCTCAAGCAAATCTGGAATGACGACTACGTCGACAATCACTGGTGTGAAGACGGCATCTTCCTCGAACGAAACAGCCGCGACTTTGTCTCTCGCATCGATCGCATCGGCATCAACGCTGAAGCCATTGTCGACGTACTGAGCGCACATCCACGAGGTAACACTGTTGAACGTGCTTGTCTAATCAGATCGTGCTAACCCGACGACAGTAAAACAAGTCAACTACCCAAAAACCTCACCAACACGCCACAACTACGACAAGTGCCGCAATCCTAACGGCGGCTATGGCGGTCTCCTGTCCGCCACGTTCTACCGTAGAGAAGATGCGATTGCGTTCTTCGATAACCTGGACACAGTCAAGGGCCCGAGTCTGGGAACAAATTTCACGCTAAGTTCGCCGTACGTCATTTTGGCGCATTACGCAGAGTTGGACTGGGTAAGTTGGTTAAGTTATCTGATATAGTAGGGATGATAGACTGACGTCCATGCAGTGTGCGAGCTGGGGTGTTGAAGCTGATCTGATAAGATTTAGTGTTGGACTAGAAGATACGGCCAAGTTGGTGGAAACGTTTAAGCATGCTTTGGAGGCTATACCGCCGCATTAGAGGCGCGAAGTGTAGAGACATAGCAGATTTAAACATTTTCGACGGTGATTTGTGGTGTGCTATTACAAAGTACATTGTTGCCCTGAGTTTGCGACATCTTACATTTATCTCAGCGCAGCGCGTCCCCACTGGTGTGGTCCTTGTTTGCACGGAGATTTGTAAGCAACGTTTGCGGGCTCGACTTTGATGAAGATATGTGATTCTTCGAAAGGCATCAGGGAGATTCAGTACATAAGCTCGTGGAGAGTTCATAGGGACGCCAGAGTTCTGTGGATGACCAGGATCACAGCGAGTAAAACCAGGATCCACGCCTGAACACATTGATGGACAGGAATAGGTACATCAAAATTCTTGCCCTTTTCGTTAACTTAGTCACGGCCTTGATTATTATTATAAAGTGTTGTTCATGAAGTACCGCTTCAATTTGCGACAGCTGGTATATGATCTTTAACGAGATTCTATTGCCTGAAAGTAAAAGTCTCTGAAGTATTCGAGTATCTTACTGTAGATGTTCGAGGTTCTTGTTACTTCGATTAGTCCGAAAAGGTTGGGGTGAAAAATGAGATTGGCGCCTTGGAGTTGCTCTTCTGGCGGTGATTAGTTGAGGTGTTAAGTTTGGTGAAGTCTCGACGTCAGGCCTGTCGACGGCGATATATATAGATTTCTATTGGTTGCACAATTTGACGGTGTTTTCCAGCAATCTGAGCTTCAGTCCGAGGTTCGAATCATCCTAGTCGGTGGTTGGACAAACTCAGGGTAAGCATTATTGTAGTCACTGATTTTCGTTGCATATCCAAGGTCGTTCATAATAGTCTCTCTTGTGTGACCATCTTGCTGCCTGACCAAGCTACTAGAAACGAGCTCGGTGCTACTCGGACAGTCTTGCGACCCGGCCTCCGAAATGTGTGCCAGGCGTGCCCAGTGATCGCCTGAGACACGGACACTGGACCTCCACTCTCAATGAGCTCACGTGTCAAAAGAATTGGTAGAGCAGGAGAGGATCAGTCGCAATGACTCTTGTGCGCTTGCGTCGGCTGTTCCGGGTCCCCTGAGCCGTGGTACCTGACGTGCCTATTCGGACCAAGGGTACCCCAAGAACAAATCTCAAGGATGAAGCTCGACGAACATGCTATGGACCCGAGAGTCACAGTTTATCCCAACTAGCCTCATTCTGCTACCAAGGCTTCGTTCTGTGGTCACCTGTGGAGTAGCACCGTTCGCTTCGCGATTCCATTCTTCTTGCGATCCTGTGGGATTCACGAGTCCTGTCGCCTATGTTCGCACTACATTCCAGAAACTCCATGTCATTTAACAGTGATCCATGGATGCCTATTTGAAGGCCACAGGTAATCCTAGATACCAAGAATATCCAAAATTAGCTGTGATATTGCTTGAGCTTGCTACGGCTGTCGGTAGCCGATAGTACATTTCAAGCGGCTGTCGCCGTATGTGATGTGCTTGCATGATTGTGGGAAATTGCTCTCGCTGAACTTGCACGATTCATGTTGGCCGGAACTAGTGGCATTCTGGGACTGAGGCTGGCGATCTTGACTCGGACTCGCAAACAAAGGTGAGAAGCGTGCGGCGTGTCTAGTACGGTGTACGTCTGACCGGTTCTCTACGCGCACGAGCCGACAAAGCTGGTGACACGCACATCATACATTGCCGATCTATGCCTTACCAGACGACTGCGGGCCGTCATGCGAGTGTCGCTTGTATGTTTTGTGTCTATCACGTTTAGTTCGAGTCTGGGCCTTCTATGGTACGATTATGGACCTTGTCGAAATTCGGTATCTTCTGGTGTACCGGTGTAGCACCGGGTTCCCTAGTATTGTCTCAACTTCGCTACCGACTGCCATTGTTGACATGCATTGTAACCTGTGGAATCACTGGTCTGACTACTCCGGATTCGGCGCGAAATGCCAACCTAAGGCCTTCCATCGACCAGCATCAAAGCCCTGTTCACGAGTTCGTCCACGTCTGAGCTGCAAACCTGCGCCTCTCCCGTTAGGCTCGAATACAAGTTTGTTCGGCGATCAGGCAGGACAGACACTGTGGACCATGACGTCTCATCATGAGCTGGCACATCTGTGTCCGTCCGGAAACAGATGTCCGTCCAACCCTAAGACGTCATTGCTCAAAGGTTACGCGATGTGATGTCGGAATTAAGGTCGCAGGACTTGCATGATAACAAAGGCTGCAACTTGTGCAATAATGGTTTTGGTTGGTGTGACTCGTGGCCTTATTGTGGAATCTGAAGATTGGTCTCTTGTCATTTCTCTCGAAGTAGTTGCACGCCGAGCTCACGGTCGGGCAACTTGCTGCAGATTGTGGGAAGATTTTTTTGGGCAGTCCTGAACGACCGCGCTCGGCTCCGATAATGAAATAATGCCCGTCTCCAATATCAGCTTATGTCAGAAACTGCATGCTTGAGATGGGACAGTCTGTAGATGCTGCCATCCACGGTGTGGGGTTAGATCGCATAGATTGATTGTGCCCGAGAGAGGTGCGGGTGTGGTTGAAGACGACTGGGGATGGAAATAAATGCCCACCAGAAGACAACAACGAGCCACAACGGTTGCCCTGCATCGCGAAGAACTGCTTGATAGTCAACAAGGTCTCCTTCTGACAGTGGTTCAGACGGGTCTTCCATGCATTGGGGCCGAGTTCTGGTCTCCGCCCACAAAAGCAGAATCCCTGCCGATAGTAGGGGCGGAAATTATCCATGTCAGCCCCTCGTCTGTACCTGCAACCGAATCACACAACTCAGACATCTTACCACACCCCCCTTTCTGCATGCACGCTCCGAAAAGGAAGCCACACACATCTTCCTTGACGCGTGAGAGGTTCGATGAGCTTCGAGAAGTCGTTGGTGCCGCTGCCGACGATGGCAACGCTTCCGATTCATGTCGACGGCCCGACGTGACGCCATCACCATTCTCACAGAACGCACGTGCTCGACCCCAGCTATCGCGAGGAAGATAATTTTAGAACCGACAGGCAGCGGCGAGGCAGCGGCGCGGCAGTATAACACGCCATCTGGTAGCCGATGAAATGTGACGATGGCCTCGAACGAGGCGGTGGCTGGAGATGAAGGTGCACGCGCCACTCCCCGTTTGATGACACTCAACTGGCTCTGTACCGTATCCTTTCCATCGCGTATTGTCGCTGCCCATCCTGGCTTGACGCTTTGATGCCTGACAGGCCTTCTCGTAACACCAAACTAAAGATGGTATGGCTCTGGTCCCACGCGCGGCACCCATAGCCGCCACCAACGCCCATCAGCGGCCACACTTGCGGCATTGTGAGCGCCATTACCGGCGATAATACCACTCTCCGGCCGGCATGACCTCGTGCTGTCCCTGCCTGCGGCTGCGTCAGCAATATCTGGCAGCGAGATTCACGCAGGCATGGGGCTCTAGTCATCCAGCTTCGCAGCCCTGGAGTGAGCAGATGCTCATAGGATGCCGAGTCTAGTCGCGGAAGAGGAACGCTTGTCGTTTTCCTAGAGCCTGGTTCACGACGGCCCAGGCACCCATCGCGTGGGCGTGCACAAGGACTAGTCAAACGGTCGGGGAGCTTGGCCATTTCCATACCAGGATGGGCATCCTTCGAGGCTCCAACCAGTCCCCAGCCGCAAAGCCGGGAAAAACGCTGTGCCGTTGCAATGAAATGTAAACTACTGGAGCGCAGACGTCGTATATCCGCAAATACAAGTACACCCCATGTTAGGGCGCAGGCCCCCTCAAAACACCATGCCTCAAATACGCAAGTCTGCCTTGCGATGACATTCCCATAAGGCTGTTATACACCCACGTAGCCATCCGAAGTGAGGACCACAACCGTACGTTTACCCCACTAGGATCTTCCTGCGCAAATGTTGCCCTTCCATGACTGAACATGACCCAACGGTCTACCAAAGAACATCCAAAGACGACAACCATCTCACGTAGACTCAGGAACCTCGCCGACCAAAGCCTTTCCATACACCCACCAGACTTAGCTCAACTGAGAGGTGTTCGTCCGCGCCGTGCCACAACATTGCCTACGCCGCGCCGCGATCCTCCCGCACCACCACAGATTCAGAATCCGCAGCAACCTCAAACTGACTGGGACGTTGAAGACCTCGCTACAGACCTGCATTTTGGTAGCACATCCCACCCAGATGAAATTGGGGAAGCTCAGCCTGTGGACCTTACCCTAGTGCAACCGTTAGATTTCTCTTCTTTGGTACACGACTCCGGCTCAGTGATTGCAACGAATACGAGCCCCTCCACAAATCAGGGCAACCAACATCTTTCAGAATCAGAATTGGCGCCTTCCCCCACTCGTGCCGTATCTCAAAGTCTCGATTTTGAGTTGCCGCCCTCGAGCGAGCCTCAGCAGTCACAACTTTCCTTCATTGGCTTGCAAGATATGAGGTAGGTACAGTTGGGCACATGCTCGTGAGGCTTTGGCTGATTTTTTTCCAGCGCACTAGGATACATGATGGCGCCTTCGCAGTATGGAATGCACCAATATGGGTCACCACCAACTTACCCTCAGCATTACCCGCCCACAAGTCAACACGGTTATGCCGAACATCGCTCCTCGACATCAGGTCCTTATGATTCCTCCTTCGCATCCAGTCCTGCACTCCCGCATGAACAGAGACGGCCTGAGGATCAACACCATTCTTACCAAGCTCAACCATCTCTCAGCAGAAGTCCCTACCAGCCGCAGCAAGCATTACGCTCAGGTTCTACTCCATTAGCCTCAACAGCCCAAGGTTATGCTTATTCGACCTCACAGGGAAGCGTCCCTAGCCAATCGTTAGGGAGCAATGCCCCCAATTATCCACAGTAGGTCATTGTATTGGAAGTGGAGTAGACCTCGCTCATTTGTGATAGACAACCGCTGTACCCCCCTGCAACTTACGGCGTTAGCGAATATCAACCATTACCAACCATGTACCCGCCATCTTCAACCACGCCTGCAGCCTTTCCTTCGTACGGTTCTTCATCAGGCATTCCTCAGCCGCCGTCTGGAGAGGTTCCATCACTTTCGTCATCACCAGGTGCGCAAAGTAGTGCAGTGATGCCACGCATCCTAAATTCGAGGCCAAAACCACAGTGTTGGGAGCACGGGTGCAATGGCCGGCAGTTCTCCACATTCAGTAACCTTCTTCGCCATCAACGTGAGAAGTCCGGCACAGCGTCGAAAAGTTACTGTCCAAGGTGCGGAGCAGAATTCACTCGGACTACTGCCAGAAACGGGCACATGGCACACGACAAGTGTAAACCTCGGCGACCATCAGAGTCAAGCCATTAAGAGCACAGCAAGAGAAGTTTCTACATCAAGGAACGAAGCCCGTTTGCTCCCCACCCACAAGCAGCTTGATGCCTTGCCAGAACTGGGACAAAGGCCAAACGTAGGTCCGGATACCCCACCTTCGTGGCAGCCATCATGCGCGATTCGCTCATATGAAGCGATATTCGCTCTACGTGCACAGTGTGGGCACGATCAGTTTATCTATCAACCAAGCAAGATCCCTCACTGGTCTGCATTTCAAAGTCCTACGAAGCTCTGGTCTCGTCATTGTCACGTCAAGCTGGAGTCGCAATGGCGCAAACTCAGGACCATAAAATCGGGCATTACATTGGCCTCTCTTCTCAGCGTTCGGCATCTTGAATCTGCATAGTTTTGTGTCTTTCCACTACCATGCTTCGGCGTCCACGAACGCCTGCGGCGAGGTTCACGCAATAGGCCGTCTCCCTCGCCGAAATGCAATAGAGAAGTACTTGAGGCAACTATGAGCGTCGACTCTCTCGGCAGCATTGCACATTTTGTTGGCGCCCGTCATAGAGTGTTGCAGACGGTTGATCACTGAGGCGATCGCGCAACTGTGCGAAGAAATAGAAGCATCAAGGCAGGGCGTTTTCCGCATTGACAGCGGGAGATCCTGAGAGCCGCCATTATGGGTGCTCGAAGCAACTCTGTGTACGATACGTCGACTCTCTTCAGCAATACATAACATCCCTGACCACACTGAGTCTTGTCCAGCGTCTCTTCGATCGTGTTAGATTCCGTTGCTGCTCGAGTTGTCTGTGCAACACCGAGTATGGCACAACCTATCCCAGTATCGTATCAAGCAGTTATAGCTTCCCTACCGCCAGCCAAAAACAACACAGCCAGTGCGCAAGTCTGACCCAAGCCTTTCGTCTCTGCTGGCGATCCGAGCATTGTCACCAAGCATAACTCAAACCTCACCATGACATCCTGCATGCCGCCGTGAGCTTTGCACTCGGGCCCGCTAGTCGTATAATTTCATAAGTGGGCCGGCCAGGCCACTGAACCTGGCACCCTGGCTCGACTCTTAGATGCCAAGTGTAGAACAAGGCTACGCACGACGCCCATATCTGCACGGCTCTCCTAGCGATCAGTTGCAAGGAAGGGTTACACTAGCGGGCCGTTTTCGCCACGCCTCCCTGGGGCGCGGAAGCCTCGCAAAAATGAGACCTCGGGAGACACCCACTCAAAACAACCAGTGCTAACGCACAACACACGCTTTGACCGGACCTAACGATGTCAGAGTCAGGCCACGACTTGAACCATCATGTCGGGACTGCTAGCAATCCCTGCCTCATCACCGGGCAGCGGAACAATACCGTAGGCTCTCGTTCATTTCCTACTCCGGAGTGAACCGGCTGAAGTCTTCCGAAACCTCGACGAGGGCCGCATGTGGTTGTCAGATTCGAATTTCCGTACAGGGCAGTACATGACTGTCTTGTGGGGTCATCGACGACAGTGGAACATTCGTTCAGTCCATAATGCGACTGTTTAGAACTTACCGGTTGAGGAAACTCATTCGCATATATCTGGCCCGAAAACCATCTCCGCCTCAGGCGGCGGTGTGCCAAGATTCGACCGTAGTGATTGCGCGTCGTTTTCATCTCCCCAATCCGTTTACAGAACGCAATCACAGGCATATGAGTTGTAGTATACGGTCTCCTATTTGTCGATTATTGCCTTCAGAAACCTAATGCAGGGCGATGAACAGTCACGCGAAGTGGCCCTTCGTTGGTCCGTCCGAGTATGCGTCATGCTTGCTGTGCCGTACGCCTATCCTCGTTCATCGAACTCGTCTGATCGAGACGGACACGGAGGTTATGCCGACATTGCGCCCGATCCAAAGTCTCGGAGGCAGTCTTGACAAATCCACCATCCGCCTACTTTTGCGCAAAGCTAGTTGTCGCGCGCCTGCTAGACATCGACAAGCCGTGGAAGGTTGGCTCGTTCGCGATGTGGTGCATTATAGCACTTCCGTATCGCAACGTACTGAAGCCTGAACGGCGCTCTTCCCTCGTTCTATGCCCCACAACAGAGTGCTGACACGACTGCCACCCTGCTAACATGTGGGATCGAGCGCTTGCCGTACCACTAGGGTACTCCGGTGGGCGCGACGGGAAGGAATGAGCGTTGTCACTTGATCCTGAGGGAGCCATCAATCAGGGGCTCCGTCCCAAACGGATGAGAAAACCCACGTGACGAGCTTACAAACGGAGCGCAATGCGGACGAATCATATCGTGGTGACTGTGGACCTCATCTCGAGCTTCAAGTTCACAGGACTCCACTTAGATCGCAACCCTATAAGGCTACGTTGTGTGCTCTGTTCATCGAGTCGCCACTATGCCTTACCATGCTGGGTTGCGCGCTTCGAGCTAAGGATTTTGCATACACTGTGGCTACCATACCCAAGTCAAGCTCGCTTCATTTCTTGGGAAGAGGAGTTGCGCCAAAAGCGAGACGCAAGACAAAATACCATCATGGATATTCCCGGAGATATCGCAGACCACCACTCTCGCTTGCAGCGGCTGCGGGATGACGATATCCCTGTCGCTGTCTGGATTCGGTACAGCTGATCGTACGGTGCGCGGGTGGCCTGAGGTGGCCCCGCATAACGAACCCTTCTAGATGATGAATGTGATTCGTTGTCCATGAGCACGTCTGCTCCCAATGTCCAGGCGCTGCGGTACGTATCGAAGTGCCAAGACAAGACTATAAATCAATAGTTGTCATGATACTCGTACTTGCCTGGGGTAGGTTCCCGGCGACGTTGTCTACTTCGGATCTTAGCCGCGTACAAGCACAGAAACCCCGACCTTCCATCTAAGTACCCACGAAGTCCTGCTGGCCTGCCAAGTACGCGCTTCGTCTGCAATCCTCCTGCAAGAGTGGGGTGCATACAAGCGATCGCAGTAGAAGGAACGATAAGTGGCGTACGTTGCTTCGGGAGGAACCACAACCTGCACCCACGGTACTTTGAGGCCATCGAATTGACGGCGACCCAACATGCAGCCTCGCACGTTGAGTACCTTGCATTCGGTTCAGGCGACACATGAGCTACTCCTTTCGTAGGAAGGCAACATATTTCCTGACGAGGTTGCGCGTACGCAAGGCTGACATGCAAGATTTTCGGACCCCATTGCCATGGTTAGCTCAGGCTCTCGCGTGCTAGAGGCCACCCAATTACTGCAGGACACATGCGGTGTTACCATGCCAGACAGACGCCGGCTAATACTTGCCGCCTGCCTAACGGTATGACGTTCATTCGAGGCGTCAGTGCGGGTGGGCATAGATTAACCAACGCGTGGCTGACCATTCGCATCGGTTAAGCACCCCATTGAGAACTTTGAAGCATAGGACTACACGCTTGTGGGCTGGCAACGTGAGACGGACATGGATTTGCTGCATGTCAACACCGATCTGAGGCTCATGCAGTTGTCTAACAGTCGCCCCTGCATCGGCATTCAACATTCAATGCTCGCTGAAGTACGATGTAGTCAGCGCTCAAGTTCGAGGCGGCGAATACAGGGAGTGTTCTCGCTGTACTCAGATTGGTTCGTGCTAATCGCCTAAGAAACCTGCGTGGTAAATTACATTGAAGCCCCAAATTTTAGCGAGGCAGATTCGCGACTCACGTGTTCCGCGATGCTAGCGGCTCGCAAGTGAAATCAGAACATCCGACAGCATTTGTCATCGTCTGCAGCAATGTGCTCGCAATGGCATACATCATTCGAGCTACCGGCAAACAATCCGTGCTTACGCTCTGAACAGACATCCAAGCTTCGTCCCGCCGGAAACCCCGCGACGATCGAAGATGATGCACCAGGATGATGAAACATCCCGCAAATATCGGCGACGTCAGACGCCTTCTGGAGAAAAGACGCGAGTTGTGGTGATCACCAGCAGTATACACACATGTTCGAACGGCATGACCGATTGGTTGCCTTGGAATTGAGGTTAAGACAATGAGGCTGAAGTAGCTCCAGACCAGATCTACACTGGTCTCCACGTGCGGCTGCCGCCATGGTTCGACTTTCAGCAGGAAGGAGGCTTGCTGGGCGTCGATGGGCTTTAGGATTTCGAATGTGCTGCTCTCACGCCCCATTGTCTGTTCGTCTTTTCAGCAGCTGTATCTTGCATCCATCTTGTCATCCCGCCAACCGTGAAGATCGTCGAGCTGAACCTTAGTTGTGTAAATTGTACCTCTACGGACACTTGTGCGAAAGTAGACTTTCGACGTCCCTGCGGATTGTGTTCAAATGCGATCAAAGATTGAAGCCTTTGGCGTGGATACTCAGCATGTCATGCGTCCTACTCGATGAACGAATCAGCATATGAGCAGACTTCTTACGCAGCAATATGAGGGCGCGAAAAGGGCGAAGTCGTCGTATTGTAGGTACTGTGTGGAGTCATCAGGTGTTGAGTCGCAACTGCCTTTCCCCACTGTTGCCAAGCCTGGACTCACCTTAATTCCGACATCATCTCTCGAACCAACACCAACCTTATAGCACAACAACACAACGTACCACGAGCGCCATTTTTACTACGATGTCTACCACTAATTAGTGAATGCCAAATCGGCACCTTCACAGACAACTCATTCTACGAGTTGGTTCCAGCTCTCGCTAGACGAAGACACATTGTTTGCCCGTCTCATCCGTCAAGATGCTACCACGATTATCGCAATTGTTCCGAACACACTACTTCCATACAAACTCACGGTCTTTAGCACAGTTATGTGTTCCATGAGATAACTCGCATAAACGGATAGAAATCTGTACGAATCGAGCGGCACCTTTCGACTGCGCGAAGCGAACATTGTCGCTGGACTGCAGCTTAGGTTACAACAGCATGGCGTCTATATTTACCTTTGATCCTGACCCGCCACGTGTGTCGTCCCCGTGGGCGACACCCCCAACTGGTGATCCCACCAGGGCGCCGACCCCACGACAGCAAGCTCAGCCACTTCCTTCGAAACTGAAACCCGCGATCGGCGACCATGACAGCCCGATTCTCAGCTCGCCTACGTCCCCAGTGGACTACACGAATATCACAAGGTTGGAGGCTGAGCCACAGGAAGGCCCCACAGAGTACAAGTTGCACTTGCTTCTTCGCCGACGGAGGTCGTTCACACGCGCAAGCACAGGGCGTCGTGTCTCTGGATCATTACGCCGCAGTGACATTCCATTGTCAGCTTCCGTAGGACGCAGTGTCTCTGAGTCAGGGCTTCTCTCTAGCACCCCTCCCCCACTTCCTTCACTGCAATCTAAACAGCACCGCCTCGAGCAGCTGACGACTCAGCTCCTGTGGCGTTTGCAGCAATCATGCTCTTACCACATTTCGTCTACTACTGCTGCAGTACTACCTCATCTCCCGGACGATGTAAGATTGTCTACGACGGACTTGCCGCAGCGGCTGCTCCCTGGATTGGAGGAGAGCAAGGGTGCGCTCTACGAGATCGGGATTGCTGACGACGGGACGATTGTAGGCTTGGCAGAAGATGAGATGGAGGAGAGTTTGAATAATTTGCGTGCCATGGCTGCAAGTTTAGGGTGCGGCACCGAAGTACTCCGTATGGTACCTGTGGGAGAGTGCGAATGGGTTGAGCACTGCAGCACGTCGCAACATACAGTCCGGGCATCGAAGCTGTTTGTTGCGGAAGCTCTTGTCCGGCCACTGCAGCATTTGGTGGACCATTCAAGGCATGCGCGCCAGACTGCACGCAACCGGCCGGCGGAAAGCGGTGCAACCTCGAAGTCCGATCATGACGTGCCTAAGCGAGCAACCGAGCAGTTGCGTGTCTCCGTGACTGGGGCAACCATGTCGGGAAAATCCAGCTTACTCGGTACCCTATCCACGGCCACGCTTGACAATGGGCGGGGTAAAAGCCGTCTGAGCCTGTTGAAGCACAGACATGAAATCGCGTCTGGCATGACCAGCTCTGTCACCCAGGAATTAATAGGCTATCGTGATATCACTGGTCGGGACGACGCATGCTCGAGCCAAGTGATAGGCTACGGTTCTGGGGATGTCTCATCATGGATCGACATTCATGCTTCGGTCGAAGCTGCAGGGAGCGGAAGGCTGGTCATTTTGTCGGATTCTGCGGGCCACCCACGTTTTCGACGGACCACAGTTCGTGGAATTGTTGGATGGTAAGTCAAGTCCTCGTCGAAGGGTGCAACTCCCCGACATCGACGGACACGAGATCTCGCTGTCATTACATCATACGCGCGTTACAACTCAAAATCTCCTCGAAGATAGGCATAATTGCACATAAGCTAACAAGGCCTCAACAGGCAACCTCATTGGACGCTTCTTTGCGTTCCTGCGGACGATACAGACGATTCCACGGACAAAATTGGCGCCACGCCAACATCTCAAGACTTGCTCGGCCCTGCTGCTGCCGATCTCGATCTATCACAAGCACACCTCCAGCTATGCCTCAATCTCGAACTGCCCCTCTGCATTATCATTACTAAATACGATCTTGCAACCAAAAATGGGCTACGACAAACGCTGTCTAGGCTGTTGTCTGCGCTGAAGGAAGCTGGCCGCAAGCCATGCATCATATCCGACCATGCTGGGTCGCCCAGCGAGGCTGACTTGCACTCAATCTTACCTGACGACCTCATGGAAGCCGATAAGGTTGCACAGACTCTGACTAAATCCCCGTTCGCAGCCGTGCCGATCGTCCTAACAAGTGCTGTAAAAGGCACAGGCATCAACAAATTGCATGCCTTCCTCCGTCGACTTCCGATGCCGCAGCAAGCCTCTTCGCCAATTGCAGGACGACCCAAGCATCTCTTCCACATCGAAGACGTTTACACTGTGCGATCAAATACGTCGTCTGATAAGTCCACGATCGTCGGAGGGTATTTGCATCATGGTACTCTACATGTTGGCGATGAGTTACTACTTGGACCATATCCTATCGACACGAGCTCGGATGACAGCGATAGTGGCAGTGGACGTCCAACCACACGCACAGACACCATGCCACAATCGCGTTCCTTCCCAGGCGCCTTGAATAAGACACATGCGAGGACCGCCTCTCTGAGAGATCGCCATACAGAATGGCGACGCGTGCGCATCACGTCTTTGCGCAATCTGCGTCTGCCTGTGCACACTCTCCACGCAGATCAAGTAGGCACCATAGGCATAGTGCCAGTGGACACACCAATTGCCAGTCCGGCGATCAACAGAATCCGAAAAGGCATGATTCTGGCCGACCGGCAGCCAAAAGCATCTAAGGTCATCAGCGTCCGCTTCGAGGGTTCTCAGACACCAGCAGCGCAAGGTCTGAGTGTGGGAAGCGCTGTCGTTGTATACATTGCGAGCGTCAGGGCTTCTTCTAAAGTCATATCTGTCACATCCGACCCTGTGCCGCTCGGCGATGTTGGTGTCGACAAGGATAATGACGAGGATGCTTTTGGGTTCGGCTTTGACGATGAGCCGGTGGAGCCAGTTCAAAACGACGCGTCGGTGTCTGCTATAGCCACTTTCCAGTTCATGGCGTCGAGAGAGTTTGTTGAACTTGGCGCAAAAGTCTTGGTCATGCCTGGTGGTGGGCCGGGATTGTCAGGGGGATTTGAGCGAGGCGCGAAGGGCCTTGCTGGTCTTGATGGTTTTGTAGGACGTGTTGTGGAAGAATGAGTGTCTCTTTTCTTGTCGGGTTGGCTATTTCTTTATTTCGTCTTTGCGCTGTCAGATCGTCAAGTCGTAACATTGATTCTAAATGGGTCTTTGTTTGTCATTGGACGTGTAATAATGTCTGAGCTCTACTTGCTCCACATCAAGTCATCCGTCACTTGGGCGCATCAGTCAATGGCACGTACTGCACGCCATACAGCTTCTTCCTATGCACACTTCCATCCGCATCCTTATCAATCACATAGATGTATTGCAAGTACCCTTCTGCGACTGGTACAAAGAGTCGGCCTGGAGCTTTTAATTGCTCCGTGAGCTCCTTGTGATGTTCGGCCGCCGCAGCACCAACATGAATCGCATCATATGGCGCACCCTCTAGCCAGCCTTTCCTGCCATCGCCCTTGACAAATTGGACTTGCCCCGAATCAAGCATCCGTCGACCGTCTTCCGACTTGGCCATGTTGGTATTGCCCATGTCGACTAGCGGCTGGATATGCTCGATGCCTATGACTGTGCCTATAGGACCGACCAGATTCGCAAATACGGCGGTCAGGTAGCCCGACCCTGAGCCAATGTCAAGCACTTTTGAGCCGGGCTGGAGGTATGTGAGCAGCGATTCGCACGCGCTGGCGTGCATGTGTGGTGCTGAGATTGTGGCGGCGTGGCCGATGGGTTGCGGGGAGTCTTCGTATGCTGAGTAGGGCGCGAAGTGTGCGCGGTCGACCTGTATCGTACCTCAGTTTTCCATGCGAGCAGTGGTATGCAGATCCCGGGCAAGTGTACCTTTAGCATAGCTTCTTTGACGCGATTGCTCTCGATGAGCCCGTTGCGCGCGAGGTTGTTGATGAGCGATTCATTGCTTGAGCCGGAGCTGCGCCACGCCATGCTGATAGCTCGATTGTGCGAACGGGCAGGGATCGGGCCGCATGTGAAGCGGGGGAGCTTGGTTAGGAACGGCAGCGTGGACAAGGTGCACAGGATGAGGATAAAGAAGAGCTTTGTATTGGGAAGGTATGATATCTTGGTAGCTCTAGGACTCTGATGTATATGACAGGAAGTATTTGAGATGATTTGAATATATCCACGATCGTGTAAGTGGCAAAGCTGCGCTACCTCATGCAGCGGTGAATGATGTGGTGTGAGGGGTGCTTGGAGCTGTTTCGCGTCACCGAACCCCGGGTAAAGCTTGATGTTATCGATAAGCACGCAGGGATGCTCTTAGCGTCAAAAAAGTTCGTGAACGAAAATCCACGCATGTTGAGGATCGCAAATACACAATAATCATGGCGCCGCCTGCGACGAAACGGAGAAAGCTGGAGCACAGCGACGAGGAAGAAGAGAGTGAAGGGAGCTTTGCGGGATTCGACGAAGTTGAACATGGCGCATTAGTCGAAATCGATGCTGTGGAGGAAGATGGTGTCGATGGAAGCGACGTTTCAATGAATGGCGCAGACGAGCCCGACGACGATGAGAAAATAGATCTGGAAGAAGACAATGATGAATCCGAGGGTGAAGATCTCGAACAGGACGAGAAGCTCGCGCCTGCAGTAAAAGCCGCCCCTACGCCGAAGCCGTTCAAACGCCCTGCCGCCAGCATACAAGATGGTGTATACACGTCAGAGACGTTCAAGTCCAACATGTTCAAGCTACAAGTCGATGATCTGCTAGATCAAGCAAGACTAAAGTATGGGAGGAAAGAAGCGTCAGCGGAGAACGCAATGCGGACGCTGAAGTCGATCATGGAACAGATACCTGGGCGTGACGCGCTTTCTGTGCGTACGGCGTGCAAGGCTAAGCGGAGTGAGACTAATCAGGGGATAGATACCTGAGGCTGAGCAAGCACTGAAGACATCTGGAGTCGCCGTACCGTTCCCGCATCCATCCCCATCGAAAGATACGCAATATAAGCTACAGTACGAACGACCAGCTAGTATTAATGCTACCGGTAGCTACCCACTGAAGCTCGCCACACGCTCCGACGACCGCTTCTCGATCGATCTCGTCGTGACAATGCCGAAGAGTGTATTGCAGGATAAGGACTACCTGAACCATCGATACTTCTACAAACGCGCATACTATCTAGCATGCCTAGCAGCCGGCATCAAGCAGTCCAAAGAGCACAAGTTCAAGCTGTCATATGAGCTGTTGAATGGAAACCAGCTGCAGCCAATACTCGTCATCCGTCCAAGTGGCGATGGCGGCGCAGACGACTTCTCGAACTCCCGGTGCGACATTCACATTCTGGTCGCTCTACCAGAAAGTGCGTTCCCGCAAAATAAGCTTCGTCCAACGTCCAATTGTGTAAGGCAAAAACAAAACGAGGATGAATCAACGCAAAAGGCGGCCATCGCAACACCCTTCTACAACAGCTCTCTCCAGTCAGACGCCAATGTTACCGCATACCTCAAGCTTCTGCATGCTACAGCCTCGAAGACAGACGCATTCAAGGATGCTTGCATACTTGGTCGCATATGGCTGAAACAAAGGGGACTGGGAAGCAGGATGCGCAAAGGCGGTTTCGGCAATTTTGAGTGGGCTGTTGTGATGGCGTTACTCCTCCAGCCAAACGCAGGGGTTGGAACTCAGGCACTTTCGCCGGGATACAGCAGCTACCAGCTGTTCAAAGCGACACTGCAATTCCTCGTTCGCCACGATTTGTCGAAGAAGCCATTTACCTTCCAAGCACATGGAATCACCATTCCTAAGAACGAAGTCGGGCCTGTCCTCTTTGACGGCCCTCGAGGACAAAACGTCCTGTTCAAAATGACGCATTGGTCGCACTCACGTCTACAACTCGAAGCCAAGACGACAGTGGACATGCTAAGCGATTCTGTTTTCGACCAGTTCGATGCGACGTTCATTCTGAAGACGGAGCTAATGACGTACAAATACGATTCCTTATTGGAAATTCCTTTGTCTGTCCTTCACCTGGATGCAGTGACTGAAGGTTATGAGCAAGCACTTCGCGATACTTGTCGGAAGATCAACAACGCTTTATCACACGCGTTGACAGATCGGATCACCGCCATATCGTTTACGCTGCCAGATGAGGAGGATTGGACGATCATAACACAACAGCCGAAGCAGAAAGGAAGCAAACGTCTTCTTATAAGCTTCGCAACAGATCCGGCGAATGCGAATCGAACTGTTGATCACGGACCATCTGCAGAGAACAAGCAAGAAGCGGCTTCGTATCGCAAATTCTGGGGAGAGAAGTCCGAGCTGAGGCGCTTCAAGGATGGTAGCATCCTGGAAAGTGTAGTCTGGTCTGCCAAAGATGGAGGTGCGACTGTCATTGAGCAGATTGTGCTATACACTCTCAAGCATCAACTTGGCGCTCAAGTAGCTGAACAAGCAAAGTTCAGTGGTGATCAATTCGCTGGAATTGTCGCGGCTGGACGCATTCAAGGTCAGTCCGGGGTGACGCCATTTCTCCCGATCATGAATGCATTCACGGCCATGGAGAAGGACATTCGAGATCTCGAAGAGCTTCCGCTCCAGCTGCGGCATCTACGAGCTGCCGATCCACAACTCCGATACACTTCCGTGGAGCCTCCATCAGCCGGTCATTGTCCCGCACCTGTTGTGATGCAATTTGAAGGCTCTGGGCGTTGGCCCGATGATCTTTGCGCCATACAACGGACCAAGATTGCCTTCTTGTTGAGGATCTCTGAGCTGTTGCTCAAGGCAAAACCAGATTACTCAGCACGAGTTGGTCTTGAGAACCCATCGCAGCCAGCTCAAAACCAAGCCTTCCTCGATATCACCAGCGCTGGAGGCTTCACCTTCCGCATACGCATCTACCATGATCGAGAGGTCACGCTATTCGAGAGGCAGCTCAAGGACAGTACCCTCGATGCTGCCTCACGAGAGTCAGCTGCCAGTTCTTTGGCTCTGTACAAGCGAGAATTTGTTCAGTCACCACTTCATTCTCAAGTCCTACAGACGCTGTCTACGCGATTTCCTGCCCTGTCGCCCTCAATCAGATTGATGAAGCGATGGTTCGCCTCCCACCTTCTTTCGCCTCATTTCGCGCCCGAACTTATTGAACTGCTCGTTGTTCGCACCTTCTTACAACCACATCCATGGTCGTTGCCCTCAACTGCAACGACTGGCTTCCTTCGGACGTTGGCCTGGACCAGTCGCTGGGACTGGAGGAATGTGCCACTCATAGTCGACTTCTCACCAACATTCTCGAACAATCCCGCGGAGCTAGAGGACACCATCTCGAGGGGAATGAAGTCCGAGGACCTAGAGCGGGTACAGACTCGTTTCGAAGCATGGCGACGCATCGATCCCGCGATGAATCGTGTTGTGCTGTTCGCTGCCACCAATTTGGATGAGGAAGGGACTACTTGGTCAGACAAGTCCAAGCCAGAGAAAGTTGTAGCCGCACGTCTGACTGCTTTGGCGAAAACTGCTACGCACGCTGTGCGCGCAGAAGAAGATCGACTGCTGAAGCACATCAACGATGCAAAAGACACGTTGACAACCACTCTGTCACCCGAGTCATTGTTCAGCGCCAACCTCAAGGAGTACGATATCGTCGTGCATATTAATGCCAAACACGTACAGAAATCTGCTAAGAAGCGCGAGTCGGAAGTTCAGTTCAAGAATCTCGAGATTCAACAGGCGGGACGCAAAGACTCGTCTTCTACGCCTGTTCCCTTGCTCTTCGCGCAAGAGTTGCTAGACATCTACGGCGACTCCATACTGTGGTTCTGGGACCCCGAGACTTTGGATAAGATTGTCGGCTTGTGGAATCCCGTCGTCACTGGCCAAAGGAGTTGGAAGATCAAGCCTGGGTGGAACAGTGAGCCGATCAAGAAGAAGACGTGTGAGAAGGAAAAGAGCAAGGACGTGGATATCAAGGTCAATAAAGTGGCTGTGATCAATGAGATCAAGAGATTGGGTGGGGACTTGATCAAGGGCATTGAGGTCAAAGCGTGATAGGTGGCAGGATGCTGGAAGTAGCTGTATAGTACCGTCATGCAAGATACCCATTAGATCGATTGCTTGACGCTGATCTCTCACACGTCTATCATTATCACGCCTCGCTAATGTTCCGATAGCCTTCAACTCGAACACTATACTCCCGAGATGGCCCACCACCATTTCGATCTGCGTACTTCTGGACCAAATTCTTCGCAATAGAGCAAGGTCTCAAATCCTAGTCATATGATAAGCCACAGCTTTGAGGCCAACAATTTCACGCTTCACGTGCTGTATCCTGCTAACGCGACGATTCGTATGCGGCGGCCTCACATTGAGGCCGATATCACGTGTCTGCACTTCCCTGAAGGGCGTCGCGCTTCGCTTAGCTTACATTTACCCGCTCTGGAAGGAGCATACTAGCTCGATACGGGCGATGGCATCAAAAGGACGAGATGGTGGGCCTGATGAAGAAGAGGTATAAAGAGGGTGCTGGTGCCGCTGGTTTGCTAGATAGGTATACCAGAACAACAGCAGCTGTTTCCACAACCTCTGCTTCTTCTTGTTTGTCACTGTCACGAATATGATTAAGCGGTATGTCAGCTTCGATTTCCGTCAAGACACCTTTGGGTATCTTTCGTGGTAAGACGAGCGATGGAATGGTGCAGTATTTGGGCGTCAACTACGCTGCTTTGAAAGACCAACTTGCTCCACCCAACCTCATCGCAACATACGATCCTGACGCCATCATCGATGCAACCAAGTACGGGTACGCACCCATAAGCCCCTCCCTACGATAACAGCTGATTCAACCAACACAGTCCCCGCGCCCCAGCGCCCGATGGCTGCGCCCTCGAACAATCGCTCTTGATCCAATGTACAATCGGTGTTCCAGACCCAGCGCCGCGCATGTCTGGTACCGAGTGTCTGAACCTAAACATCACCGTGCCACACATCGCACTTCAGGATAATAGGAAGTTGCCTGTCATGGTCTGGATCCATGGCGGTGGGTTTTTAATGGGTGCGAATTACTGGCCGCAATACGATCCCTCGCGGTTGGTGAGGATGGCTGCTAAGTTGGGAATGCCGGTAATTGTCGTGTTAATGAAGTGAGCTATTCCGATCCTGATCCAAGCGAAGATGTTGGAATTGCTGACTGGGATGTAGTTATCGCCTTGGTGCCCTGGGGAATTTGACTTCGGAAGAACTCAGAGATGTTGGATATCCGGGAAACAATAGTCTGCGAGATCAAAAGTGTGCACTGCAGTGGGTGAAGAGGTATATTGGTGCGTTTGGTGGTGACGCCGAGAATGTTACGGTTTTTGGGGAGAGTGCTGGGGCTGGTAAGTGTCTTGCTGGAATAAACATATCCAAGCCTGACGATGACAGCTTCGGTCTTGTATCAATTACACTCGAACGAATCGCTGTTCGATCGCGCTATATCGATGTCCGGAACGCCGGTAATGCTCAAGCCTCTGCCGACTACAATGGCCGAGATGTCGTACGCGTCGATACTCGAGAACTTTGGCCTAGAGAAGGCAACAGCTTCCGAGCGCATTGAAAAGCTGAAAACTGCCAGTCCAGAAGAAATCGTTGGAAAAGCACCACTGAGTGTTCCACTCCTACCACTTCTAGAGGACGCCTTAGTATCGAAACTGAGTGTCCCACATCTACCGCATCAAGACAACTTGGTAGTGCCTGTCAGAACAACGTTTGCGAGTCTTGCTGCGTCGGACGAGTCTATACCTGGTTTCAAGTGGTGCGAGTCTCTCATGATTGACTCAACTCACCACGACGGCAGCATATTCCTCTTCATGGGGCTAGCACAGCGCAACGCTGGCATCGCAGCAGCTTTAGTCAAGTCTTTGCGCAACAATCTTCCAGCCGACGCAGCTACGGTGGTTTTAGATGCATACGGCATCACTCCCGCGACTGAGGACGACGAAGCGATGCAACGCACCATCAATCTTGCAACAGATATCGCTTACGCTGCACCCACTCTCACGTACGCACGCCCATTCTCAGGGAAATCCTATCTCTTCAACTTCGATGATTTGAATTCCTGGGATGGGCCAGTCAAGGGAATGAGTACGCATATGCTTGATGCAGCGCATCTCTTTCAAAACTTCAATGAACACCTGTCCGAAGGGGCACAGAAAGTTGCGGAGGCCCTGGGGGCAGACTTTGTGAGGTTTGCTAATGGTATTGAGCCGTGGGTCGAGTATATAAAAGCAGAGGGTGAGGTCCGAGTGTATGGGCCAAGTGAGGAGAGGGTGGTCGGAATTGTGGGAGAGAATGGATGGGGTCAGAGTAGGAGAGATACACTGTGGCGACTGGAGGAGAGTGGAAAGGTTGATTTAGATGCTCTGAGTGTGGCGTGGGATATGTTTGTTGCTGGACGATGATTACCATTGCACATTTGCAGTAAACCTTTACCTTCAAGCCAATCTAAAGCTTAGCCTTGATCTTCCCATCTTCCTTCTTCCACTCCTCAATGACTTTCTCCGCGACTCGGAAGCCTTCGATAGCTAAGTCGCATTAGCAAACTAACTTGTATTTTACTGGAGATCACCAAGACAAGCCACCAGCACGTTGGTCCTTCCCTAGCAGAGAAAACAAAACATACCGGCAGGCAACCCAACATACGCCCCAACCTGCAGCAACGCCTCTCTAATCTCCTCTTCACTCAGACCATTCCGCAACGCACCCCTGACATGCACGCCCAGCTCCGTGCTTCTATTCAGAGCACACAACATGCCGAGGTTGAGCAAGGACCTTTGCTTCTTGGACAAGCCCGGTCGGGTCCATATCCAGCCCCAGCCAACTTCGGTAACGAGCTCTTGCAAGGGCTTAGAGAAAGTGGATGCGTGTCGCTTGAGGGACGCGTTGACGTAGGAGTCGCCGGCTACGGCGCGGCGCACAGCTATGCCTTCGTCGAAGAGGATTTTGTGGGCATCTTGCACGTTAGCCTCGTGGATTTTGTTGCGATTTATTGGAGGCATTGTGGCTTTGTATGACCTTGATATATGACAATCGTGGTGTTTGGAGACTCTGATTGGAAAGATGGTCTCAGGGCCAAAGGCTCCGCGGACGGCGCCTTCCGTTCGCTACCGAGGTTCGAGATGTCATGTCCATATCTCTCCCTCGCGTCCAGTCATGGTCATGTCCAAGCCAACTTCCTCATCTCAAGTGCAGGTAACCATGCACAGGCAGGACTGATTTTGACCTCGAAGAGCTCACGTGGCTTCCAAGCGCACAGATGCAGTTTCGTTCATTCACCCCGCATGATTCAAGTGGCTAGTGCGGGGAAGCCTGAGCTCCGTCACGTCTTCCGATTCCGAGAGAATGTGGGGTCCGACTCCTCTCCACACCACCAGGAAGCCGGCAATTGGGCTGGTCACGATGCGCGGTCGGAATCATAGAGCCTATGGAGCGCAGCGTCTTCTGCGCAAGCAATCCCAAACCCGTGGTGTTTTAAAATTCATCGACTTCCACACTACCTCAATTAATTGAGAATTGCAACCACAATGTCGAAGCCCGTAGCGATCGTGACAGGCGCAGGATCTGGCATCGGCGAAGGCGTAGCCACACATCTGTATTCGAAAGGTTATAAAGTCGTAGTTGCTGACCTGAACCCAACGACGGGCGAAAAGGTTGCGGCGAGGCTCGGTCTAGATGCGACTTTCATCCAAGCAGACGTCGCTTCGTATCGCTCTCAAGCTCTCTTATTTAAGCAAGCATATGAATGGGGTGGCAATCGACTCGACTTCTTCCATGCCAATGCAGGTATCGATGATCGCCAAGTCATCTACGATTCTGCGGAAAAGGAAGAGGTGGATGAAGAGGGCCTGCTGAAGCCATTGAATACGAAGACGATGCAGGTCAATCTCGAGGCAGTCATTCAGGGGTTGTGGCTTTTCAAGTATTATGTGAGGAAGAGCAAAGAGGCGGGAGGTGGGAAGGGCAAGTTTGTTGCGACGAGTAGCGCAGCAGGTTTGTAGTAAGTATAAGTCACGAAGGCGTCGAAGGGCAAGGCTGACAAATGTTATAGCGCCATGCCGCAATGTCCACAGTACACAGCCTCCAAGTACGGCGTCGTAGGCCTTGTTCGCGCGTCTGGAGAAGTCTTTGTCAAGGAAGGCATCACCGTGAACGCCATCTGTCCAGCATTCATTCCAACCAATCTATGTCCGCCAGAGGTGCTGAAGCGCTGGCCAAAGGAGCACATCACTCCTTTGTCGACAGTCAACAAGGCTATTGACGCGTTCCTGGCTGATGATACATTGACTGGTCAGGCTGTGGAGTTGTCGCAAGGGGACATCTTCTTCAGGCAGCAGGTTGATTGGCCCAATGAAAGCCAGAAGTGGGTCGGGACGCAAAGTCATACGATCTGGGACGAGGGATATGCTGTTGGGATGCAACCAATGAAGAGAATCGGCGATTGATAAAGTATCGCAAATACGAATGAAAGAAGGATCATCTGTGATGCCCAAGTTGGCCTTTCGAATCTCCTGCGCGCTAGAGATTGCAGTGCAGAGGAGGGGAAAGTGGCAAAGCTGAGGCTGTGCATAATGCCAAATCGGGGTTAGCAAGTGAAGACATTCGTGCGCGCTAGGAATTGCGGTGCAGTTGGCCCCCACGGCGTGTTGAAGAATTCGTGGTGTAGCATCGAAACGTGGGGGCTGTCTTTGCTCGCGCGAATCACGAGGTGGCATGTTTACAAAGCTCTTCCATCGTACATTTGTTCTACATATCTTCAAGCATGCATAACCTGCAGGTCTTTGGAAAGAAGATCTTTATATGAGTTCTGTACGTGCAAGTGCAAAATCCTCGCTTGCTCATTGTTGTCGAAGTACTAGAAGTTCAAGCCTTCCTTTTCCGCCTTCTCCCATTCCCGCTTCATCACATCAGCATGCTTCCCAGATCTCGGCCTGATATCGCACTCAAACGGCTTTGGTACACTGAAGAAGCCAGGTATCATCTCCTCGGTGACTGCAATCTCTCTGCCATCTTTCCCCCTCTTCTTGTCCAGATTGAACCCCCACAGTACACGAGAGATGTTGATGAACAGAGATCGTTCGGCAACATGAACGCCAGGACACACTCGCCGACCTGCGCCATACGAGAAGTGATCGCGCTTGTTCGGATCGGAGGCGTTGATTGAGTCTGCTGCTGATGCGGTGTGATTGAGGTAGCGAGATGGGTCGAAAGCATCTGGTTTAGGCCAAAGGTCTGGATCGCGGTGTATCGCCCTGAGACATGTTAACGTCGTAGGTTCAATCGAACAACAGGTAGATACATACCACCAGTTCAGTACTGCAACGCTTCCTTTCGGGATGAAGTATCCCTCATACCAGTCATCCTCGCTAGTGGCATGCGGCATGCCGAACTTGTTAACTGGCCGCCATCGCAGTACCTCCTTGA
This sequence comes from Setomelanomma holmii, assembly GCA_010015745.1. Classification (NCBI taxonomy): domain Eukaryota; kingdom Fungi; phylum Ascomycota; class Dothideomycetes; order Pleosporales; family Phaeosphaeriaceae; genus Setomelanomma; species Setomelanomma holmii. The sequence continues at coordinate 218,609 of ML978167.1, forward strand.
TCAAGCCTCGAACATATGGCAAGTTCTCTTCATCTTCCCATAACGGTAGCCTGTCAGGTCCAACAGCTCGATCCAGCTCTTCTTGCGCCCACTTCTGCACATCTGGAAAGAGCACCATACATAGCACGAAGTTGTTCAGCGTCGTACCAGTCGTCTCAGAGCCCGCCTCAATCAGCCCACCGCATGTATATGCCGCAGCCAGGTCGTCTATACCGCTTTTTGCCGGATCGTTCAGGTAAAATGTCTTCGTGAAGCAATCCCTTGCCGTCCCAGCATCCGTTTCCTTCTTCAGCCTATTCCATAGATCGACATAGACCTGACTGTCTTGCTCGAAGACCCTCTGACCATGTGATCTCCAGTTCCCAAGCATCCATTGCGGTAGACTTACCAGGCTTGGAAATGACTCGATAGCATGCGCGCCTGGAGCTGTCATCTCAGTGAAACGGTCCAAGACGCCATAGATACGCTTGATCAATGGATCGCTCCAGCTTGGTATCCGGTAGCCGTATGTGACTAGCATGATGACACTAGCGGAATATCGACGGTTGATTAAGATGAAGTCCTCAGGGCTTTCCGTAAGCTCCCTCAGCAGCACTTTGCTCTCATAGTCTTGTACTGGCTGATACTTCACACTTGTTCGGAGGTTGAGCAAGTCGTGACTGTGTTTTCTGATGCTTCGCCACCGTGGCCCGTATGGCATGAATAGCTGTCTTCTTCCCGCGGATGCGACATCCTGAGCTAGTGGAGATGGCGCTCTTGACGAGTACACGCCGCTCTTCTTGTCCATGAGGTCTTTGACGACTTTTGGTGAGGAGAGCCAGACGTAGTCTGTGCCACCTATTTTGGTATAGAAAATGTCGCCGTATTGCTTGCGCCATGCAATTGCCTTGTGTCGCGCGAGTTCAGTATCTGCGAGGTCGAACATATTGCCGACAAAGGGCAGACCTTTCGGGCCTGGAGGAAGGTGCCGGCGACGTGAGTCCTAACGTATAATCAGTAAATGCCCTGTATCATGTTCTTGGGTGTAGTAGACAAGTCTAAACCATATGGTACATACCTTGAGAACATTAGGTACGATGTAAAGATAGACAGCCAGGAAAATGACCAAAGGCGTCGCAACAAGTAAAGACAGACTGATCAAGGATGGCGATAACGGCAAAGCCGGTAGGATACTGGAAATCGCCATGGCTGCTCTCGTCGCGCGGTATGTCGTAGTCCTTGCGTCGACGGGTCCTGAAATCGAAACTGAGCGATGACAAGCGCCTTGACTTGCTGGACGTGCGATTTGTCTCTCTTCATCTTTTGAGCGTGCGCAAGCTCTAGCGTGCATGTCACGACACCTACTGAGGCTCAGAGTTGGGGTTCGCAGCCCCTCACGCCTTCCCCACAAACGGTGAACATGCCCCACACACTCGATGCCAGCGTCCAATTGGCCGGAATTGACCATTGGTGCTGTAGTACATGACTACACCTTACAACTTCGCATCTCTGATGGTATAGCCGCATATACGGTCGCCATCGAACGCCCAAAATGCCATTGCATCGCGATTCCGAAGGTCGAACGTACGTCGTTCATCCGAATGGACAACGGACGCACTACATCCGCGATGACTTTACAGATCCTTGGAAGCCTCGAGAAACGATACTGATTCAGCACGGCTTTGGGAGGCATGCCGAGTTCTGGTATCGTTGGATACCGATTCTCGCACGGCAATATCGAGTCGTTCGACGTGACCTGCGAGGGCATGGTTTCTCGAGCTATCCATCGCCAGAAGAGAAGGACCAGTATGAGTACAGCATCGACACCATCCTTGGTGAGATTGTCGACACACTTGATCAACTTGAAACCCCGAAAGTGCACTTCCTCGGAGAGTCGACGAGCGGAATATTGGGCGAGATTTTCGCAGCAAAACACCCTGACAGACTTCTTAGCCTGACAATATGCTCAAGCCCGACATACCTTCCACCTCCGGCTCTGAAGTTGTTCGCTTTTGATCGAAAAGATTGGTCTACGGCTTGTCGAGAGCTCGGGTCGCGGGGCTGGACAGAAGCACTTTCGCGCATTCCAGGCACCATTCCAATCTCGGATCCGAACTATCTGCCTTGGTACCTGGATCAGGTCGCGATCAGTGATAGTGAAGGCCTAGCCCAGTATGCCGAGTTTCTGAGCACCCTCGATGCGCGGCCATTCTTATCGCAGATACGGGTGCCGATGTTGATCTTGACGCCTACGGAGAGCGCTGCTGTGAAAGTAGAAGATCAAAAGGCATTAGCGGCTAGTATATCCGGCTGCAGAATGGCGTTTGTTGATGGAGGCGGACACGAGATATATACGACCAGGGCTGAGCGATGCCAGGAAGTCGTTCTAGACTTCTTAAGGTCCCTGAAGAGTTAGATGTAGGCTATGAGATCATGTCTTTCCATGTGCAGCATTCCCGATGAGTCGGGAGATCACGCAATGACTTTTGATCGGATCGTGTCATGAAAAGACAGGAGAGAATGCGACGGCACGGAAGTCGCAATCGAGTGAGAGAGTAGCGCCTCGGCAACAGCCCAAGCCCAGTCCAAGCTGCCTCTTATCGAACGCAGCTTTCAGCATAAGGTCATCTCAGCAGATCGCCTTAGAAAGTCATACATTGGATCTTGTCGAAAGATTCAGAAGCACAGTATCACGAGTTGCGAAGGAGCATGCAGTGGAATTATATAACAATCCAAGCACATCGTCATAACTGATTATAAGATCAATTGCATTGCTCATAATGCAGTGGCAAGGGACCATTGGAAGTCCTATGTCATTTGTCACCCATACCACCGGCATGGTGCAACGAAAACTTTAATATTCCCGAATTTCAAAGTAAAGCCAAGCAGGCTGCAGGTATGCTTACTTCGCGCTGATCTCACGCATCTCACGCATCATATGCTCAGTCATCTATCCGCCCTCGCAGCGCCGACAACTAGCCGTCTTTCTTAACCATGTTCCGATTCGGCCACACAAAGTTCTTTGCTTTGCCAGCACGCAGCGCCTCCACGGTCGGGGGATTGCGTGGCTGCCGAATAGGATGATGCTTGCCCTCTTCCTCTATCTTCTGCGCCATGCGTGTGCCACGGAGGGCGCTGTTCGCGTACTTTGTGAAATGACCACCCTTCTCGGCGTCTTCGTCGTTGACGGCAGCGGTCTTTTCAGGAGAAATTGACGGCACTGCCACTTTCGTGTTGCTAGACGGAGTCTTGACAGTCGGGCTTGGCTGTACTAGAGCTGCTGGCGCGGCTGGAGTAACCTGGGCTTGGCCAGTCGGAGCTTCAGCTTCGACCTTCTGACGGAGGTTATTCAGAATCTGCCAGACTAGCACGCCGCCAGCCGCAGCTCGACACACCTTCCACGCGATCTCGTACTCCTTGCCTGTGAATATATCGACCTTGGCCTCCACGACAAGTCGCGCCTTCTTCTTCAGCACCGCAATGGCATGCGTCTCTACTACCTTGTCTTGCAAAATCTCCGCCACGACTGCCAAGTTGATCAGATCTCCCCAGGCATACTCCGCCGTGAAGAGCTTCGTGCATCCAAGCTCGAAGTATGCCGTTACCATGTCGTTGTCTAAGTTGATCATGCGGATCTTGCGTTCGCGCAACGGGCGCTGGCTAGTCTGGACAAGAAGTGCTGCGGTTTTGGGGATGTCGGCCATTAATACAGGGTATGCGGTTGATAGGGGGCCAAGGATGAGCAGGATGCGGTCGTCGTGGAAGCCGACGGCGTCTGCGTGGTTGATCATCTCCCATTGAGACGCGTCAGCCGGGACTGTCTGTTCGACGGCCGCCAATGTCTTGTCGTTGATCATGTTTAGGAGGTCTTGATTGCCGTTTGCGGTTGGATTTCGGGGAAGCGTCCTGTGGTGATCTAGAAATTGATCGGAGCTGTTGAGGTTGAGCTTGATACACCAGAGTTGATTCGAGCAATACTTGCAGATGGAAGGAAACTCGTCAGGGAGACAAGGGGTGCTGTACTAATAAGCATGACACGAGCCAGCAGTGTGAACTCACCCACTTGGGCACTGCACTCGCAGTAGCGAGCATTGTGCTTCGACGAGGCCTTTCACGGTGATCAACAAAACGCTCCAAACAACAATATGCTTAGAGATTTGGAGGTGTATTTGATGCCGAGAGAGGATGTGAATTGAAACATCGTGCATTGCTTGTAAGAACAGCCTCCAAGACAGCAAACCCTCCCATGGGCACTCTTGTATGTACAAAAAAGAGATTGATTGGTTACGTCTCTTCTCTTGGTATAGTCTACTTCGTCTCGTTCTCCGGTGTAATCGCAAATGTTGGTCGAACGAACCTGTAATCGAAATGTCAGCTGCTGCACCCTCCATACGCTCGACACCAAGGCGCACCTGTCGCTGTTGTATACCCTTGTCTCCGAACCAAGTAGCTCCTTCTCCCTCGACTTGTCCGCCAAATATCTTCGCACTTGATCTCGGTCTTCCTCGGCCTGTAGCGCTGGGATAAGATGTATCCGCGCCCACATCTTCTCGCGCGCGAGTTCACTGCCAGCCGTCAGCAATTGCTTCCCCTCAAAGACTAAAACTTTTCAGGCTCCTCTTTCACGCACTTGTGCTCTCTGATCCCCTGTCCCACTCTCCAGAAACCATATGTCATCAACACACCCGTTCCGATGAGATAGACGGCGGGACGGAAGCCGCGGGCGGGGAGGTTGCGCTTGTATTGTACGGAGCTATAGCCGCCGGTCGGCGGCATATCCTGCGGCATGATGGGCGGTCGTGTGCGTGGCTCAATGGCTGTTCGAAGAGTGCCGTCGATGCGGAGGCGTGAGGTGAGGCTCCGAGCTTCGAGCTGCAATGACCGGGGTATGGCTTGGCACGCGCTAGTGACCGCATAATTTCTCGATGATGAGTGGCCAGTCACTTAGCATCACCAAAATTTCAACTTTTACATTGTGCACCCAAAATGGAGACTGAAGAGAGACCCGCGAAGATGCGGAAGTTGAACCATTTTGGCGCCGAAGAGTTCGACCTTGATGACGAGCCAGAAAGCGCCACAGTCGCTCCTGCCACAAGCGAGCAGTCATTAGCAGTAATTGAAAGTGAAATGCTCGAAACACCAGAAGAACAGCAGCAAGACGCCACAGAAGGGCCAAAAATATCCAAAAATCAGCTCAAAAAGAAGAGGCGTCTCGAGCAGTGGGAAGCAGGTCGAGAGGATCGCAAGATTAAGCGAAAAGAGAAAGCGAAAGAACGGAAAGAACGAAGGAGGGAAAGTTGGAAGGAACAGCATACCGATGAGAATGGCAACGTTCCCAAAATGCCGCCTGCTCGACCACCGCGGGGCTTTGCAGGTCACGGAACTCAAGTTCCAATCACGATCGTCTTCGATTGCGACTTTGAGGACCTGATGTACGATCATGAACTGAAGAGCTTGGGATTGCAGATCACGCGATGCTACAGCGACAATCGTAAGGCGAAGTACAGAACTCACTTGGCGCTTAGCAGTTTTGGTGGCAAAATGAAAGAGCGCTTCGACGGCATACTGGCACAACAGTATACGAGCTGGAAAGGCTTCCAATTCTTCGAGGAAGACTTTGTGGCAGTTGCAGAAAAGTCAAAAGAGTGGATGACCGGGCCACAGGGTGGCGAGGTCGCTGGTGCTTTGAAGCAGCTAACCACCGAGAATCACTCAAGTGGTCAACCACAAGAAGACAATGTGGGCGAAGAAGGTGAAATCGTCTATCTTTCGTCTGAATCTGAGAATATTCTCACTCATCTCAAGCCCAACAGCACCTACATTATTGGCGGCCTTGTCGACAAGAATCGACACAAGGGCATTTGCCACAAGCGAGCTGTCAATCGTGGAATCAAAACTGCAAAGCTGCCAATCAAGGAGTACCTCGACATGAGAGACAGGCAGGTGCTCGTCACAAATCATGTGCTCGAGATCCTGCTCAAGTGGATGGAGTTTGGTGATTGGGGCAAGGCCTTCATGGAGGTCATGCCAAAAAGGAAGGGCGGAAAGCTAAAAGAGAATGGAGAGGAAGGCGAAGGCTCGAACGCTGGCGAAGACGATCCGGAGCAGCAAGATCAACATGACAAGCTCGATGCCGCAAAAGAGGCAGTCGAGGATGCAGAAGACGCCAAAGAGGTTCCTGAGACGGAGGTAATAGAGACGACGAAAGGGCTTCCCGTAGGCGAAACAGAGGCCGATTGAGCTCTATAGTGTAATTGAACTGATCATCCGACTTGCTCACAGCATGTCCGATACAGCCGTAGCTGCAAGCAGTTGCAAGTAGACTGACCGTGCATTGTATCGATGTAATGCAACACATTTGCAACCACCTGCATGAATACCGTCCTTCATCAATGCGGTTAGCGGCAAATAAGCTTTCCGGGGTCCACTAGCGCCAGAACGCGGGCGCTGAACGTCCAGGTACGCGGCCGAAAAAGCACTGTAGACATTGTATCATCGCGACTCTGCTGGACTGATGAAGAGGCCAGATAGATTCTGTAACACGTTTTGATGTTTGTCGAAAGCTGCAATAGCTAAGATTTAGTACCTTGGCAGGAATGCTTTGGTTTGAGCGTCTCTGCTTGCTGTCAGCCCACTAAGCAGCGAGTGGCATGCAACGTCACAGCTCTCCACCTTGTCGCAGCAGGCAATTTACAGCCTTCGCGACTCAACACACCCATGTGTCACGCTCCACAAATTATCCAGCCACATCCTTAATCTGATCACAGGTCTCTCGATGCCGACCACCACGGATTCGGCGCGATCTTCACTCCCTTCCTCACCGCCACCACGAACCACACCACAGCGCTCCTCGTCGTATTTCACGTACCCAATTTCATATGCCGTGTCTGGTGTTATGCGACGGCTGAACACCGACGTGAGCCCCAAATCTGACGCGAATCGGCACTCACGGGCGTCGAACAGCAACCAGAATCGCAACAGCTCGATTCAATCACAACTCCAGTCGACCGCAACCTCCCTCTCCCACTCCCTCGCCACCCTGGTCTCCTCAGCTACATCAGCTTCCGATATGAATAGCGTCTTCCAGGCTCCCCAGCGGACGGCCAGCCCCTTCCAGCCGCCACCGCTCACACCGTTGACTCTAAAGGGCTACAGACAGGGCATGCGGGAGAAGGGCAAGCTGCTAAGCAAGGCGCTGGCGGAGGAGATCCGGCTTTTGGTTCCACCTCGACTACAGCTCGTGGACGAGTGGAGTCTGGCATACAGTCTCGAGCAGAATGGCGTGAGCCTAGCGACCTTGTACCAGAAGAGCGACGACTACCAAGGCAAGCGTGGTGGTTACGTGCTGGTTGTTGGGGACGGGAGTGGAGGCGTGTTTGGCGCGTACCTTTCCGATCCACCGCATCCAGCTGCGCACTTTTATGGCAATGGCGAGTGCTTTCTCTGGCGTGCACACGTGCTCTCGTCACTGCCTGACCTCGCGAGCCTGCCACCTCCGCCATCTGCAGACACGACACATGCTACGCGAATGACCACCATCGCCACGTCGAAGCCGAAGAATACACTGTCACCACCCCCATCGGGGAGTGCGAGTCGAAGTGGTACGAGCACGCCTGAGAGGATAAGATTCAAGGCTTTTCCGTATAGTGGTGTGAATGACTACATGATCTTCTGTGAGCATAGCTATTTGAGCATCGGCGGAGGGTAGGTGGAAGCATTTCGAGCAAGCTGACTACAGGCTAACGAGGGTGCAGCGATGGCCATTATGGTCTCTGGCTTGACGACAACCTCGAAAACGGCGTATCTGATACATGTCCCACATTTGGCAACGAGCCATTGAGTGACGATGGCAAGAAGTTCGACGTCATGGGCGTCGAGCTATGGTACATTGGCTCGTGATTTGATAACAGTACTTTTTCACAAGATACCCAAATGTGCTTCACCGGGTCCGCAGCACACAAAAAGGCGTTTGGGAAGGTAATTGATACCAGTTGATCAGGTGAGAAGCGGCAATCAGCGCATAAAACCCAGCTCACTGTTGTTATCGACACATTACGCACGCTTTCTCTTACCTCACTATGCCTATTTAGGACATCTCTGCGCGCTCTCATCATTCTCTTCTATATATTTGCCCTTCTTACGGCCTTCGAGTGAATTGAAACAAGGACTTTCAAATCTCTTTGTATCACTGTCAAGCTGCCCTAGCTATCCATCAGAACACCTTCTTTTCAATCCTTGCAGCAATTTCAGGCCAGCTATGGCGGTAGTTAAGAAACAAGGAGCTACCAAGAAGCAGGCTTTATCCAGGTATGCTCAGCGAGCGTGTGACAAAGCTCTTGATTGATTTTCGTTCATCCTGGGCCGCAAATTTGCACGATTCAGAGCTGCTAACGGCGACCGACACTTTGCCATTTCACGAAGACCTTGATTGCGTGAGCTCGAGATACTTCAGGAACCGATTGCAGAAAGTATGCAAGAAAGCTGATGGCGAGTGCGCTATCTGCCACGAGGAATTCGACCCAAAGAAAAACGATATAGCCTTCTGCAGGGCCTCATGTGGCCAAAACGTGCACGAGAAGTGCATGGAGCAGTGGAATCGAGCGCGCGCTGGCCCAGTCACATGTCCCACTGTGCCGAAAATTCTGGAAGCAGAAAGACGAGGATTTGGGCATTGTGGACGAGGAACTCGACACAGATGCAGTACAGCTCTATCTGGATTGGCTCTATACTGGCAAGCTTCGGATTCAGGAGTTGATTGACCAAGCCGACGAAGCATTCAATCTGCTCTTCCTCAAGGCATGGACGGTGTCGTATGCGCTGAAGGACCTCAACTTTCGCTACTCTATAATTGCCGAGTACGTATCACGGATAGAGAAGGATGTATACGACGGCTTCTGGGTTGCATCAGCCGAATATGCCTGAAGCCAAGATACTCCCAAGGAGTTGAAGGAGTTCTTCGCGGACGCCTTCCTTGCAGATGTCGAGCCAGGTTTCTTTGAAGAAGAGTTCGAAGGTTTTCCGACAGAATTCACCAAGTTCTTATGCCGCACAATGCTCATGGCTATGCACGAGAAGGCAAGCCACCGCAAGCTTCTTCAGGATCATACTAACGACAAGTACGACATTGACACTTCGGACGAGGAATCTGGGGATGATGGGGAGATGCTGAAGATGATGAGACATACACCGCAGAAGGTGAAGATAAGGATACTGGTGCTGTATCGGAGGTCGAGTCGGAAGTATGAGTACATTGCCCCTTAGCCCTACTGATTCTTCACATTGCGAAAAGTCTGTGTGCCTGGCTTCCTTTCTACAATACTTTCGACAGGATACTGGAACAGCTTTCGATTCCACACATGGACTGCACACCTCTTTTCAACACGTCTACGCTGACGATGAGAGCTGCAAAGGCAAGTATCAAATAGATAGGCATGTATCCATGAAGATTTATGTAGCCTATCTACTGACGTGGTGTATGTCTCAACCATCGTATCTCCCAAGTAGAAGCCGACGTCACTTTGCTTATTACCTCGCTGTCGACTACCTTTACCAATATCTTGCCAGCCTCCCTTCGTCTCTCACTTGAGCTACTGCAAGTTTGTTTGTAGATATGCTATGTCTTCTCCGTCTCGCCAATTCTGCACCCCAAGATCTTCTCCATCACCACCCAGGAATATGACAGTCTCCAAGAGTCGAGGAGCGACCAGAAAATTGGGCGCAATCAGGTAAGTCCTCCGTGATGTCCTCTACTCAGACGTGTATCACTAATCCTCCACAGCGTTGGCAGCAAGATCGTCCGCTTCAGAGTCCACAACATCGATCGCCGCTTTGCCGTGCACGAAGACCTCATCTGCCGCACCTCCAACCTGTTCAAAGCCCAGCTCCAGAAGAATCGCAAAGCTCTGCCTGCAGAGCCGGAAGGCGAGGAATGCTGCGTCTGCCAGGAAGACCTCGACCCAATCACCAAGGACATCACCTACTGCGTCACGTGCGGTCAAAACGTACACGACAGCTGCATCGAGCAGTGGAAGCAGACCAACAACACATCCGGCGGCGACCGTACCGCCGCTACCTGTCCAATGTGTCGCGCTACCTGGAAGAACGAACCGCTACTCAAATACCTCTCCATCGACGCCAGCCTCGACGCCGAAGCCGTTCAAGCCTACCTTGATTACCTCTACTCCGGCACCCTCCACATACCCTCCAGTATATCCCGGCGCACCGACCCTTTCAACGTAGCGCTCCTCAAATGCTGGGCCGTCGCAAGCGCCGTATCCGACTCCCCATTCAAGACCACCGTCATCAACACGTTCTTCACCGAAGCCAAGGCGCGCATCTGGACAGACTCGGTCAAGTGGGCGTTCACTGATGGGCAGGCGAATGAAGAGATTAAAGACTTTGTGATGGAGGTGTTCATGGCGTTTATGAAGCCTGGTTGGTTCAAGAATGAGGGCGCGAAGTGGCCTCAGGGGTTTGTGAGGGAGTTGGCGGATAGGGCGTTTGTGGGGATGAGGGGGAGGAAGAGCTATCAGGATATCAAGAGGGAGTGGGAGAAGAGGGTGGAGACGGAGGACGCCGATGAAGGGGTGGAAATAGTTGCAAGGGACAAGATATTAGAGACTAAGATGAAGGAGGCTCACAAGGATGGAAGAGGAAGGCGTGCTGTCTTTTGCCCGAAAGCTCGAATCGACGAGAGCAACGCTGCTGCCTCTCGGACGCCGGCTTTGGAAACGAATTTGTGGGCGCATGATGAGCTTGACTGGGATCTGAGCAGGTACGCGAGCTCACACACTTGAGCATATTCCTTATAGTGGCGGGAAGGCTCTTTTTGTCAAGGTTCTCTTGCGGAAGTCTGTCCAGATTGGTCACTTTCTCTTTCACTTTCACCTACAGCCCCGCGGCAGTCCTATTCCCGTCCCCACCTAGCGCTGCAGAAGAGAAAGGCGATACATACCTTCATTTAATCGAGCTATGGTTCACCAATTTGCTCTCTCCCTCTCTTCTCTCGCCAGCAGCTCCCTCTGATTTGACAGCTTCCAGGCCCGGTGAGAAGGTACCACGATTCCTGATAATGTTTTGCACTCAGCTAACCGCTGACAGATCATCAACATGTCGCAATTCCGCTTCCGGACTGTTGAGTACGCATCACAGAGTACTACTAGCGTAGGTAGCCCAGATGAACGGTTTAGCGTGCGCAAGACAAGAGCTATCAGGCAAGTAGAGCGGCCATTGGCTTGAGATTGCGTGCGTTGACAAGACAAAAGGCTAGGCAGAAACATTATTCGCATCGCTGTTGGCCCAAAGAAAGAAGTCTTCCCAGTTCACGAGGAACTCCTTTGCGCGTCTTCGACCTAATTATTTCCGCGAACGACTCGAGCGGGTCCGCAGAGCCATCCAAGGCGAATGCTCCATATGCCACGAAGACATGAACGTCGAGTCTCAAGAGGTCATTCTCTATCGAACTTGTGGCGTGAATGTCCATCAAGCCTGCATGGAAAAGTGGGAGCGTCAGCGACGCGACAAGGTCACCTGCCCTTTGTGTCGCGCGGAATGGTCCGATCCTTACCATCGAGGGTTCAACTTCCCAAATATATTTGTCGAGCCGGCTCAGAAGTACATCGAGCGGCTCTATTCGCGGAGGTTCTCAATCGATCCAGCTGGAGAGCCAGACAGCATTCTTGCATCCCTGACCGATGCTTGGCTTTTCGGGGGCGATATATAAGATACGGACTATTCGGCAACTTCCACTCACGCCTTGATCGAGTTCATGGACGAAACCAAGTGCATTCCAGGTCCAGAGTATACCGAGGACATATACGACATTACCAGTCCCAAGTGCACCCTCAGGAAGGTCGTGTTGGACGTATACGTTCAGTTGGGTATGATGGAATGGATTTTTGATGCGGAATCGCCGATCTACCCAGCCGAGTTCCTCAACGATTGTGCAGCGGCTGCAATCCGCACCCGGGGACCGCCATCAAAGCTCGATATCGCCGCTCTCAAGGCTCGATACACTTCCGGATGAAGCATTCCATCAAGACTGTCCTGCAGCGCAATTCTTGCATGGTATGGGGGCCTTTATGGAAAGCGTGAAAGAATAGAGGACAAACACAAACGGGTCATCCAGGGCTAAATTGATTCACATTTCGACACAGACCTTGAGCATTTTGAAAATCCTCATCTACTGCGCACTGTGTCTAATCTTGTACCCAGGTCTTGCATTCTCGACACTAAGGTGTCGCCTTGCCATGTGCGTCACCTCTTCGGCCTTCACTGGGAGCAACTGCAAAGTGTCACTCAAAACGACAAGTACGTCTAGCGACAGAATATCCAACTATTCAATGACGTGAGATGTGATGAACTTCGTTATGGGGTGTTTGGACGGTCTCTTTTTGGTATTGAGCTCAAGTAGCCTTCCCGCCCTGATGGTCATCTGACACACTCAGCAATAGCATCGCGTAGTATAGCTAGAAGGCATCCGCAGACGGGAGATCGCAGTGAAGTTCCCTTCCATCTGCTTGTTACATGTCATCACAAGGCTTTCCGCGTGGAGACCTATATCCTAAGCCTTGTAGCTGTATACTTATTGTAAGTATGATTTACTTCGTAGGTTCGCTTCACCCAATGTTTTCACATTGGCGATCTACGCAAATCAAACACTTCCCGCTTGTCGACATACGTAAAGCAGGCTCTCTTCGATTGTTCTACAAACAGACTTCAGCATGCGTAATACGTACGCTCAATTTTGGGTATGATTGCAAAGCCGATGTGATCAAGAAGCAGATTATAGGATTTGTGGAGTGCTAAAACCCCGGACTCGAGGACTCAGACCAACAAATTGGCGAGAGGTGGAGAACATCAATGTGAGTGGTTCGGGTCCGACAACTCCTGCTACCATGAGTATAGATTACAAATATCTAGATTGTGCACAATAGTGTTTTAGCTCATAGCCTGTATGTTGCAAACTTGTTGAGCAAATTCATCAACCTAATAGTGGACAGCTCCTGCTTGCAGAAAGATAAATGTCGCGCCTTTCCATTTTCTTGCATTGATATACATATGTATGTAGAGGCTCTTAGTTTCTCCAGCTTGATTGTACGTCAGCGAATAGCGGGCCAAAAAGAATGTGAAAACGAGCTAACAAAAAAGAAGGAGCAAAAGATCCGACCAAACCTGAGATACAGCCGAATCGAACTCACAACTTGCCTTCCGTGGATGCCGGCGGTCTCTTCAGGGCCTCGTCCAACACCATCATGAGCTCGTTTCCATGATTTGATAGGCTTTCTAATAATTTATTGATATATATATACAGCTTTTGAAAGTCCATACCACTAACATGAAAGAGTTGCGAAGGTCAAGCACACACTGCCCCACGATTGCCAAATCATCGCGCGTAACAATAAAACAGTGCCGGTCTCCCAACCTTTACCTTGAGGGACACAATGAGGCGGTGTATCGTGGGCCGATCGCACACCGCTCTGCAAACGCTCTCACTTATGCTCTCACTTGGAGGTCCGACTGTACCATTATGTGCACCTTAATCGTCTGTTTGCTTTATGCTACGGCGCGCTCTCAAAAGACTCTCAGACTACTCTAAACGTTTTCACGATGGCTTTCGACCACAAGATGCTAGATATGTATTGTCCGCGCTTGACGAGGTTAATGCGAGAACCTAACAAGATATAGGCCCACGTTCACTTCACCGTTGCTTTGGAAGCTCAAACATTTCAGTCGAACCTTTGACTTCCACTCCTCGTCCACCCTTTCGCTTTTTTACTCGGACCTTGCGCCCGCCATTTTCGCAGCAATGTCCCACCATCACTCGCCCTTGTTCTGGAATCGCGATGCCGACTACGACCCCAAGCTTTGCGATATTCGCAAAGAGCTGACACCCGCTGGACCGCCCTATTGGGATTTACGAGATGCCGCAAAGAAAGTCCTACGTCGATTGCAGAAGCGCTCTATCGAACATGTTGTCAAATTACGAGAATGCTACGAGGACGTGATCGCCGTGCGAAACAATATGCCGTCACAGATTGTGTTGAGAGAGTTCGTCATTCGGGACGCAGGTACTTGTCTACGACTGCCAGACTATGTTGTCCAACTTCTACTCGAAGCCGCTGAAGGAGATGACACACCATATGAGTGTTTGAAAGACGATCAAGCCAGGCGATTGATCAGCACATTGGAGACAAAGTCTGCCAAATGGCGCCATGAAGTTGGAGTGACCTGGGGTGTTTTCTGGATACGAAAAGACAAGGGTGATAACGATTCAGAGCTGCTGTATCAAGACTTGGGTTCGTTGATGGAGCTCCTCGAATTCGAGGTTTTGCAAGTGCTCAGACAAGTGTATGACATGATTGATGGGGGCAAGCTGCAACTTAAGAGCGACATGCCACCAACATCGCCGGTACATCCTCCAATTCCTTCCTCCGCGCAAGAGTCACTGAACTCTCCACTTGGACTATAGCCTTTCGGCCCACGACCACGCGAAAGACATCCCGCACGCCGCACAAAATCCGCGGTACCGAAGCAACCTATTGGGCCAGCACCACAAGGAAAATCAGAGTACCGACCAAAGGCTGGCGATTGGAAGTGCAGGATGTGCGCGAGAGGAATAGGCTGATTTGGATCGATTGCCACCGAGACAGTTGCAACGGAAGGAATGTTGAGGATACGATCGAAGAGTGTACTTACCAAGGCAACGCAAAAGGATATGTTGACTACACCTTTGCACTAGGAAACACTGCAAAGAAGGCTTGGAGTGGATCAACGAGAAGATAGAATGACGCCTAGGATGGTGGTGGTGGCGACGATGTCTCATGAGATAAATATGGAGCGAAAGTCTCAAACTTCGACAGCAGGAAGATGTCGATCATGTCTTGGACATGTCTTTCGAGATGGTCTCTACCAGTCGCTTCTACTTGATGCTATCGAATCGCGACTGGGTTACTGTATGAGACTGTGCAATGGAAATGTCTCAAGGTGTTTGCGTACACATGCTACTGCTGTAGCTAGAAAGAAGCCCGCTCCCATCGCAGAGGGAGATCGATCACCATGCCACCAACAAGACCGACCCGGTTCGAGCGAAACGATGGTAGAGAGGGTATTCATCGGTAAGTCGCCTGGTTTAGCAGTACCTCCCGGAATCTGACGTTTCCGAAGCACTCGAGGTAAAGTGGTCGGTATCCTTGTTGGTAAAGCTAAACGTCGCTTTGTCGTGTGACAAAAGCTATTGTTCTCGCGCTCCAAGGTGCTCGAAAGACTGCACCACGAGAACCGCATAACCATCGATGAAAGATATGTACTTTGCAGTAGAGAGAAGCGCGGGACGTCGCATTCGACCTTTTGTAAGCACAGAGATTGCGTCAAGAGTGCGGAAAGAAATCGGATTTCGATACAGGAGTTCTCATGGTGGAAGCAATTCGATCCGGAAGCTTTCGTGTTGCTCCTATCATGGTTACATGAGGGTAAGGTCTCCAGGTCCAATGCGAACCAAGATCCCACAACATATCGCTTTCATCTTATGAAAGGCCATGCCCTTGGACATAAGCTGAGACTCTCTGATTTTCAGCTCGTGGTTCGCGACGCATTCCGACAACACAGTGAACATTATGGACTTAAATTGGCGACCATCGAAGCAGTCTACGAGATGGGTGCCTCAGCTTATGATCTTCGTAAAGTAATCTGCAAAATCTTCGCACTCAGTGGAGAATCTAAAGAACTCCAAGACCAACCCCATCCGCGCACTTTTCTGGCGGATCTCGCGCGGTCCGTAGTCACACAAGAGCGCTCGCGAATAACACTTCGAGACGTGCAAGACGCGTTGACCAAGATTGACCAATCTAGTATGAGCAGTCTCGGTCGACTGGCAGCGTCGTGGACACACGCCAACGCGATGGTGAAGGACATAACAGGCAAGGAGGTATGGGCATATCTCTGACCATCTGCCTTGAACTTCTTAGGTGACCAGGCTAGCAATTTGCTCGACAATCGTTGGGTCTCGACCATTCCCAGTCCATAGATTGTTGGCCATATCATCTCAGCCATACGCAGCTGATCTTTACTCCTTTGTTCTGGGAATTTTAGGTATGGTGACATGGCAGACTAACATGCCACATGCACCGTATGAAGACTGCGCGTCCAACACCTTCCGAAAAAATCTCGTGGGCATAGAACATGGAGATTCTTCCAAGGACCAGAGCTGTCATCTTACTTAGGATTGCTTCGAGCTGGTGTGGTCTGCATATGTTGCGCAGCGGGTCTGCGGAAGTCCAGGATTCGTCCCAACAGCGTCATATGAAACATGTTCTTATCACCCCATCTCTTGCTCTCCCGTGAGTTCGTGCCCATGAGCTGGTTGTGACAACCTGATTGGCAATCTGAGATGTCGTCGAGGTGCGAGGGGCATGCAGTTCTGACGAAAGTCGCGGGGCGCATGTGCTCGTCCACTCTGCACGTGCCGACCGAGGCTCCTTCTTTCAACACTCCTAATTCGCAAGCACCAACGGAACGAGCGTCGTTGGCTTGCGATGCCGAATAATCGTGAACTTTCCTCTAAAACGAAAAGGTGGTATGAAGTCCACAAATCCGCCGAGCTCTTTCGCAAGCTTTCTCTAAAACGGTTTAGCGTATATACAATCAGAACACTACCCCAAAACATCTAATGTAGACTTCATGAAGCCTCAACCGAAGTCACTCCACCAGGTCTACTCCACGAATCAGACCTTGAGGACAGATCACAAACAGCCGTATCAGCGTGAGGCTCGCGCGACTCTAGTCCCAACAATGCACCCCACCAGTCTGGCACCCACGTTTCGGCCAGCGCGTGGCGTTATCGTGTACCATACCGGAAAATCCTGTGCAATGGTACATATGTGATAGCGCCGCCGGTTTCTCTCAGAACTGCACCGTTTCTACATCTGTGCTCCCATCTTGCTAGAGATTGCCAACATGGAGTCCTTACCGTCCTTTCCGGAAGCAACAGCTGTCAATGCAACCTCAAAATCCATCCACGTTTCGCAACAGCCCATCACCCTCCACAATTGGTACAAGAAGATCAACTGGCTCAATACCACTCTCGTTGTTTTGATACCAACATTTGGACTTTATTTGACCCACAGCACACCACTCAAACGCCCAACTCTGCTTTGGTCAATTCTATACTACTTCTGCACCGCATTCGGTATCACCGGAGGATACCATCGCCTATGGAGTCACCGATGCTACTCAGCACGCCTTCCCTTTCGCTTGTTCCTCGCATTCACAGGCGCCGGAGCTATCCAAGGTAGCATACGATGGTGGTCCGCAAACCATCGTGCCCATCACCGCTGGACGGATACCATGAAGGATCCATACTCCGTGATGCGTGGACTCTTGTTCTCGCATATTGGCTGGATGGTGCTGAATAACGACCCTAAAGTCAAGGGACGAACCGACATCAGCGATCTCGACAGCGATCCAATCGTCGTGTGGCAACACAAGCATTATGGCAAGTGCTTGCTTTTCGCTGCATGGGTTTTCCCTATGCTGGTCGCTGGTCTGGGATGGGGAGACTGGTGGGGCGGCCTGGTGTACGCTGGCATCATACGTGCATGCTTTGTCCAGCAAGCTACATTTTGCGTCAACTCTTTGGCTCATTGGATCGGCGAGCAGCCATTCGATGATCGTAGGAGTCCAAGGGATCACGTGTTGACAGCACTCGTCACCATGGGAGAGGGCTATCACAACTTCCATCATGAGTTCCCCAGCGATTATCGTAAGTCCCTCGAACCAGCATGTTGAAATATGACATACTGATCTGCAACAGGCAATGGGATCATCTGGTACCAATACGACCCAACAAAATGGCTCATCTTCTTACTCTCCAAAATCCCGCTTCTCCCGCAAACATACTCGCTCAAGACCTTCCGCTCCAATGAAATCGAGAAGGGCAGACTCCAACAGCAGCAAAAGGCTCTTGACAAGAAACGTTTAGCACTAGATTGGGGCGCTCCACTAGCACAATTGCCCGTCATCGACTGGGACGACTTCCGCGCGCGATGCACGGAAGAAGGCGCTGCGCTAGTCGCTATCGCCGGTATCATTCATGATGTGAGCACATTCGTCGCAGAGCATCCAGGCGGCAAGACGTTGATCAAGAGTGCGATTGGCAAGGATGCGACCGCGCTCTTCAATGGAGGAGTGTACGAGCATTCTAATGCAGCGCACAATTTGTTGTCTACGATGCGCGTTGGTGTACTGAGAGGCGGGCAGGAAGTTGAGGTGTGGAAGAAGCAGTGGGCGAGTACGGAAGGGCAGGAAAAAGCGAAGGTCTTGAAGCAGGTTACGAGGGTGGAGAAGCCTGCTGTTGCGGCCGTTGCAGCTTAATGGACATGGATGATCAATAAGGTTATTCTCACGAGTCGGAAGTCCAGACTTTGAATATGATATTGAAATGAGCCTTCATTCCTATCGTATCCCGTGGTGCCAAAAATCACCGGGACGCCATCAATACACACGACAACTAGCTTTTCCGATCTCGATACACATGCTTAGCCTGCTATTTGTGTGTCCACGCTTCAACTCTCCGTCTTCGACCTCTTCGTCGTCTCATCATCGTCCACCACCTCAACTGCCCTTTTAGACCCGATAACCTGCACACTCCCCTCCCTCTTCACCACAGCCCCACCAGCACCCCCATTCGCACCCTTCTCCATCCCACCAAGACCCACGACCTCACCCTTCAGACCCCTCTCCCTCTCCTTCCCCAACAAAATCCCAATCAACCACTCCTTCTCATCCACCTCCTTCCTCCTCTCCCCCTCCAACACCTTCCTGCGCAACTCATCCACATCCATATTCTTAAGCGTCCACTTCATCCTAACATCCTTCATCGGACTAAGTTCCGGATTCTTCGCCGGCCTCGCCGCTTCGATACGACGAATGACATTGCTCGGTGCCATGAGCGTGTAGTTGACTACAATATTACACACGAGCATGATCAGCCCGCGAAGACGGTGGAAGGCTTCGCGCCGCCCGGCTTCGTTTCTGAGGTTTTTGCGCGAGAAGGATGTGTGGAAGGTACGCGTGGGCTGGGCGAGGTTGCGCGCAGCCTGATAAATTAAGCACTCCATATACTCCGTGACCGTCCACGTCGCTCGGTCAGAGGGCGTGGGACGGTCGTATTTCGAAGTCGCCATGCAGTCCATTGCCTTGTAGATTGTGTTTACGAGGTTGGTCATTGCGTCTTTGTCTTTGGGCGCGATGATGGGTACGGCGATGTCTGGTTTGAGTGGGAGGAGGTCGCGGTAGTCGGCCCATGGGTCGAGGAAGGAGGGTGCGAGGATGAATTTGGGCAGTTCTTTGGGAGAGGTGAGGAGCAGTTTGGAGGAGATTTCTTCCCATTTGTAGGGAAAGTCGATCGGGATTGGAGTGGATGGGTTTGGCGGAACAGGCATTTCGAATCGTGGAGATGTTGACTTGTGCCGCAATTTGTTATACCACTGCTTGAAGCGAGGTCTGGGATGAAGAAGTGAGGTGTCATGGGCCGCGCGCCAACGAGGTCGCCAGAGCTTTGTTCGATCGACGTACTGGCGGGTTGGGAGGGAAGAAGGAGGTAGGTGGCCTTAAATTTGATTTACGACGTGCAAACTCTCTGCTTCTTACAGGGCGAAAGGGCATGGTGAAGGTCAGGTAAAGGACAAGCGGACTGACGAGATGAGATAGAAGTTCCTGGATGGTGAGAAAACTGTGACTGGTCCGACAGGTGAGAGATTTCGATTGTGAATCAATTTACTCACGTCGCATGTGATCGGTCCTAAGGTGAGAAACCTGACGATAATGCCCAAACGCCGTACGCTATGCATTTGTCGCTCGCAATCAGATGCTGGTGACCTAAACGATGAAAGCTTCTTCATCCTTCCTCGGTCCAAGGCCACCCTTGACCCCATCCTTCAGCATCTCCCAGCTGACACCATCAACCCTGCGTCCACGCGTTGCCGTCTCGCCTGCAACCTCTGTCAGCTTGCCCATCGCCATCCTTCGCATCAACACCGTATCTTGTGCGCCTTGATATGACCGACCCTTGCCCTCAGTCAAGAACTTCTCAATAAATTCCTCCTCTTCATCGCTGAACGGCAAGCTCACAAACTCCATGGCCTTCTCTTCCCGGGTATATGCACCATCTTCGACGCCGCTCAACCATGCGCTCTTCTCAAGTGTTTGCTCCATCAATATCTCCATGAGTGGCTTTTGTTCGTACTCGGGCCGTGTGCGAATCCAGTAGAAGGTTTCTGTGACATTGCGACCCGCCAGGTACTTCGCGAACTCATCTCTGACTTTCTGCTCCTCCAGCGGCGGCTTCACACAATTGTAGTACGCCAGCGGCAGGATGTCGTCCTCTGTGGCCTTCTGAAGGCCCACACTACCCAACCTATCCCTGCCCTTCAGTAGCGTGTACATGATATCGTCTGGGAATGTCGGAATGATACTCGGGTGTGTGAGGTTTTCGACTGCGGTGCGGAATTCGAGGTGGTCAAGTGCCCAGAGGCCTTCGATGAACGTCCAGAATCGCTTCTCGAGGTGTACGTTACGCGCAAATCCGGTGGCCAGCTCTGTAGCTTCGTGGATCTGAGGCGATAGATCCTTGAGGAGATAGAAGATCAAGCAGTGCTTGTTGTGTAATGAGGTCTCGGCGGAGATGATGCGCTGGTGCAGGTCGTGCAGCTGCTGATGACTCTTTGGTGGGTATATCCTCTTCCCGCCTGGTCAATCTTAGTTGAAGTCCTTCGACCGCCTCGTTCGACGCACCTTTGACCTTGAGAAGATCGAGCAAGCGCTCAAAATAAGTCCTTCCCCCAAGCGCATGCTGGAACTCTTGGATCTGTTGGACAATGCCGGGCGCATAAGTTACGCCGTGTGGAAACACAGCCTCAAAATCTTCTATGTCGAGCATTGCGACTGTCAACACGAATTCTGAGATTGATTCTAGGTGGGGTGCAGATCGCGTGAAGCTGGGATGGACGTGTTTTGGTCGTCGCACGCTGTCATGTGCAGAAGTAGCGCCTTGGCGCTCTGAAGGTGCTCAAACATTGCGCTTCTCTAATTATATAACGCATTTTGAATCGAATGAATTTATCTTGAAACGGGCGGGCGAGCTGATTGAACAGGTTTAGACGAAGTCAGTTTGATTGTACACAATTATTGTACACGTCGGCCGTTAAGCACACTATGGTATCATTACAGGGCATATCCATTGCACATCTGCAAGTGCTCCTCCTTTTCGCCAAACGCAATCCCATGCCTTTTGATGTGAGAGACCGCCGTCTATACTTTGCAAAATAATTCTATGCGTATGTTACAGCTGGTTACGGTGCGCCATTAGGACGATATCCTGGTTGTGAAATGTTCAAGTTCGTTCTCGTTCTCGTCGTTCGTTCATATCGTTCGCCATCTTCTTGCCAAGTTCGTAGCAACTGATCATAATCGCACATGCCGGAGCGATCTTGAGGCATCTCGCTGCCCAGCCTTTGAATAGTCCCGAAGCTCCTTGCTCGCGGTAGATGTGGGCCAGGAGCCGGGGCATCGTCTGATCTTCGGGTCGGATCACCTTAGCTGCATCCTTAGCAGCCTCTCCTGCGTGTCGGTAGACCTGCTGTCTTGTTTTGCCAACATCGAAAGGCGTTGTCACGAAAGCTGCAACTGCTCCCGATGCTGCTCCGGCGATGAAGCTGTCTACGATAGTGTCCTTGCGATTCTCCCGACTTCTTGATCGACTCCTACGCTGTATTCTTTCGTCACCACGTCCTACTCGGAACTCGAAACCATCATTCCTGGCTTCCGCTCGTCCTCGAATGTCGATCAATTGGTTGCGAGTGGCCTCATATCCCCACCAGTAGATGGCCGAGAACGGAACATCTCTCCACAGCGTCAAAGTCAGCCCACGCCATAAACTGAAGACGCCCTGACCAGCGACCATCTCCTGCAGTCCGTTCATGGTCTCGCGAAAGTGTCCGACAGCGGTAGCAGTGTGGGTCGCTGCCTGCATTCTTGTCCTGAACATCTCAATGGGACTGACGACGACCGCCGCAAGTACTCGTGCTGTAGCGCCTGCCACCAGAGGAATATATGCGTCCGGCACCGTCTTGCGGAATGGTGATGCGCGAGCTGTCCGTAGCCAGTCGTAACCAGCGAAATAGATAACATTGGCAGGTACTGCCATCACCAGAGTCGGTGACAACCCTCTCCATAATGTCCTAGGTCCCTCATTTTGTGCGATCTTCCTTAAACCATCCCATGTGCCATTGATAGTCCTTCGCTCCACCTCTTCTACAGCACAGCCGATATCTGCAGGATTGAGAGGCGCCATGGTAGGTCCAGCCACACAGAACGGCGCTTTGTTGTTCATCCAGAAGACTTCTCTACAGCATGCCGATATGCCCATGTTCGGCGGCAGGTCGCGAAATTGTGTGAGTGATGCGCCATTGAAGACACGAGGTTGTGATGACGACGCTGTGACGGGTTCTTGTGATTGTAGACGGACGCGGACGACGTCGAGTGGTGTTACTGCAGGAGTCAGTATATGCGTCAATTTTCTCCGAGCCTCTAGTAGTAGCGGTGTATCCGAGGCGAGACAGGATGAAGACGCAAAGGTGATCGGCTCTCTTCAAGTATCGAACATATGAGATGAATGTACGCACTCAACAATGAAGTCAAAACACTCCCTGACACGGCAGAGAGCATCTTCTGTGCGAGCGACACTTCGCCCATGCCCGCGGCGGCATCCGCATCCTCGGCTCTCTGGGTAGCGGTTGCCATGTCCGCCCTTCTTCACAATTGTGGGCGTATCACCTCAACACGGAACGAGGTGTGAAGTTAGAATGCCGTGGGCGCGAAAGGAGCGGCGTGCGCATCGTCCTGGTGGCAGTTGTGAGTGGTGACGAAGGCGAATTGCAATGAGGTCAGGGCCAAAAAGGCAATCGCCCGAGCTTCTAGATTTCAGAGCTACAAACTTTGGCGGCCTTCGGCAAGACACGGAATCCCGATTGGTCCACGCAAAAGGGCGGCTTATCAGATGCACCCGCAGCTAGACTAGTTGTGTCCTGCGTCATCGTTGTGACTCTTGTCTTTACGCACGATTGAGCACGGAGATGCATCTGCGATCACCGGCGTGAATTGAAGAGTCACACGTATCTAGACCTGTATTCTTATTAGACACTTGACAGCGGACCCTGACCCATACTGCCACTGCTCTGGCTGCCTGCAAAGTCGGACCTGCCTACAATCGCTGAACCGCTTATATCCGACACACTGGTACACCCAACCATGGACCCTAAAGAAGTACCCACCAACACCAGTACCGAAGCCGAGCTTGAATCTTTCCGCCAGAAATGGAGGGAAGAAGTGACCGCCCGGACTAAGCATCAAGCAGCGGGGCCATCTGTACCTGCCAAAACTTCACCTTCAACGAGCAAGCCTCATGTACCCAAGAGCAGTGCTCCGAGTGCAGGGCCTTCTATCCACACGCGACAGCGTAGTGTGGAACAGCAAGATGAAGTAACTCCCCACGAATACCCAGATCTCGGGGACAAGAAGCACAGCCGACGGCTGGATAAAACCAGTGCTGAGACAGCTGCTGCCCTTGCTGCCAACCAAGAACCAAGTTCCGCCTTAGAGCATTACGAAAAGGCTGTCGAGAAGGAGTCGGAAGGAAGATTAGGAGACAGTCTGGCGCTGTACAGGAAAGCTTTCAAGGTGCGGGTGTGTCTCTACTTGTTGTCTCAACACACCACTAACATGTGCAGCTTGATGACAATGTGGACAAATCGTACAAGGCGAAGCATTTCCCCCCATCATACTTCAAGAACAAGCAGCACCTTAAGGCACCTCCAACTATACAAGGTCCTTCGGCACCGACTGCTCCATCAATACCCAAGCCCCAGGACCCTAATCCTTCCAACGCCTCGGTCACTGTACCCAATACCGCCCACCACTCCCTACATGGCCTTAGTCCATCATTGCAAAACCTCATCAGCGACTTCACCAATCTCTCAATCCAAGGCGAGCCACCGCCAACTGACCTATCGCCCGCACTACCATGCCCAATCGCCACCACCCCAGAAGAGATCCTCGTCGAGATCCTAGAGCAAGTTGCCATCCAAGATGTAGCATCCTTCGTCCGCCTCGCCCAAGTCTGCAAACGCCTCGCCTACCTCGTCGCCACCGAAGACCGCGTCTGGAAACGCATCGTCCTAGGCCACGAGTACGGTTTCGCAGCCGTGCTCTACACTTTCACGTGCCAAGTCGACGGCAAGCCTCTCGGCGACGACGACGAAGGCGGCATCATCCTAAGCCCTGATTCGGATAACGAAAACTCCGCACCACAAACACCAGTCCCAACCCCCCTTGCTCTAACACAACTTCTCATTCCCACCGTCTATCCAACCTACCGCACCCTCTTTCAACGCCGCCCGCGCGTTCGCTTCAACGGATGCTACATCAGCACCGTAAACTACACACGCGCAGGCCAAGCCTCACCCACAAGCGTGACATGGAATTCGCCTATTCACATCGTAACATACTACCGGTACCTGCGCCTCCTGCGCGACGGAACCTGCATTTCTCTCCTCACAACCTCCGAACCCGCCGACGTCGTGCCCTACTTGTACACCGAACACATGCATAAACACCACGGCTCTCTGCCCTCAGCGCCCATGAAAGACGCACTACTAGGTCGGTGGCGCTTGACAGGACCCGAAGTCCCGGGTGATGACGAGCAGGAGAAAGAGGGGACGCTGATTGTTGAAACGGCGGGCGCGGTGCCAAAGTACATGTATAAGATGGTGTTGAGTTTGGCCACGGCGGGACGAGCGGCTAAGAATAGTAAGTTGAGTTGGCAGGGGTACTGGAGTTATAACCGATTGACGGATGATTGGGGAGAGTTTGGATTGAAGAATGATCGTGCGTTTTACTGGTCGAGGGTTAAGAGCTATGGGATGAGTTGGGATGAGCGGGGGAGGAAGGGGGTGTAAATAATTAGTTGGGTCACGCTTAAGAGAGCAGATGTGAACATATCATGCTCTTTGTTGTTTGTTCTTGCATTATCGTAGACGTATTGACGCTTGATGTGCGTCCGCGTCTCGGTCATGGTGTCTGCCATCTCGTCCTTCCCATGCTTTTCTACCTCCTGGGCATACCCCTGCCGCGTCCGCGCATACCTAATGCCCTTTGTGCTGCGCCTGGGGGCAGCGGCCTGTTTGGAGCCTGCGGTGCCTGTGATTCTTGGTTCTCTGTGTAGGTCGTTAGTCGTTTCGTTGTCTAAGAAGCTAGACGGGTGCAACTCACTGATTGTCTCGTCAACGCTCAAGATCAAGCAGGCCGCCTCTGTCGCTGCTTGTAGAGCGTTGACCTTGACCAGACTCGGCTCCCACACAAATTTTTCCATGTTGTTCGCTATGCTTTCGGTGGTGAAGTCGACACCGGCCCAGATGTTACCCTTCTTGTGCTCCACTCTCAGTCGGTTAAGGATGTCTGTCGCATCGACACCTGCGTTATCGCACAGTTGCCTAGGAATGACCTCCAACGCCTTTGCGAAGGCTTTAATGATCGGTTGCTGCCTGTGAGGAATATTCTTGTCGGCATAGTTGTGTAGGTATGACGAAATCTCCATTTCCACCGCACCACCTCCGGCAACGATATTCCTGTTCTTGATCGCACGCTTAACGATCATGATGGCGTCGTGTAAGCTGCGCTCGACCTCAGCAATAAATTGCTCTGCACCACCACGGAGGACAAGTGTGCAAGTCTTCGCTTCTGGGCATCCCTCGAAGAAGTTGAAGCGCTCCCCACCGATCTGCCTTTCGTCGAATGATTCGCAGGTTCCGAGATGCTTGGGCTGGATGTCTGTGCAGGTCGACTGAACGCTGGCGCCGGTGGCTCTGCACACGCGATCGAGGTCGTCCGATGCCACACGTCCCGCACAGAAGACATCGCGATCTGCGAAATACTGTGTTGCCAAATCGCCAATGGGCAGCTTGCTCAGCACAATCTTCGCACCCGTCTTGTATAGTGCCTCCATCTTGTTGTAGATGATCTGCCACTCTGCATCCACAATCGCCTGGTATTCCGAGACCTGCTCCACCCGCACTTCGGCGTTGTCCTTTTCGCTCTTGAGCTCGAGCTCGACGTTCAGGCAGACGATCTTGGGGTTCTTGAAGGACTTGGGTTGTTGCTCGAACCCAGCGTACGAGAAGGTCTTCTTGAATGCGACACCGTTCACGAAAAGTGAATCCTGTAGGGCACCTCCGGTGATCTTCTTCACTCCAATGAGCTTCTCATTCAGTTCGTCTTGGTCCAGCGACAGCACTGCATCCACGACCATCTTGGTGAAGAACTTCGAGTTTCGGTGGATCAGCTTGCTGTTCATGGCTGTCGCCGCAAGCTTCTGGAGGGTATCGCGCTGGTTGCCTTCGGCTGTGTTAACCGCAATGTCCATGATCTTGTTGACCGCGAGGTTTGATGCTCTCCGCAGACCCTTGATGATCGTCTGGCTGCTAACTCCCTGCTCCACGAAGTCTTTGATCTCCTTCAGTATCTCTCCAGCGAAGACGACTACAGACGTTGTGCCATCACCGACTTCGGCGTCTTGCGAACGGGCAATGTCGGTCAGGATGCGGGCGGCGGGGTGGACAATGTCGAGGAGCTAGATGATCTCAGTTCGCTGCCTTCGTGCTCTGATGATAGTTAGAATAGCTACCTTCATGACTGTGGCTCCGTCGTTCGTGATTGTCTGCCTGCCATTCTCATCCACCATGAGCAGGTCACCACCATATGGGCCTAACGTGCCCTTGATAGTCTGTTGTACTGCGAGACAGGCATTTATGTTTGACACTACTTGGCCTCGTCCTTGTGACTGATCGGTACCTGCGCTTGTTAGCTGCTATATATCTAGAAGAGCTTCGAGGCACGTACCCTCTCGTAGCACCACAATAGTGGGTGTCTGGCCGCCGAACGACATGGTGATGAGATTTGCAGCGCTCTGAAATCGAAGTGGCAATACAGTAAGCTAACACAAGCTAGAAAAGTCGTGAAAAGTGGTGCAGCGGGTATCGTGGAGCTATACGCAGCTGTATGTTGTCCCCCGCAGACGCGATTCAAAAAATTACTAGCCAATGTCTCACGCCAGGACGCGCCGGCTGCACGTTTCGCCGGCGGGCTAAGGAATCGCGCCCAACCTCGCAACCTTCTGTCAACCTTCCATTCTGCTTCCATGCATTGTGACACCCGCTGCGCTTTCCACATTATTTTGTAGCATTACCATCACCATTACGTCTGCTTTCTGGCGTTGGAGACGCCTTCTTGTCGCTGTCTTGTTCCCAATATAACATCACAGCCAAATTACCGCCCTCGTGACCTCGCCGCGCACTCATATATCGATTCCAGTTGCGTCAAAGTCTTGCATAGCGCTTCGTATTACTCCGCAATTCTTCCAGGTGTTGAGTTCGCATGTATACTGTTCTATTCGCATGAAATCATGCCAGCCAAGACTTTTGCCAAGAAGGTCAGTTTGCGGAACCACACCCCCCTCCCCCCCGCTCCAAGCATCTCGTCTAATGTCAGATTAGTTGGCACCTACACCGAAAGAGTACACAGATGACATATGTCTACATCGAAGAGACCGGCATTCCAAAGAGTCTGTGGAGAAACAAATATCAATACCGGAAACCATTACTGCCTTGGACAGCTATCCGCCATTACTCCGAATACCGTCCGAGATACGACGCGAGATTTTCAGATACGTTTTGCCATCATCTAACAAAAGGTTTCTACTCTACACCGACTGCGACTCCAACGTGGTTAGCAAGAAGTGGAATCGCAAGTGCCGGCCGCACCCTGACAAGGACCTCACCCTCGATGTCCTGCGCACCAACCGGCTCATCTACCACGAGTGTCTCTCCGTCATGTACTCGGAGAACCAGTTCCATTTCTACGCATTCAATTACCTGCCTGTACTAGATTTCATACGGCACCTCAGCCCTGAGGCGAAGAACCTGGTACGCAAAGTCCGCCTGACACCCTTGACGGACCAGCAGGATGACCCACCCTCGAATCACGACCGCTTTTTTACTGTTATACATGATTCATTACCTGGCTTAAGTGAGCTGCAGGCGGATCCGGTCGTCTTTTTCTAGCGCCTGAGCTGCAGTCGCCAATATCTCAAGTTCCATTTATCAACCTACCATCCAAGCAATTTCTATAGACCAGCATCGCGTGTATGCATCCAAGCAGGAGCAGCCACTTGCATATGACGATACTTTTTCCAGCATCTTCTCCCACTTTCGCGTCAACAATATTCGTGGGTCAGGCAGTGACCATGAGAAGTTCACTGTCAGGAACGATTTCACGTTTCTCGTACTGTTCCACCAACTCATCCAGCAACAATATCTATGACGGTGCATGGTCGCGAAAGTCACTCGTGACGTTGGAGAGATGCGACCTTGGGAATCATTTTTAGTCCTTAGACGGGGTGCTCGCCACAGACTAACCGGTGGTCATGATCTACTCAACTTCTCTATATGTACAGCATCTTCGAGCGGATCTACTGGTGCTTGTTGTAGATGCATTACGCTCAATGCACATTCAGACTCACTGCACAACAATCTCCCCTTCTTGCCTGACGTCCCTGCTACTCGCGCCAACCCAAAGCTTGTACGATCCCCGCCGAAGTTCCCACGCCTGGGCCGTCACATTCCAGATGCTGAGATTCCGTCTGTCGAGCGCAAACTCAACCTCGCGACTCTCGCCAGGCTGCAAGATGCCCACACGCTCGAAGCCTCTCAATTGTTTAGCTGGCGCATTCGGTACACCAAGATACAGCTGCGCGACCTCATGCCCTGCGACCTTGCCCGTGTTTGAGATACTGACGGTGGCACGGTAGAGTACTTGCCAGAGCTGTGGATGGCCACCTTGCACTATCGGGACGGACGGTGATGGGAACGCCAAATTGTCGGCGCCTGCCACCGGCTCAATTGTCAAGTTGGCATATCCGAACGATGTATATGAGAGTCCATAACCAAACTCGTATCTCGGCGTGATGTTTTTCGCATCAAAGGCGCGATAATCAATGCAAAGTCCTTCCGTGAAGTTGGATTGCAGGAACGCCGGGATCGAAGGATCGAACGTCGAGTTGAGCAGAGCGCCATAGTCAGCCTCAGCGCGTGCGACAGTATATGGCAAGCGACCTGACGGATTGACATCGCCGTAGAGTACGTCTGCTATAGCGTTTCCGCTTTCTTGTCCTGGCACACCAGCGAACAGAACAGCCGTGATGTTTGGGTGGTCAATCCATGCATCGACGGTCCGGATGCCAGCGTTGTGAATGACGACGATGGTGTTTGAGCAGTTGGTCGCGACGTTCTGGACTAGCTGATCACTGAAGTCGTCCGTGAGGGTAGTGCGGTCAAAAGACTCTGACGCGTAGCTGTTGATAAAGACAAGACATGCTTCAGCATTGGCGTATACCGTCGGGTTTACGCTGAAGAAGTCCCAACGAAGTGTTTCACGGTTAGCGATGATCCGCTCCTGAATGGCTTTGAACGGACTGATGACATATGGAGGTGTACTGGAGCCAGAACCACCTGCTGTGATCAGAGTACCGTTGAGCGTGTTCCATCCAAAGTTCTCTTCGTATCCGCCACCAAAGCGGGAAGGGTTATTCCACGGATTGGCCTTTACTTCGGCGTCGTAGCCATAGATATTGAGGAAGCGAGGGTGCTGAAGAGGCAGAGTGCTGTTGACGTTCTTGACCAGCACGGTTCCGGCTGCGCCAATTTCTCGGATCAACGAAGCGTGATCCTCACGTACGTCCACGATGGGATGTTGTACGTTGTACGTGTATATAGCGTTCTCTGGGAAGCCTTTGTCCTGATTGACGTAGTAAAATGCAGCCAGAAGTCGTGTGTTCATGTCATCAAGTCTCTCAGCTGTGACTGATCCATTATTC
The DNA here is from genome assembly GCA_010015745.1 of Setomelanomma holmii. Classification (NCBI taxonomy): domain Eukaryota; kingdom Fungi; phylum Ascomycota; class Dothideomycetes; order Pleosporales; family Phaeosphaeriaceae; genus Setomelanomma; species Setomelanomma holmii. Next base: position 248,568 of record ML978167.1, read on the forward strand.
ACAGCGTCAGTCAGATTGTCGCCCCAGAATTTGGCGACTGGCATGACAACATCGAGACCGGCGTTGGCAGAGGCGACGCCTGCATGCTGCGCGTCCCAATCTGACACCTGAGATATGTCAATATGTGAGGCGACGCTTGCTGCGCCCTAATGCATAAGGGTGACGTACGACAAATCCCTCAAATCCCAGCTCAGTCTTCAACACTCCATTAAGAAGTTTGCTGTTTTGACATCCGTATGAATTATTGATCCGTTGATAGGAACACATTAAGGATCCTGCTCCCTCTCGGAGAGCATTAGCGAATGGCCATGCGTAGATTTCGTGCAACGTGCGGTCATCGACGTTGGACGAGACCGCCTCCCCTTCATCACCAGGTCGTCGCCTGTACTCTTGTTCTTGCGCAAGCCAGTGTTTGGGTGTCGCGATGACACCCTCTTGCTGCGTGCCTCTCGTGATCAGTCCTCCGCCGATGCCAGCAAGATAAGGATCTGCGCCTAGTCCTTCCCAGTTGCGTCCTCCTCGCACGACCCTTCCAATAGGTCCGACGGACGGACCAAGGGCAACATGAATACCTTTTCCCCTGTACTCTCGTCCAAGTGCTTGGCCATACCTGAGCATTAGATCTCGGTCGAAGGTAGCTCCAAGGTGGATTCCAGCGGGGAATGAAGATACGAATTCCTGTCCGCGAACACCTGCAGGTGCGTCTGCGAAACAGATCTCGGGGATATGGAGGCGCGGTACGGCACCTGTTTGTCCAACACATGGCCCAGTCACGCCATGGGTGAGATTGGACTTTTCTTCCAAGGTCAATTGGGAGACAATGTCCTTCGCACGCGCGTATGCCGCAGCCCAAGCGGAAGATGTTGAGCCATTGCCGCGAGCTGATGTATGTTAGTAAGAATCCCTTTTTTGCACCTCCGTCACATACGACTAGGATATACCGGCGGACTCAAGCCATAAAGCGGAACTTCCGACTCGTTCGTATACCCTTGAGTAAAGGACAAGGCAGGGAAAAGAGCAAGGCTCAGCACAATCAACTCAAACGACTTCATCTTGAGCAGCATGAACACAACCCTAGCTCATCGGGATATCACGAAAATTTATGCTTCCCTTAAGCATCCACTCCGTGATCGCATCATCTTGATACCCTGTGACGAGCACCGTTGTGAGCGCCAGTAACGTTTACCGCTTTCTACTCAACCTCTTGGCGAGGAGGGAAAGTGGGCAACGGCCTGCAGTTCATCCTGGATCGGTGCGAACATGATCGATGACGTTCTCCGGCTTTTCGGGTAATGTGTTGAAAGTTGAACCGAAGTGCGGGTCAGGAGCCGAAGAGCAGCCGCTGCTTAGGATCAGAGCATTTTGGGGTTACATCTTCCAGCAACTGGCCGCCCTTGAGGCAACTGAGCCGAATTGTTTTGTTCGAGCTGAAGTTGCGCGAAGGCCAGACATAGCTGAATGAGCAAATGCCGATATTGGCAGGTGGAGGTGTGAGGGTGCGCACGGACACGCAATCCAAAGAAGGTATTCTGATCATTAGCACTTTTTATGATCTGATCCTCTCCGGATGCCCGTCATCTACGAAAGGCATGTGTACAGCATGCCATCTCAGCCTCCCAAGAATGTCGATACCAAGCAGCCGTAGCATTCAGATGGTATTGACAATGACAGCTTTCGATCCCACGTTTCATTTCAGGAAACAAGTGCCAATATGGTGTGGAAAGGGGAGAGGGGGGCAGAAACGAGCTTTAACAGCTCAGCTTCAGGTAGCAAGACAGGTGTGACCGGCCGTCTGCGAGCACCGTACAGCTTCTTTGATCGATGACTAACTATGCCAGCAAACTCGCGAGCCCCTTTCCAGAAGAATATAGCCCATTTGCGACATGCACCGCAGACTGTTCAACATGCTCAATGGCTCTTATGTTTGTCATGCTCTGCCAAGAACTTGAAGGAGTCATAGATCCCGTCCTCTACCGCGACTCGGTACAGCTCTTCTGGTGCGAAACAGCAACGATGCCGGGGGTTTTCTGCGTATTGGACGTGTCCAGCTCCATAAAGTGGGAGAGACTGCAACCGACCAGCAACATCAGCAGATGTTGGACGGGCACTTGGATCCTCCGTGATCATTTCAGCCATGAGATTGATGAAATCGTTTCTTAGTGATGGATCCGTGTAGTCTCGTTCTGTTTTCGCACGAAGCCGTTGCAACCACTGTCGTACTCTCGGCAGAGTCATGTGAAAAGCATCTCCTATGCCATCTTGTGCCCTGAAGTCCTCAAAATCATCAGTAAATTCACCGAGAAGAACTGTGTACATCTCAGTGTATACGCAGCCGAGCGAGAAGATGTCAGCAGATCTCCCTCGTGGCTTTTGCGCTGCCACCTCTGGACTGCACCAACGTCTCGTCATCGATGAAGGACCTTCCGTCTGAGATCCGTCCTCACTAGTGAAGGACCGGCTGATACCAAAGTCTGTTCTGTGTGTATGAGCAGTCGTCCAAAGAATGCGAGGCACGGAGCTTACAGGTATATAGAACGCTTGGTAGGTCTTCCCAAAGTACGCCTCGAGCGGACCAAGATATTGCTTGGCTTGATGTCCATGTGGCGGATTCCCTCGCCGTGCATGTAATTAAGAGCATGTATCAGGCAATAGAAAAACCGCACAAGATCCAGTCGCGTCTCTATACCGGTAGAGGAGTACTGTGGCCTGGTGTTCACATCTTCTGGGATCGGGAGCCATTCGCGTAAAAACTTGGTAAGATCTCCAGTCGCGACTGGATAGAGCAATATAGAGAATGTCTTTCTCTGCAGGTATGTGCCCACCATTTGTATGATGTGTGGATGTTGCAGCTTGTGTAGGTACGAGACTTCTTTGACCAGATCTTCTAGGGTGGCCTTACGATTACAGCGAATGGACTTACGAGCCAGTCGAATCCTGCGACAACGAACTGACTCAACTAACGCAGTACTGGAATAGCCGATTGTCTTTTCGACGTCGAGGGGGACGCTTTCGTCCGGTTTGAACTCGACGTGCTGGCCTCGTCCTGATCAATTGGCTTCCACTTCTTTCGCCACAAGTAAGTGCTGCTCCTGGAGGACTGCCCCATACTTTGAATTTGGATCCAATCGGCCTGGCGTGCTGAAGTGCTCCTGGTAACCGGGAGTCGCAGTATAGAAGGCAAGCGAATCCGGTGTGTCTACACGATCCATGAGCTCATGTGCCATCATCGAGTACCTAGGTAGGTATGCTTGATATACCCGAGAACGGCAATACTTACCGTCTGCCATCCTGGGAACTTGCTGCTGTCACCGTGCCTTCTCTGTCGCCTTACTGTAGTACAGCATCCGAGATGAAACTCTGCGGGGCATCAGGCTGGATGTCCTGCATAGGTACCGGTGGTCCGGGCGCATTCCATTGGCTGCATAAGCGCAGAACTGCAAGTGCGCTCGAGCACACCACCTCAGCCTTCCTCGTACCCCAATATGAAGCAACTGTACTCGAAGTTTGAATTTCTATCCAATAGCCTCGGAGCTCGTATCCTTCAGTCCATCTCTACTCATGTATAATCTGTCCAATCTCGCCTTATCGAGTCCTGGCGCGGCGTTAGCACTCCATACCTTGCCAATGATAGGAGAACGCTGGTGAATGCGCCTTCGCACGCAAGACAAGTTTCAATCGATGTCGAATTTGCTTCCTCAGCCGTCGTCAAAACGGTCTTCTCTATCACACATGCTTTTTGACATACTTGTTCAACATGGCCAGAGGTAGAGGTAGTTGGAAGCGTCCTTTTCGTGGCGACAGCAGAGCGCGGTGATTCGACACATCGGGGCAGGGTTGAAAAATGAAAGAATTGCGTGCATAAAGAGCGCAGCGTTGCCGTGTGATCACTAGAACCTTCACATTGGAGCCCGCACTGCGACACTCCCACTTGCGGTCGATGTCGAAACCCAACGCTCCAGGAGAAGCTGCAGATTTAGGCCACTACCCAACTCTATCTCATGTGGGCCATCTTATCAACCAAGAGATTTTCAACTCATGCCAGGGAAGTTCCACAACGACAAGTCTCATAGATGTCCAATCGGCTGCTCATTTCATCTCCCAGCACAATGAGCGACGCAATTAGATGCGATGACCGCACAGGCGAGTTTGGTGGCCCTACTGAGCGAGGAAAATGGTGACTTCAGCTTGGGCGATTATATCTTCTTGATGTCTGAAGCGAGCGCTTAGTAGAGAACGTACTTTCTGTCGCCTATGGAGAGCACACATGAACTTATGGTCTTAAGGAAGGTTCGGCATATTAGCCATCGTCGAAGTGCACATTGGTGGTTGAGGTTGTTCGTCTCACAATACAACATTCTCCACATTCTCTTCGCCCCAAGGTATACTAGCGAATGGTCATGGTCTTAACGCTGGATTTGCTCGATGTATGTTGAAGCACTCTTACACTACGCACTAGACCACTTCCAGACTACACCACCACTTCACCCTATCCAACAGCCCAAACAATATTGCCCAACAGCCTAGCACGTCATAACCGCCGGCCCGGGAATCTGATACGGCGTCCCATTCCCCTTCGGATTTCCCTGCGTATCATAGATGGACAGCAAAATACCTACATCCTCGTCAGCATCATCCCCCAACTCACATCACACTTCAAAGGCACAACATACCTGGATCACTCTGTCCATATGCCCCCGGAAAGCTCACCGTGCTCCCTTGCTTCGTCCCACTCCCACTGACATTAATCTGCGCACACCCCATATAAAATTGCACGCCCATGCTTCTTGCTCGCACTATGCAGCGCAATGATTTCTGCACGTAGAAGATACTGCCCTGGAGCAATACACGTAGGCATGGTGAAGTCGACCCAGCCGCCAGCTGAGATCATGCGGTCGATGCCCCAGTTCCCGGAAGAGTCAAGCCCGTCTTCGAAGACTTTGAACCATTTTTGACCAGATGTCGAGGCGCTAGCGGCGTTGTCGACTTTGGCCCATACCCCACGAATTAGAATTATCATCGCAAACCACCAAACCACCTAGCTTCAACAACAGAGAGTACGAGATGTGATGGACCGGGTTTTGGGACGTACATGTAAAAAATCGTCGGGCCCTTATGACTCTTCGCAATCGGATTATCCGTATCGTTCGCAAACTGCGCGCCGCCAATGACATGGCCCCAGTTGACGCCGAATTTGTCCGCGGCCTTGACGTCGATGACTTTGCTGGATAGCGGGGATTGAAAGCCCGATTTACACGCAATGTTGGCGTCGTTGACGTTGCTGACTGCTGTCGTGTTAGTGCATGGAAGGGCTAGGAACTGGGGGTGAGGGGTTGTACTGGGGTTGTTGGAGGTGGCGACTCGAATGCCGACGGAGAGGCCGTTGTCTTGTCCGTTGACGCTGTGGGGTGTTAGTAGGGGTGACGGATGGGGAGATACTGAGGACCGACCGAACGCGCTGGGCGATGGTATAGGCGGAGGATAGGGCTGGCAGTGCAGCGAGGATGGCGAAGAACTTCATGATGGGTGTGTTTCTGGAAGTTCCAGCAGGTCCCAAACTATCAGCTTGCACACTCAAAAAGCCAGGCGCTATGACGATCACTCATTACGACCCATCGTCACTCTGTCTGTGTGGTACACTCATGCCATATACGAGCCGCATTCGAATGGTCGCCAGGATATTGACATGTACCCCAGATTTTCTCGTATCACTGAGTCGAGTAATCTGACCAGTAGTGATGAACATGCCAAGGCCAAATTGGACAAGATCAAGGATGCGTTGTTTCGAAATAAAGATAAGCCTCGGCGAAGCTTTGGCGCATTTCGGCATAGTTTCGTCTTAGTGTGTCGTGCAATCAAAGTGCAGGATATCTGCCGCTGGTTGGTGTGTACATGGAACCGGGTAATATGGAACGTTGTCGCAACTCTGACCGATTTCTGGGTTATGGAAATGGCTTGAATGATCCTATGGCAGTGTAGCGTTTATACGACATGGGCAATTGACGTGGAGATGCAGGCGGTTAGGGCGTTCGTCAATCGCGAGGGTTTGTGGCCTCAAGATTCGGCTGACTGGCCCACACAGAGCACTTTGCGGAAGCGACGTCTCAACGGAATAAGATGGAAATCAGTTCGGAGCGCTCTCGCGAGCGGCTGAAACAATGCATCAATCGATTAAGCTATCTAAATGTCAAAGGTTGGTATATACGCTGGAACGCAAGACGTCAAACAACGCATCAACACATCCTCCCAAACAACGCTCAACCTGAATCAAGGATAAGCATTCAGTTCCACATACTCGCCCTTCTTCGCACTCTTCTCGCTGCCAATCGTGTGAAACTTCTTGATCCCGTCCAAGCTCATGCGACTCCCACTTCGTGTCTTCTTCCCTTCCTCGTCTTCACTTTCGCTCTCCTTTTCCTTCTTCTTCTCGACATGGCGAATAGCTTCCTCGGTCAGCTCCTGTCGATTCATACGCTCGAGGACGTCCTTCTTCCTGGTGCGTTTGTCGCCGATCCAGATAAGCAGCCCAGCGGTGGCATTACAAGTGATAGAACAAATGAGAATAACCGTAGTGATGGCAAAAGGCCTTGTCTTGTAGTAGATGCCCCAGGTGCAAGCACCAAGGGAGATCTGGAGAAGAGAGTGGCAGTCGAGCAACACGACGATAGCAATGAGAAGGCGGAGAGGGAAGGCGTGATGAGTCTCCGTCTCGTGTGGTTTGTAAAAAGAGTGCGACTTGCAGAATTTGGCCTGGTGGTGTTCAAGCTTCTCCTGCTGCTTTGGCGTCAACACGGTGAACTCCAATTGCTTTTCAGGATCTTCAGGGTCGGTGGTGCGTGGGACGCTTATGGGTGCGTTGCCTGAAGGAAGGTCATTGTGGTCGGTGAGTTCGGGAAGCATGTCCTTCTTGCGCCTTGCCCAGGTATAGTGGTGGTAGTGAGCGATATAGATCATGTGGTAAGTGTCTATAGCGCGGAATGGGGCGAGGCCATCTCCGACAACAGCGAACAGAGCAACCAGGACGCTGTCAATGATATGGACGACGTAAATCTGCTTGCCGCCCACATTGATCCAACCAATCAGGAAGAGGACCCATGCAAGACCAAACAAGGTGATGAGGGTGGCATAGAGCGTGACGAGGAAACCGAGCGCTGAAAGCTGTTAGTACTTGTTCGTATCTGATAATATGATACCATATCCGATGGTCTGATATCGTCGAGCTGTACTTACGTCTCTTCACATACTGTCCAAAGCCCCGCATAGTACGCTTGAACTTGGATCGCTTCGAGTGCAGCATGTGTCGCACGTGGTCGTTGACTTCAGCCTTGTCATGCTTCGTCCAGCCCTCGAGCGAGGCACCATGCGGCAGCACAGCATATCGCGACTCGCTGAGTTGTGAGTCAATCGTCGCCAGAGTTGCGGTAGTGCCTTCAGTCTCCGTTCTACGAAGCCGGGGCCCAGCCTGTTCCACCTCTTGTGCCGCACGCACTGGCCCTAGGATCCTGTTGATGTCTACAAGGCTTTCTGTTTCGCTATTACGGCGACGAAGGTTGTAGGTGGGCCTGCGGTTGAGGAAGGGAAGATTGGGCACGAAGAGGGAGTTCTGGACGTTCGTGAGGGAAGTCAGAGTCGCAACCTCAGGGTCTGTAGATGTCAGTTGGGTGAACCTTTGCTTGAAGCACGCCAGACATACCAATCGTATCCAACACGTCGACCATATCAGAAGTGTAGTCCATCGACGCATTCCCAGGCTGTACGTCTGCGTCGTTCGTGTCTGACAGCTTGTGTCCATCCTTGTTGCCCCAAAACGGCACCCTCTGCTGCAAGGCACTCTTGACCTTGGTCAGTCGACTAGGCTGACCCCTTGGTGCAGTGTCCTGCGTCAAGTGGGACTTGACCTGCTCCAGCGCGCATCCTTCCTCCAGTGTTGGCAGAGGTGCATTGAGTCGTTGTGCAGAGGGATTTGGCTGCTGGGCTACCTGCCAGAGGACATTCGAGGAGGGCATTCGTCGTATGCCAATGCTAGCCTGTCGTGCTCCCACGGGTGGGCGTCGTTGTGGATATTGCTGCTGGGGCGATGTTTTGTTTGGAGCTGAGTTGCTTCTTGATCTGCGAGTCTTCGAGGAAGGAGTGCTACGTCGTGTTAGCAATCGCTCCTTCCTTGATCACAGCCTCACCAGACTCACCTCGGGAGCGGCTTGGATGAAGGCGACGCATGTTGAGAGGGCTTTGGCACGGGCAAGCCAGCGTCGACAGAAGACTGAAGAGACGTGGGCGGCTCGAGTGCTGGCTGCGGGGCTGGCTGGTCGTCTGGAGCTGCAAAGTCGCGTGCTGCTGTGCCAGGCAATGGTCCTAGGAAGCCCTCATTGACAGCATGCGTGGACTGGTTGTCGTGAGGTGCTAGCGAGGAGTGGGGGACGTGGAGCTGTGCCTGCCCTGAGCCAGAGGACGTGGCTTCGGCCAGCCTGTTGCGCGCTGTGCGCGTCTTTGCCTTGAACTTGTCCATGGTGTGTCAAAGGCTACCGAAGAGGTGGAAGTTGTAGCAATGTCCCCAATACAAACATTAATAAGGGCCGCCCCAAGGCGTCTTTAGTTGGCGGTGATCCATGTCCGGCGGCTGGCTTTGACCGTCAAGCCTGGAAATTGGGCCTGAAAGATGCGAGGCTAGGCATGACGTCGCCAGACAGCAACACACCCCTTTTTTGCAACATTGCACAACCGTGGCGCACAGTAGATAAGGTCGAGTCACACATGAACGCGACGATCGATAAGATGAGCGCGTCGAAGAAAATTTGTATGGCCACGATGAAACGTGTATGTCTAGCTGGTGCATGCGACTTTGCGACGCGCAGTGCTGTTTCTCGCAATCCCTGAGGTTGTACCCATGCCCAGATCTCTCGCTTAGAATCCGGATCGTGGGGTGTGATCCAATGACGCTAACCTTTGTCCCTATATCTGAATCAACGTTTGCAGACTGCGGGCACAACGCGTTCAGCATGGCGAAATACCACAATGGCGATCTTCAGGGGTGTACAAGATTTCTCGTCAACAACAAACACCAGAACCAGGGTCTTTTAGCTTCTCTTGCTAAGCCTAGCGGCGGCCCCTTCCTAGCGTAGCCTACTTGCCGTGCGTGCATCGAGCTTGGAAGGCTTAGTGCGTCACGACTCTCCCGGTACCTGCATGCCTCATGCAGCATCATTATCTGCGTTCGCAATCATTGCAAAATGTATTGTGTGGTGCTGGTTTTGGATCGCTCAACTCCTTCTTCGGCGCTAAGACAGGCAATGACGACATGTCATTTTGCGTGAGTAAGACGCTCATGATGTGTACATGTCCTTCCTCCATACTTGGAGACGTCGACCTGAGCTTCCATTGACACCAAGCGCATCACATTATGATGGCAGAGGCACTTCCCCACATGTTTTCACGGTCTGCCGGAGTCCCTTGCTCATCAGACACTTCGAGCATGACGGGACCGCTCCTCACAACCGTATCACGTCCAGAATGTGTGAGAAAGTCGTGCGTTAAGCTCAGCAGCTCAAGGTCGGAATCTGTCTCAATTAGTAGCTTTCTCGTCGATGCATCATAGTCAACGCACCGGGCTGGGACATCAGCGAAGCCATGACAGGCAGATACTCAGTGTTACCGGTAATGCGCGCCGTGTATTGAATCTGGCCAGCTGCGTTGCTCAGTGTCAGTTACAGGCAACAGCTTAGAGCTGCCAAAACTACACGTACCAGGTATTACCACTTCAGGCGCCCCAAGAATCGAAGACACCCACCATTGATGCCACGCTGGTTGGATGGAGTACGCGCTGGATACGTCAGGTTTCATCGCTCGTGCAATACTCGATGGGAAGATCACGTACGGAGGCGCGTCGTCACGATAACTTGGCTTCACGTCCTCACTCTGCATGACTACCACTGTGTCCTTGCTCCACATTTCAAGTATCGTCTCCAGCCACCATTGTTTGTATATGTCAAGGCGACGGATGCCTTCGTCAAACTGTTCTTTCGAGTACTGCTTGCCGACTTTCCTGTGTTGTGTTACTTCTCGCTATAAATTGCTAACAAGCTGACTTACCATCATCGCCTATCAGCATACCATTCTCGGGCAAACTCCGCAAGCAGACTAAAGTCTCGCGCAAAAATCCCTGGGACGTCGAATCGACTGCGTTCAGTCAGCAAAGTCAAGCCACCGCAAAAGTAACGAGTTGTACCTGAAGACTATGACCACCCCCTTCGATGGAAAGACGCTTTGACTGATCCGTAAGCCGAAGACACCATTGCACTGAGCTGGTCGTCGTATGCTGCCATTTGCTTCATCGAGTTAGCTTAGAACGACATTGAATTGGACTTAGAGTTCTCGAACTGACTATCCGTTCCGATGCCGATATCAACCCAGTCATAAGCAGCTACTGCAGCAGCACTCCAGCTACTGCTTCCTCTACGACCTTGGTAGCCATCTCCTCGCGGACTCCATGCAGTCTCGTAATCCACAGCTTCAGACGGTTCTTCGCGCGACAGGAAGGAAGAGAGTTTGGTCTTTCCCAAAACCTTGGTTGCCACGTTCGATCAGATTGCTGATAGCGACTGCGTTTGAGGTCGGGTTCTGACGGCTCCACGAGACGCTTTGGCAGCATGCGAGTCGAAACTTTTGTACGAGTGGACCTGCTGATTCTAAGTATTGTTTTTAGGTCAAGCGTAAGCCAAACGGAAAGGCGAAGCCACATCGTTACCTCGAGGCATATACGCTCACTTTCACCGACGCCATTAGCCGATTTCTAGGCCTCAACGTCGGCACGCCGCTCCAGAGTAAGCTGTCGAAGCCCGCGATGCTGCTGTTCGATTGCGGTTTTGTGCGCAATCATCGCCCTAGCCGCCAAAGAGTTCAATGCGACACAGGAGGTCATCATCTATGCGGTGGCGACGGACTTGTTGTCTATGATCCCAGCCAGTCTTGTGGTTGTTCTTACCATAACTATGGCCGCTGGAACCAAATGTATGGTGAAGCGCCATGTTATCGTTAGGAATCTCAAATCGTTGGAAGCTCTTGGTGGTGTGACCGATATTTGCTCTGACAAGACCGAAACTTTGACTCAAGGCAAGATGATCGCTCGAGGTGCCTGGATGCCAGGTGTAGGAACATACACGATCGAAGACTCCACTGCGCCTCAAGATCCTACAGTCGGAAGCCTGTGCTTTCGTCCTGCAGACTCGACTCAACATATGAACATGAAGGGCGGTGGTTCCGCATGTGGTGACATCGTACCAGCAGAAAAGCTCGGCTCAGAGATCCCCGTAGGTCTTCAGCACTTCCTCAATGTCGCATCTCTAGCCAATTTGGCGGCTGTCAAGAAGAAGGATGATGGCGTCTGGGAGGCTCACGGAGATCCGACCGAGATTGTGATCCAAGTGTTTGCGGCTCGCTTTGGTATGATCCGCAGTGATCTTGTAAAAGGCGACTCCGCGGAATGGGCTAATCTTGTCGAACTCCCGTTCGATTCTGAAACCAAACTCATGTCTGTCATCATGCAGCACTCGAGCGGTGATCAGTATGCCTCGCCAAGGGCGCGGTCGAACGAGTGATTCAGAGCTGCACCACGTACTTCCCAGATGATGCCGAGGATCCAGTCACTATCGCAGACTTCCGAGATGAGATCTTGCGCAATATGGAAGCGTTGGCAAGTCTTGGCCTTCGTATCCTGGCCCTAGCTAGCAAGAAGTTCAATGGAAAGGCTGAAAAAGGTGGTGGGATTGACCGCGCTGCCGTCGAGTCCGACATGGTCTTCCGAGGCCTCATCGGCTTGTATGATCCTCCACGACCCGAGTCTGCTCCCGCTATACGCCAGTGACACGAAGCTAGGATTGAAGTGCATATGCTTACGGGCGATCATCCGGAGACTGCCTAGGCTAATTGCTGTCGAGGTTGGCATCTTGCCTTCCCCTGATCGTATGAAGAAAATTGCGAAAGATGTGCCAAAGTCCTTGGTCATGACGGCTACTGAGTTTGACGATCTCACCGATGATCAGGTCGACCAGCTACAAGTGTTGCCATTGGTGGTTGCCAGATGTGCACCAAGCATCAAAGTTCGTATGATCGAGGCACTCCATCGTCGAGGACGCTTCTGCGCCATGGTAAGCAGCTTCAAGATTGTAGTACTGTTGCTTCAGCTGACGTGATTATAGACTGGAGATGGCGTCAAAGACTCTCCGTCGCTCAAACGCTCGGACGTCGGTATTGCAATGGGTCAGGCTGGATCAGGTGTGGCTAAGGTAAGTGATCTCCACGCTTTATTTTGTAAAGCAATACTGATTTCGCTGCAGGAAGCTTCAGATATCGTATTGACCGACGACAACTTCGCATCTATCTTTGCCGCCATCGAAGAAGGTCGCCGGATCTTTGACCAACATTCAGAAGTTTGTGCTGCACGTCCTTGCTGAAAATGTCGCCCAGGCTGGTACTCTCCTTGTCAGTCTTACCTCAAAGACAGCACGGGACTGTCAGTGTTTCCACTTGCTCCCACTTGCTCCCGTACAAGTGGTGTGGATCATCAAGGCGACATCTGGTCTTCCTAACATGGGCCTTGGATTCGAGCGCGCTGTGCCCGGCGTCCTGCAGCGTTCACCTCATTCGCTCAAGACCGGCATTTTCTCCATCGAATTCCTTGTCGACATGGTAGTCTATGGCCTATGGATCGCCTTACTGTTTCTTTCCAGCTTTGTCCTCGTCGTATACGGCTTTGGTGACGGTAGCCTCGGCAATGGATGCAACGAGCGCTACGACAAGTCTTGCAAGTTGGTATTACGTGCGCGAGCGACCACTTTTGCGTGCCTGACATGGTTCGCCTTGTCTCTAGCATGGGGGATGATCGACCGCCCTCGGTCATTCTTCCGTATGCAACCCGAATCGAAGCGGTACTTCACCCAGTGGGCGATCGATGTTTGGCGTAATCAATTCCTCTTTTGGGCTGTTATTGCCGGCTCCGTCACGCTCTTCCCTCTCATCTATATCCCGACGCTCAACACAGTAGTGTTTGAGCATGCACTGATCGATTGGGAATAGGGCATCGTGTTTGTCTCGTCATTCCTGTTGTTCCCGGGCGTGGAGGCGTGGAAATGGGGCAAGAGTAATCTTCTATCGTCGGCAGGCACGCGAACAGCTGGGCAAGGTTGGCAAGAACATGACTATTGAGGATCGTATCTTCCGTCGCTACTATAGCACGGGGTCGGATGTGTCAGGGGAGAAGGTGTAAGGACGGAAGTGTGGTAGGGGAATGGGAGAAGCAATGCGCTCAAGAAATCATTGCGTGGCTTTCAACAAGGTCTAGACGTTACCAGTTCAACATCGGGCAACATCGAAATTGTAATTAATATATTGCGTTCATGGCTTAGCATCTGAGAGATCAAGGCATCAAAGTACCAACTATTACCACATTGAGGTACACTCAACCTTGAATTCTTCCTTACAACTCTCTACGCAGATATGACCCAGCAGGGTCATGGGGCTGTGCGCTTGTTGTGATTTCTGTGGGCATGAGCAGCGAGACCTCAAGGCGAGCCGTGACGGTGAAGTGACAGTGTATGCAAACACGCCACTTCCTACAACTCCTCATATTGTGTGATTCGAACCCGCTCAAACTCTCTCATCACCCCCTCAACTACATCTCTTCGCCTGAACCATCACCACTTCTAAAGCATGGGCTGCTACCGACCCAAATACCCATCCGAAACCTACGCCCCCGACCGCGGTCCCCGGCCACGTCCTCGTCCCCTCACACGCCGCCAGTCCCTGTTTCCTTCACCCTCTCCACCGCCACAAAATCTCAGCCCAGAGCGCTCGCCCTGGTCGTTCGACAGCTAGACCGGTGACGTGCTGCGCAACGGCAAGCCGTTGAAGCCGTGGGAGCGCAACCTTGCACTGCTGGCCACACGGTATCCGGAGCATTTCGAACTCGATGCTGACCAGGCGGTATTCGAAGGCGCGGTCGTCAGGTTCTAACGGAGAAGTATCGGGAATTGGTCTCGTTGGTGGGGGAGTGGCCGCTTGACGTGACAAAGTTAGAGCATTCACCAGAAGTGAAAGCCGGATCACGGGACGCGCGGGTACAAAATCATGAACCTCACGAACTTGAAATACCCATCAGCGAAATGATGCCCGCATCAACTTCGCACAACTCAACCACCGACGACTCAATTGTCCGCAGCTCGCTCTCAGCCGTCTTTACCGACAACTCTCCTTGGACTTGCGACAAGGCAACGGGTGACATTTTTGCCGTTGGCGAGCTGCTCACGAACAGCGAGCGCAACCTGGTCATTCTAGCTAGTCGACACCCAGAAAACTTCAAGGGCGACGCCGTCCCTAAAGGTTTACCACCACTCACAGGCTGGGAGCGCGAGCTGGTGAAAGCAGCTAAAAAATTCTCGATTGACTTCAAGAACATTGCGGATTTCTACCCAAAACATTGCCCGCCGCCGCCGCAGGTGCAGAAGAAGAAGTCGAAGAGCCAGATCGAAGTTGATAACGACATGTCAGGACCGAAGCGCCAGCCTCTCCCCGCCATCCCAATCGATCGCGCCCCTTGGGGCCTCAAGCCGCGCAGCGAAGAAATCTTCGTCAGTGGCAAGCCTCTGCCATTTTTCGAGCGGCGTCTAGTATTCCTCGCACCGGCGTATCCCGAGCGCTTCACCGAAGCAGGACAATTCAGAGCCAAGGGCGAACCCACGCTGACGGGTTGGGAGCTCGAGCTTGTTCGTGCGGCGCGCAAGTTTCCGATTGAACATGGAGATGTGTCGAATGAGCAGAAGCGGTACTCTGAAGTTGATAGGCAGGTGCCGTCGGAGGGATTGAGGGAGGCCATTGAGCAGGTTCGACGGCGTGGGGAGAAGGTTGGAGAGAGTGGAGGTGTGGGCATGGCTTCACCTCATATTCCATCCGCCACGAAAACCAAACCTGATTCAAACGCGCCTTGGAATAGGAAGGCGCCTCAACACCCCGCTTCCTACGCCCGCCCTCGTCCTGGGGAACCCTTCTGGCAGTTCAAGAAGCGTGTTCTTAGTAATGCACATGCATACTACGGCCACCGCTATCCCCGCACAAAACACTACGACCTCATCACATCTGCCGTCACACCGACGCGCACCCTCGCAAGCACGCTGTGGCGCGCTACCCTGATTGTTTACCCAGAACCAGGTCGCCGTGAGTGGCAGGTGCTTTATAGGAGCAATGTGTGTCCGACGGTCGAAGATGCGGCATTCGAGATCAAGTTCTGGATTGAAGAGGACATGAGTGGTGTGCTAGATGGGATGCGGAATGGTGAGGTTTGGGTGGTTGATAAAAACAATAGGAAAAAGAAGCGGAAGGATGATGAGGGCGGTAAGATGGATGGCGTTGAGATGGGAAAAGAGAATGAGAAGAAGGAGGATGAGACGACAAAGGAGAAGGAGGCGACCAAGGCTAAGGAGAAGCTGATGGCACTCGATGTCAGCGAACTGGGTTCTGACCCAAAGGATGAAGCGGCCGTAGAGAACGATGCGACGAAGCCCACAACCTCAGACCTGAAGCGCAAATCGCACGGCACCGACGACGACGAAGAGGAACGCAAGAAGGCCTACAGAATTGGCGAGGAGGAGCGCGTCTTTGTCGGCGACGTTACACCTGCATCCGCGGGGACACTCATTGCTAAAAAGAAGCTTGATTACCTCGATCAGATTGCACCTGCATCTATGGGGGCACTGACGGGTGAGGAGGATAGATCTGTGCATCAATCTGTATATGGTGGCGACTAGAGTGCTGGAAGTAGATAGGATGCTCGTCTCAAGGTAGTGCAAGGCAATGTGTCTGGATGATGGCCACAGCAGGCATTGGTGGGACTCTGTAAGAGCAGCGTTCAGGACCAAATGCTTGCATTCGGCTGTCATATACTCAGCGGATCCAACTGAACAAGATTAAGAAGGAGAAGCGACGAAAGGTTTCTGCGGTGCGTATATGTAGAGTTAGACCAAAAAGAAAATCAAAAACGTACAACAGCGTTTCCTGTTTACGGTAACCTCCTGACAGGCTTCCGTTGGCGGTCTGGACTGTCGCAATTCTGGCTGCGCCGCTTGGTTCAGCCATTTATGCATGCTCATGGAGACAAGGGACCAAGCCTTTAAAGCAGCGAGGCGGCGCCTAAGTGATTGGATGCAGTGCCACATGTGTGACATGCCAGCGCGAGGGGCAAGCACGTGCTTCTGTCATCGAGAGAATAGAAGTCGCAAGGACCGCGAGGATTAACAGCCCCAGAGTGCTTGCTATCTGGCTTGCGCGGTGCGACCTTCGCAGTCCGTCACGTGCGTGCAGGGATATGGCTAGCCGCCAGCGTCAGAGGTACCGTCAAGGGACACGAGCACACAACATATGGTACAGCATATGAGCTGTAACACCCTCTCGACATTTACCTGCTTGCGAGTGTCCCCCGCAAATTTCTGCGGACTTACAACAACCTCAAGATACATCACTAAGAACTAAAATATTCCAAAGTTGAGGTAGTGTTTAGTAGAGTTTTAGCATAGTAGCCGACTCGCCTGTGTGGCCGACTCGCTCGTGGGGTACGTTACTAATTACCGGTAGCTCTAGCTCTCTAACTAGTGCGGCACAGTTCTGTTCTTTCCCCCTTCGACAATTTACGCCTGCACGACCACCTCATCCTCAGCTATACACTAGGTCTACCATCCCTTACATAATAGGGTACTGAAACGTGGCCTTTTGTGCTTTGCGTCGACATGACGGCCTATCCGCAAATCTCCCTTGCGGAACTCCCAGATAGCTCCCAGCCGCACATGGACTTTCTTGATTCAACATGGTTCAAGACACATGGTCGAATACGACACTTCCCAACACCCGAGCACTTACAATCTCTCTTTAAGCCGCACCAGCTTCCCCATCCGGTGAGATTCGAGGACCTGGGTCTCATCGTCAAATTCGGGTCACATATATCTATAACCGAGGCGATCAATCTTTGAGCCATTCGCCGAGTCTTCCAAGATGTGATTCCGGTGCCTGAAGTTTATGGATGGAGAGTTCTCGAGCAGGAAGGAAAGACCCGCGAAGTCTTTATCTACATGCAACTCGTCCAGGGGCCCACGCTCGAACAACAGTGGCCTGAGCTGTCTGCTACTGACAAACAAACGATCTGTAGCGATCTACGTGCCAAGGTGTCTTGTCTTCGCAGTCTTCAGGACAGCGAATCACAGCAAGTCATTGGTAAGCCTTTTAGGTAGACAGGTACGACATTCCTAAATCCTTATAGGATCTATATGTCATGGTCTGCGCCAGATCTCTGCCTCGAGCGTTTACCTTTGCTGAGGCCGTTTCCCTCTCGTGTTGTCTTCCACGACTGGATTCCCTGGTTGTGGCGACGGCATGTTCCTGATCCATGGAGCATCGAAGACCCGTGGAGGGACTTACTTCCAGACAACGGACCTATTGTTTTCACGCATGGTGATCTGCGTCCAGCTAACATCATCGTCACCGCCACGAGTCCTGTTAAGATTGTTGCAATTCTTGATTGGGAGCAGGCAGGTTGGTTTCCAGACTACTGGGAAGACTGTAAAGCCAGGTTCACAGCATCATATAGTGGAGAGTGGCGTGGCTGGATTGATCAGTTTTTGGATCTTCATACGGAAGCTTTGGAGGCATTCGATTTCTACACGTGCACACTTGGTCGATTTTAAATTTTTCCTCTTAGGGCGAAAGTCTAGTTTTTGATAGCACGTCAACCTACCTAGTGGTACAAGTTATTGTCGGCTGAAAACAACTGGTAATTACATCGCGATTGTCCGAGAAACGCAGGATAAATATTTCGAAAAATAAAGAGCTACCTCTTGATTGTGCTCGCTGTGTGTACTTTGATGCGGGCTAACAACGGTATTGTCCAAGAGTCAAGACTACGTTTGACAACTGGACCCTTGGCTCGGTACTCGTGGTAGCGTATCTAGGTACCTAAGTTCCTGAATTGGTGACAATGGAAAGTGACATCAGCTGTGCATATAGCATCGAAGTCGCCGTTCAGATCTCTGGAGTCGACCCTGGCAAGCTACACATCCGCTCAGCAAGATTTGTAACAAATGTACTATTCGCCGACATGGCGTAAGACAGAACCGAAGTCGTTCGTTGGAGTAGCGTGGCAGCCCACGGAGTTTCAATAAATGTTCCGAGCAGGATTTTGACGTGTGGATCGTGGTGGCTAAACCAATTAGGTAATTGGCGTAGGGATTTGTATACGTCTTTGAGCTTCTCTGCCTCGGAACGTCCGGCTCGTCTCATCACCCCACATCACGGTTTCTGTGGTTGTAGAGGTGCCTAGTCCGACTTTGCCTAAGGCCTGTATCCTGGCAGCGAAGGGAAGACTGCAGAGTCGCCGCAAACGACACTCTCGGGCAGTCTTTGTGTGCTCTGCGTTGCGGTGCCACCAACTCGCATGTTACGGCTGCTGCGAAATGCTTTGGCGACAAGATGAGATGGCAAGAAGGAGAGGATGCACGAGTCAATTTCATAGATGCAGCGGTAGCACCCGTGTGATGTACGCTAAGCATTCTGGTCCAAGTCGGCACTGCGGGATGACGATCATGCTCGTTGGTGTTGAACGCGTGAGGCCAAGCTACCGAATTCTGATGACGTCGCGGTTAGTGCTGCGCGAGGCAGCAGAGCCGACATGAAAAAGCCATCCATTGTCCAGCACACGACGTCGAGCAATTGTGTTTCATTTCGAGAGCAGAGCCCGAAGCCCAAACACCTCACTTTGTGCAACAGGAGATCGACGACACCAAGTCCGTTCGGGCAGTACCAATCCGGCTGCGCCTCAAAATCTGCCTTCCCGTTGCCCTCTAGTGCGTTTGCACACGTCATAGTCAGCCACAACCTCCGCGCTGCTGCCACCGCGCAGGATCGTGTTTGCAGAAGTTCGGAAGCTCTTCCGCCGTCGAGGACATCTCGCATATATCCTCCCAGGTCCGCTGTCGCTGCTCCAGCTTAGCAACAGGCAATAAGCCGGACAGACACGCGCCATGGCGGCCCGCCGACCAGTTACCCCCTCGGCCTCTTACAACCCTGTACCTAACATCGACGACCCCTCGCATCTTAGCAGAGGCTACGGCTCTTCCTCGCATTTGAACAATGTCGCAGTGAATGACTATGCAAACGACAACTATGGCACCAGCGCGCCGGATGAGCGCAGAGGCAGGGGCAGAGTCGAGGAGGTCTTCGATGCGCGCACTCGCGGCTCTTCGGTCCTCGAAGGAGATCTTCCCCAGCGCTCTGCGTCGAGAGCTTCCCGGGCATCATCGACCCTGAACCAGGGCTCAGCACCATCGCGTAGCGGCACACTGAAGAAAAAGGGCTCGGTCAAGAGGACTGGCAGCATCAAGCGCAGCGGCAGCCGGCGAAGCATGCACGCGGGCAGTATCCGAGGCGTGCCCATCGATGATCAGGAGCGCGGGTATGATCGCGAGGACAGCGTCTTCTACACGCCGGTCCCGACCAAGGGCTCGCCTACCGAAGTGCTGGCCGACCGGTTCCAGAGTACGTATAACATACGCGACATGGTATGAACGTGGACTGACGTTCGACAGCTTGGCGAAAGTTTCTCAAGGACCTCATCACCTACTTTCGCGAGGTATCTTCCTCATATGAGCACCGGGCCAAAAGCCTGCTCAAGGTCTCCAACCTCATCAACAACACCAATGCACCCGCTGCCCTCTTGACCGAAGGCGGACTCAACGACGCCAATCGTATCCTGCGCGACTTTCACAAGCAGGCAATCGTGGAAGCCAACAAGGCGCGTGACATCGAGTCCGATGTGATCAACCAGTTGAGCGGCCTCAGAGCCGACCTGGCGCAGAAGATCAAGGAGATCAAGTCTCTCTCTGGTGACTTCAAGAACAACGTTGAAAAGGAAAAGGAGACCACGAGGAAGTGCGTGACAGCGCTCGAGGAAGCGTTGGCTTTGGTCGACTCTGACCCCACGGCTGTTGCCGGCAAGGGCGACCCATACGTGGTCCGCTTGGGCGTCGAACGCCAGGTCGAGAGGCAGATTGACGAGGAGAACTATCTCCATAGGGTATGTTGGCACAATATAAAAGTCCATGAACTTTCCTAACAAGCGCAGGCCTACCTCAACCTCGAGAATTCCGGTCGCGAGCTCGAATCCATTGTAGTTGGAGAGATTCAGAAGGCGTACAATGCTCTTGCGAGTATTCTCAAGCGTGATGCGGACGAGATGTACTCGACCGTTGAGAAACTACGAAGTGGCCCCATTGCCTTGCCTCGGGACAGCGAGTGGTCTGTCTTCGTAAAGAGCGACCCGCACTTCGTCAACCCCGAACTGCCTCTTCGTAGGCTCGAGGACATCGAATATCCTGGCAAGCATCACCCAGCAACGACTGAGGTCAGGGCCGGTATGCTCGAGAGGAAGAGCAAGTATTTGAAAAGCTACACTCCCGGATGGTATGTCTATAGCAATTGGTCTCAACTCTTCTAAACTAACGCGTCTTAGGTACGTTCTGTCGCCTACTCACATCCACGAGTTCAAGTCCGCCGATCGCATTTACACCCAGCCGCCCGTCATGTCTCTGTATCTCCCGGATCAGAAGCTTGGATCGCGCTCTCAGCCAGGAAGCTCATCCCACAAGTTTGTCATCAAGGGCCGTCAGACCGGCTCTATGCATCGCGGCCATACTTGGGTCTTCCGCGCCGAGACATACGAGACGATGCTTGCTTGGTACGATGACATCAAGAACTTGACCGAGAAGAGTGGCGAGGAGCGCAACGCCTTTGTGCGTCGACATGCCAGCATCAGAAGC
The DNA here is from genome assembly GCA_010015745.1 of Setomelanomma holmii. Classification (NCBI taxonomy): domain Eukaryota; kingdom Fungi; phylum Ascomycota; class Dothideomycetes; order Pleosporales; family Phaeosphaeriaceae; genus Setomelanomma; species Setomelanomma holmii. The sequence continues at coordinate 269,408 of ML978167.1, forward strand.
ACCAGCGTTGGCAGCGCCCGCTCTGCAAGTTCCGACGGAGCTCTCGAGGAAGACGAAGCGGACGCCGTACCGTACAGCGCCAACCACTCGCTAGCGAACCAGGCCGTGAGGGAAGAGACACCCGCCAGGCCATCTCCAGGTGGGCGGTTCCCATCCGATCTGAATGTCAATCGTAACTTACAAGCGCCTCTCTCGCCTTCTAGCGGCAGCTCAGAAATCGGCCATGATCTAGGAACCGCAGCTGGAGGTCCCCAACAGGACGTACACCCGATGTATCTCGCCACTTCGCCAGGCTACCAGCACGCTGAGTCTGTCACGCCAGTCCAGCAGCAGGAGTATCCCGCCTCGTCTTACGTGAACTCGTACCCACCCACCCAACAACCATACCAAACCACGAATGCGCAAACCGAACACTACGCACCAGCTCCGCAGGCCTACCAAAGCCAGCCGCAGCCTACCAGCACGTATGCGCCAACACCGCAACAATACCAGACTCAGCCTACTTACACTGAGCCATCCGCATTCGAGCGTCATGACAGCACCTATGGTGGCTGGATGGCACCTGCAGCAGGCGGAGCAATTGGTGGAGCAGCGGCTGGAGCCCTGGCAACTGATGCCTACAAGCGCCACCAGATGGAGCAGAAAGAACGCGCTCAACAGCAGGAGCTTAACGATCAAGCACAGCTGCAGAACCAAGCTCAGCATTATCCTGTCCAGACGTCTCTTCTAGCTACTGGGGTCATCGGCGCAGCGCCAGCCGTCCCTGAGCGCGACCCTGGTCACCACGCACCAACAACCCTTGAGGCGATGGGTACCACAACATCTGGCATCCACCCAACACTGATCCCCGCTCCCGTCATCGCCGCTGGTGCTACACGCGAGCCTACACATGCGCCTGTGGAACGTGCTCTCGCAACTCCATCAACTGCCGACACGTCTTTTTTAGATGATTCTGAAGTGGGTGCCGCCGTTCCTGCCTCAGGCAAGACGATCAACGGCGGACCTGTCCCAGTCGAGCTTGTTGAAGTAGCGGAAGCTCAGGCTCATCCAGGCGTCCACCGTACGAACACGGACATCAGCGTTAGTGACCTGCATGTCCCTGGCGAGTATCCAAAAGGGCAAGCAGTGAAGGTTCCTGCTCCTCTGCAGGAGTGAAGCAAACGACTCCTGGTCGAATTCGACGGTATAGGAAGCTCTGAAGATATACGCAGCACGATTAGCAAGATATAGTTAGCAACACTCTTCTTAGTTGGGTACATGGGATACATCCGGGAAACGTTTGTGTTCGGGATCTCTTACGCTGCGAGTTCGTCATGATCATCACACTCAGACTGCTTTCCTTTCCCATCCCTCATTTAGCGCGAGCTTCTTGCTCGCTTTCCAGGCTTTCATATCCCCTTTTGATACCCGCATCTTGCGAATCTTGTGAATCTTTGCCCAGCTTGTGTTCTCTAGCGCTTCAATATATCAAGTCTTCATTGATACTCTGGCACCAGGTGATGCAATAATTCGTGCACTGTCAGCGACAATGCCACCACAGTGTCAACATTTAAGTTTTATTTACACAGAGGCCTGTCTGTCCTCGGAGTGTTTTGTCGTTGACAAAATTTAGAGACCAAAAGAATTTGAAGTTGTACAGGGGCCCCTACGACATTTGTTTTCACGAGGGTACTTGATGAGCGCCGCGTACGAATTATTGCACGACCTGGTATTGATCATGTTCAAAGTGATATCGTGATTGCAGATCAGTACTACACAATCAAAAACTTCTCACAGAAATCATGATTTGCCTCGCTGATCAACGAACGCCCAGGAACGGCACTCGTGATACTTCACATGCCGTACGCGACAGCCAAAGTAAAGCCGAGCCGTCACAACGAACTCTAATCCCCCCCCCCCCCCCCGAAACCGTTGACCAATGCCTCACAGCCACACTGCAAATGTCACCCATGCCAGCCGGCGCATCCCAAGCCCGCTTGCAAATCTTCATTTGCCAAGACCATTGCTTTTCCCGGTGGCTGGTGGTCGTGCGGAAATTGCGCTCACCACCTCATGAAACTCTAGCGTCGGCTGCGAAGGTTGTGGGTGAGGCTGAGTTGAGCCACAATCAAACGCCAACACGAGATGGGAGGAGGGGCCCAAAACGAGATTGCAATGTTGCATGGAATTGAGAGCTTGATGTGTGTGTGCTGTCAAGTGACTCAAGTCTGTGCGAGCGTGCGACATCCTTTCGTGAGTTTGCAGCACCGTCGGCAATGAAGGCTTCTTCCAGCAGCTTCGCATCATGGAAGGAGTAATGGAGGTTGGTTTGAATAGATTGAAGGTCGGACATTTCCACACGTTGTTTCAAGACTACTGAGCCAACTGCAAGGCAGTCTGATCTGAATTTATGTCCTCTCAAAATCGCGCTTGTGGACGTGAATTTTCACTTTACTTGCCATGGAAAGGCTCGTACCGCAATCGAAGTGTTCGCACGCGTCCAGGTGTTCGACGATCCATGATCTCGAAGTCATGTATCATGTAGGTGTATCGTTGAGACAAAGACGGAATCGATGATCTTGCTTTGCCCATACTAAGGTTCACAATGATTGTATTGCATCCGGCCACGACGGTGCTGCTGCAAACGGTCAGCTACCACCACTTAGCCTGATCGACGAATTGACTCGCATACCACCAATGTGGTTTCAGCAAAATCAATCCCAGTCCCATGGGCCTGTAGTCCAAACATAAGAGTAGCCCCGTCTGGCTCATCTTCGGTGCGTGATCATCTTTCTTCACGGACCACACAGACGTCATGACATTACGAATTTTTGACGATAGCTGCAGAGAAACTATGTGCGACATGGCGCTTGCGACACCGCCGACAGGTTGAGGAGTATGTAGCACTACCTAATGTCAGCAATGACTCCCGGATTGATATGTAAGATTCGTGATTCGCTATGAGAAAGACCTATGTAACAAGGAGATGTAGGAAATAGCTTTTACTTCCAGTCGAGTCTGTATGTGGTGACGGTTGGGCAATTGTTACCTAGTCGATACATTGGGACAGAGCACCCAAAGGAATGGTGTGGACGAAATTACCGTCCAAAAGCAAGTATAGCGCGAGAGTGTAAGGAGCGACCGTGATGCCCAAGTTCTGTAGTAACTGCCCATTTCATTGTCCGTATCTAGACACCCAAGACGCCAGTATTGAGTCGAAACTGGAGATATATAACACAGATGAATAGGCTTCTGCAACCCATGCCTAGTAAGTAACGGGGTATACCGTACTATAAAGTAACGCCCACACAGGAAACTGCTACTCTCGTCGTCAAGCGTGATTGCACACTATAGTGCGAGATGTGGTAGAGATGAGGGTTGGCGAGTCAGATGAAGAGGTTGAGGAGTTGAAAGTCGTAAAGCGAGATCCAACGATGGAAGGATGCAATGGTAAGAAGAATGAGGTATTGTTCTTGCGATTGCGGTCGCCAAGGAGCTCATACGTTGGTGACCTAACGTAATGTTAGTGACAAGAACTACATCAAGAGATTCGTCACGTCATACCTTCAATATCCGCCTCGAGTAGTCCTCGTTATCTGCAATACTGCCATTGCTCTGCCTCCTGTCCACAAAGCTTGGGTCAATGCGCGAGTCGTTCATTGACGAGTTGCTCGTGTGCAGCTTGCCTCCAGCGACGAACTGATCGACGTTGGCGGCATTGCGACGATAGTCCTCCTCAGCCTGCTTCTGGCGCCTTCGTCGCATGAAGAACCATACGCCACCAATGATTGCGCCCAATCCGACAATGCCTACCACGACGCCTGCAGCAATGCCTGCAGTGTTCGGTTTGCTGTCTTCCTTTGGCTTCGCTGACGGAGTGACGATCTGGGTTGCGACAGGTGCTGCTGAGGTGGCAGGTGTTGATGACTTGGTCGAGGACGAAGAGCTGGAGATGGAGTAGTAGTCGACCTTATTTCGTGTATTGCCAGTGAGTTCGATCCACAGTTTGCCGGCTCCACCACCTGGTGTCGTTAGTACGATTCAAGAATTGACTAGCATGCGACGTACACTTCCACCTGTCGTCACCAGAGCATGTCGTTTCGCAGGAGCTGTTGTCGACCTGCCATGCCTTGGCCGGGATCAAGTCTCCACACCAGCAGTTCACGCCGTCTGACAGGCCCATGACGGCCTTGTTTTCCTGCAAGCAGACCAGTTGGCAATTACCGGGGCTTTGGAAATCGTAGTTGCCATGGTTCTCGAGAGGCGTCCCTGTTGCGAAGCAGCCGATATCGACCAAAGCGCTCGCGGGTTTGGTAATGGTGGGCGTCGTGATGGGGTTCTTGATAGTGGGTGTCGCTGTGTCGGCAGCTGCAGTCAGCAGCATCGAGGCCGCTGCGAGAGCGGTCGCGAATCTAACGAGGACCATGTTTGTGGTGGGGGTGGGTGGGTGTTGTTAGTACGAGGTGATGAGCGCCTGTCCTCTATACCAGCAGATGCGGACTATTGTTCTGCGTTAGCGGCGTGCTCATTCACATTCACTTGCAAACGCAGGTCGCACCTTCGGCCTACTCGCAAGAGGGTGCACACATGCAAGGCCTCTGGTGCCTGTCGCTCGCGGGTATTGTTTGAACGGGATGCGCTGGTGACGGGCGGCACGCGGCGGGTGTGCGGTCGGCGGTGGGTACGGGGTTGTAGCGGGTTGTCGAAATCGTGAAGAGGGTCAAGTCGCACAGTTGGCAGCCGCGTAGAGGTTCAGCAGTGGACTCGCTCAGCGATGCCCGGTCTGCCGGATTCGAAACGCGGTGCGTTGGGTGCTGGCGGTCGTGGGTGGCCCGGAATTTGTTTCGCGTTTCACCCCCTAAGTGCCTTCACTTATGCAGAAGGAATGTATCAGCGGTCACAGCTGGTGCAGCGAAAGAGCTGTTGATGAAAGCAAAGACGGAGCAGTAACGAGTGTGGGTGTCTGACGACAAGGAATGACTGGAGTGGGTTGAGAGCGCGAGAGAGGCCTGTGGGCGTGTGGGTCGAGGAGAAAGGGAGATGGGAAGGAGCGAAGGCCCCCGATCGGGCAAGACTCTAATTTAGCGTTGACCGACACGACACGCCTGCAAATTCCGCCGCGCAGGGCCCTATTGGACGCTCTCTACGTTGATTGCGCCGTGCCTCTAACAATATGGCAGTGCATTCGCGCGACAATGCACCCTCTCTGCGTGCAGGTCACGATGCGTCCGGCAGCGTCAAGAGCAGCGATGCTTTCACGATGGCACACTCTTTGAGCGAGCGCGCGGCCAGCTGCAAGGTACCCGCTATCCAAATAGCCAATCAACGCGTTGTTCCTGAGCCAAGTCCCCGCCGGTTTTGCGCATTTGTTTCATCCTTGCGCAGGAGAGAGCGTCGTTGGCCAACCACGCGGCCCAGCATGAAGCGCTCGCTGGGCTTTTGTCGCTGACGTTGCCTGCGTCTCGAAGCCGCGCTGCCATGCGACGGTGCTTTGCATGGCGTGCTCTGCCTGCGGTCGAGAATGTTCTCTTCCCGCTGCTTTGAGCTGTTGAGATCGAGCACAGAGCGAGCTGAAGGTGGGAATCGTGGCCCGTCGACGGCTTGCAATGACATTGCATGCTGACCGGTCCAGAGTGGGTGCTTGTTGACATGTAAGATCCTTGACAGCCTGCGGAGTCTTCGGCTTGCACGTTGATTTTGGAGAGCAATGCCTGCGCTCCCGACCAAAAATGGCCGGCCGAGCTATTGATGGGTCTGAACCGTCCGATGCACACGTCAGGTCCGAGAAGAGGCGCAGGTTGAAGTATCGATTGTCTTGGCATAGTCGTGAAGACATTCGCGGAGCTCGAATGTCAAGCTCGCGCGCCGGTAAGCCTTCCGAACAGGCGTCAAGAGTCTGGGAGTTTCACCTCGAGACGCATGGTAGCGTTATGCTGTGCCTGTGTGCCATTTCGGTAAGGTTGTGGTGCAGCATGCACACGAGACTTCCAGCTGGACAATTTGCTATTCTAGAAGATGTCGTCTCCGATGTCATTATTCCTTCACATGTCTGAGCCTTGTCTTGCTGATCCGTACACCACTATAGACAACATTCGCCATCCTTCAACAGCCATTGTCGGTCAACGTGCTACGAGACGCATCCGCTGTGTTAGTCAGCATGCCAAGACCACACATCCTAATTGGGACAGCTAGCTGTCGCAGACATCAAACTGCAATGCGAACCTCCCATGACCAGCACCGCGCTTGATGCGACGACCGCCCATTGCCTGCCGCCGAGCAGTGCAATCGCTTCAGCCTCCTTCGGCACAGCACATCTGGGTCTCAGATGAGCTGCTGTCGAGCACCTTCAACCGCTTTTTCCGAAATTCTGGTCCCCGCCAAAAACGCCATGGCAGCCATGTCCCGGGGCCATTGGAGGCCAGGAGGAGGGCAACGAAGCGTCGAATGACCGTGTCGGCCAGTTTCTACCCTCAAGATAACTTTCCTCCTTCTTTCAGCCTCGGCGCGTTGTTCGGCTTCCGCTCAAGCCCCCAACCATCGTGGAGATATGAACCACCGTCTCTGCAGGCGGACAGGAACTCCTCCGATCAAGCCACACATGATCAGACTGGTCCATGGAATCTGGAAAAACAGGGAGAAGAAGTGTGGGACACTCCTGGACCTGAGGCTGCTCTTGACTGTGCACCTCGACACAACGTCCCCTCCACGGTCGCCAAATCCTCGTCGCAAGCTGCCTACTCGTTCGCCCAAAATATCGCACCGATACTTACAGACAAACGCTCGACTCCCCAATCCCGAACAGATAGCAAGGCGACCAAAGAAGATGATGTTACACACATCCTTTCACGAGACGAATATAAGGCTTGTTTTGAGAGCTTCAAGGTTGATCTTGCCAGCGCACACAAAGTCTCAGCCCAGACACTAGCGCAATGTCTACTCAGAGCGCTTCCAGATTATCGATCCAATGCCCGCAATGCTTGGACATTCCACGGTCTACTCTTCAGGCACCTTCTGGATGTGGGAACAGATCCTATAGTCATACTGGAGGGACACGATCTGTCCACATTCTCTGTCCCGCCTGTGTATTCGCAAGAAAGTATCGACTTTCTGAGATGCCTCAAAGAGTTGGTCACGAAGTACCCTCAGCGTCACACCATCGTTCACAAGATACACGTTAGGATGGCGGAGAATGCTAGGCTGGCGCGCATCTCGAAGGATACCGAAGGAGACATCAGGATCATGACGCTCATACGGCATTTGTGGCACTCCGCCTCATCGCAAGGTCTGGAACATGGATCGAACACGGAGAGGCTATGTCTCAAGCTCGCCAGCAAAGTAGGCAGTCAGCCGTACAGTCGCATGCTACGAGCGGTCTTGAAGAATAGCACACTGGCGAGAGGTCATTTTCCGACATTTCTTGACCACATTGCGGCAAATTCTGGACTGGTTGATGCCGCTGTGCATCTGCTACGCTGTCTGCCAGATGCGCAACTACTTGAGTGGGCGTCAATCTTGAGCTTAAATATTGCCAAGACAGCCACCTCAAATCCAAAGATTGCTCCAAGTGCATCCCGGCAACGAATATACGTATGGTTACAACTTCTATGCAAGCTGGACGCGGGGTCATCATTGCCTCACGTTTCGGCTATGGATGCGGCTTTGCACTCGATTGCAAGACATGTCTTTGCTGAAGCAAAAGAGGTTCACGGACGCTTTCACATTCTAATGAGTGGACTTCTTCTGAAGGTAGCACAGACGACCGCTCAACGCCATATCGCGGAGAGGACGATTCCGGATATGTTGGCTTCACTCGATCATGCTTCGGAGCAGTATGCCCCAATGTCGGTCGAGCTTGTAGTGGGTACTGTCGTGTCACTACTGCAGCGGCATGATTTGCCATATGAGCCTCTCGTCGGGATCATTCTTCACGCCTTTCCTCGGAGCTCACGCCTCGAAACACTCCTTACCTTGTTGAAAGTACTGGACAAGAAAAGACTCGCACTGGTGGATACAACACTTCTTCAATACTCCATTGACGAGCGCGTCACTGCACTGCGCAGTCAAAGCGAGGCACCTGTTCTCACTGAGAAGAGACGACAACATTACGCCTTCCAACTGCGCGTCTGCCAAAATATCGGTAGCCTTCTGAGCCGTATAAGCTCAACCCCAGTCTTTCTGTTGCCTGAGCTCGAAGCCTTGCAGGCTCAACGGCAATTTGATCATATCCTCGTTCAAGCCGAGGCTGCCCATGCGTTACCACTAGTGTATCGTAATGTAATGTCCAATCTTACCATCCAGACGCGTGTCAACCTAATACATCAACTCGCACATCAATACTCGATCGACAACACACGCTCTCAGCGCCAAGCTTGGCGCGCGATGTACTACCTGTACAAGTACCTCCAGCGCTACTCATTGCCAATGGGACCCCTCTTTACCAAGGCGTTGGTAAATATCTCGCTTGTGCGAGGCCTTTCCGAGAATCAGTTTGTCAGTGCAAGGCGCCTGATATGGGTATGTCATGTCGTTGCAAGAGTGGAAGGCGAGGACGTGGCCAGGAAGATTGAGAAGGACTTTTGGGAGTGGCGTGGCGATCTCATTAAGCATGCTAAGAGCGTCTATGTCAGTGTTGGAGGCGGTCGACAGGACAAGGCACATATTGGGACGATGAACAAGTTGGGGCTGCTGTAACGAGGCGCGACTACATACGAATATGAATATACAAAACAGACATTACAAGACTCGCTCTCGTTACTCATAAACCGGATCTCGTAGCTCGTGACTGCGTAAAAGCATCAGCAAAGACAAATATCCTGCTCCTAATACCGCTCAATCAACCACACCCTCCTCTCTCCCTCGCCCATCTTTCCCAACATCTTCTGCTCACTATTCTTCATAACCACATAACTGCCCACAACCTCATGTCCCAACGCCTCAACCAACGACCCATCACCCTTCAAATCCTCCACCGCCTCCCCCAAACTCGCCGGCATCTTCCTCACAACCCCGTACTGCTTTCTCCCCTCATCGTCCAGCGTGGACGGATTCACCTGCACATCTCGCTCCGCGAAGTCCTGTACACCAGACTGCAGCCCCAGTAAACCAGCAGCGATGATCGCCGCCATGCTGAGATATGGATTCGCAATACCGTCCAGACATCTGATTTCCCAGCGCCCATTCTTGATTCTGCGAAGAGGGACTTCACGATTCTGCGTGCCCCACGCAACCCAAGTCCCACCCGTCCACGCATCGTCTACAACGCGTGCATAACTCTCCTCCGCAGGCAACGTAAACGCACACAGCGCGGGTAAATGCTGTAACACACCACCGACAAAGAACTGCACGTCCCTTTCCGGTGGATGTAAACTAACATGGGCATGCGCCGCCGTCCCAGCACCCCTATCACCAAATGGTTTCGGATGCAGAGTCGCGCGCAGATCGTGCAGGGCGGCGATTTGATGTATGACTTGGCGCGCCTGGATGACCGTGTCAATAGCCAGCAGCGGTGGTAGCGGTGGGAGGATGAATTCGTACTGGCTGGGGCCGGATTCAGCGTGGAATTGCTGGATTTCGATGCCCATGGCGTCGAGTGCGAGGACGATTTCGGACAGGAAGGGGAGTTGGAGCCATTGTTCGGGGGACATGGTGCCCCATGCGTGGGTGGTTGTTAGAGGTGTGAAGGGGTCGGGTGTGTCTTGTTGGGTGGTGGTGGTGGAGGTGAATGGGTTCTTGGGTGTGTTGTTGCGGGAGAGGAAGGTTACTTCGATTTCGAAGCCGACGAGGAGAGTGATGGCGTGTGTGTATTGGAGGTCGTTGATTAGTGTTTCGAGAGCGTTGCGAGGGCAGCCAGGCAGTGGAATGCCGGATTCGGACCGCCAGTAGGACAGAACAGTGGCGGAAGGGAGAGGGTCTTGGTTGTGCGTCTTTCGAAGAGATCGAAGATCTGGTTCGATGTAGATCTGGCCCGTGGTATTGACAGCGGGTGTCAAGCCGTCGTTTTGCAAAGTGCCAGTATTGCCTTGCGAAATCCCAATGGGAACGCCTTCGCGAACCATGCGGGCAAACTCCTTGATCGGTATGATGCGCGACCGAATCGTGGCCATGTAGTCAAGCCATTGGACATAGATGAACTTGGTGTCGGGGTTTTTCTTGATGAAGTCGTCGAACAGCTGGGTTTCGTAGACTTTAGGTGCCGTGGGAGGTGGCGGGAAGGCCGGCGGCACTGTCTCATATGGCGATCCTGTGCGTGGATCGAGCGGACCAGGTGTCGCAGGTTGACTGGTTGATCCTGCCGGTGGGATGGGAGGCACACCAGATGCGAGACTCGGCGACGCTGGTGCGGCCTTTGTGTTGTATGTTAACTGCTTTGGCGTCTCCCGGACTATCTCATCGAACGTCGCCTTAAAGTGTAAGTCGTAGAGCACGTTCGAGTTGTTGAAGAGGATGTCTTTTGTCATAGCGATGGCCTGGAACGTGGTAAGGTCGCCTTTCTCAATGTATTCGAGGAGTAACTGTTATGGTCAGTGATGACGTTCCGCAACAAGAACGTGAATTCCGACTAACCTCGAGCCACACTTCGCGAAATTGTAGGTTGGCCAGGTAAAAGGTCTCTGGGAACCAGTGACCGTCACTGGAGTATAAGAGCTTGCTTCCTGGTACCAGCTCTAATGCTTGACGCAGTATTGCTTGCTGCCCGTCCCTACTAACCATTGGAAAAACCTCTCCAATATCGAGATAGACATGGCGGTAGACTGTCGCGAGGTATCCGGCTTCCTGTGTGTATGGGTAGGCGGAATGCAGTAACACGAAAGGAACATTGGGATAGGCCTCGATTACCTGTTGAAGATAGGCAGGATTCGCCTTCCGAAGGTCTATGTCATTGTCGCCGAGTCCTGTGTGAAGCTGAAGTGGCTTAGATAGTGAGTCTGAACGCGGGAGATCCTCGGACAGTATTTCCAGCGTCCTCAGCACGAGGTAGTCGTTCAATGGCTTCCTTTCGACTCGGTAGGTGCGCTTGCGGATGCAGGACTTGACGTGTCGCTCGAATGGATGACCTACGGCCCTCGCAGCTTCTTCGTAGTCTGGTTCGATGTCCAATCCGGTCCTGTAGCAAATGACTGTTTTGAATCCGGCCACCTCGGGATCCTTTACTGCTTCCTGAATCTCGCGCTCGAAGGCATCCATGAAATCGACCCAGGTGTCTGGCAGGAATTTCGTCTTGCCTAGGTCATCTTCGTGTGCGTCTCGCAGTATTCGTTCCATCAATCGTTCTGCGACTGTCTCAATCCGCACAATGCGCTTGCTGGGAGCTTGGAAGTACTCATCATGCGAGTCATAAGGATAAACCTTTTGCGGCTCTGCGAGGCCATCGTCTATGAGCACCGCATGAACGCCTTCGAAACACCGTCGATGCAGCACTTGTGCGTTGCTGCGGAACCACTCGACTCTCTGTTCCAAGATATCTTCCCAATCTGCGTCTTCACCACATTCGTAGAGTTGTCGCAGCTGTTTTGCTGCGCGAAGATGAGATAGAGATTTGAAAGTATCTCTCAGAGCTCGTCCTTGTGCCTCGGTCGTTATTGACTCGAATGGGATAGTGTCTAAGTGTGTTGGTAGTATCAAATTATGAGCATGGTTGTCAATGATCGGAAAGTGGTTCGCGACATGTCGCAGCTGTTCAAGCGTCGGCCTTGGTGGTCCAATTATTTGGTCCATGGTACACTACCCGCGGTTGAGCAATGCGCCTAAGCGATGAGTGCGATGAGCGACGCTCGTGTGGACTTCTTTTGAACCGGAAGATGAGAGCGTAGAGTACGAAAACGACTAGTAACCTTCGCGAGAGTTATGCGACGCCGTCCGAGTGGTTGCGGTCAACTGCAAGGAAAGTTGTCGCTTTCTGCGTGCCCCACGAAGTGGCTTCGAAGCGCATGGGACCAGGTCGTATGACGTCGGTTTAGGCGGAAGGCCGGATCAGTCAGCGGTGAGTCTGCAGCGACGTAAACGCTGTGTAAGGGTAATGGGCCGCACTCATTGTCATTGTATTATGCGATGCATCAACATGTATTTCGCCAGGTCATTTCGTAACTGGCAGGAGTATGCTGGTGCTCGTCGGCAGGCGGGGCTACTAGCGCCCTGATGAGCTTACGCCATGCGCTCCTTCAGCCTCGATCAAACCCCTTCTCAATGTGCATCTCCCAATTTCCTTTCTGGGACCGTCAAAATCTCCATTGTCTTCCACCTCCGTGCCGGAATGCGTCTCTCGTATGATTCATCGATCTCGATGAACGTTCTGCCCTTCGTTTCCGGGATGCAGAACCAGACAAAAATGCATCACACTGCCACCACGGCTCCAAATATGAAGACTATCTTACCACCAAGATTGCCTTGATCGGGATTGGTCGCATATGGAAGAGCAAAAGACCAGATGCATGATGACAACCCGTTCATCATTGTTGCCAGACTCTGCGTGGGTGCGCGGAGGCGCGAAGACGGGTTTTCAGCACTAATCGGCCAGGCTGCGGAGCCTACGGTACCTTGATACACTGCGCTTGATCAACAATACTCGTGCAGGCGGCAATACCAGTCCTTAGCACGTACCGAAAGACCAGACTGCCATAAATGCTATCTGGCCCCAACTTGCGTTGGTCGTCTTGATGCATGCCAAGATCCCGATGATGAACAGAGCAATGGTGAGCACTGCTGTTCCATACAGAGCGGTGGCCCTTCGACCGAACTTCTCGACAAATACCCAGCCGCACATGTTACCGACGACAATGAGACTGGACATACCGACAGTCATATCGAACGACGTTGACGCACTCATGCCACCGAGTTGCATGAAGTAACTCATGTAACCGATCACCCCAGCATTCCTGAAGCGTTCTGAGTGAAGAAAATTGACGTTGCAACAAGCATGCGCTTTATATGCTTCTGTGAGAAGCATTCTGCAAGGGAGCCTTGGGTCTTGATCTCTGCATTCTGGCGAGCAAGGGAGTCGTGTATCTCAGCCATGTGGCCGTCTGTGTCGTAGCCAGCCGAGTGCACTCTGGCAAGGTTGTGACGCGCTTTTTCGTGCCGGCCATGCGCGACTAACCAATATGGAGATCTGACAAACATATTCGTCAGACTCACCAAAGGTATCAATTGCCAGGCAAGTGTTTTGACGTACTCGAGAAAGCACGGTAATACAGCCATACCAACAGCCACGTAACCCCATTGCACTGCAAACAACACGCGATACGTCATGTTTCCCTCGTAGAAACTTGCTTGCCTCATAATGCCATACCCGATCAATTGACCCAGGACGATTGCGAAATTCTTCCCGGCCGTTATAGCGCCTCGGATCGAAATAGGAGCTATCTCTGTTGCGTAGGTAAGAGCCACGGTACTGAAGCATCCAAGCGGAAGACCTGTAAGGATTTTCCCGCCGAAGAAGTGAGCTGGCGTGGTCGCAAAGAATTGCAGGAAGATGCCTCCGGTATTGATGATATACGCGACCAAGATACATGGTTGGCGCCCAAAGTTGTGTACGCCTATGCTGGTCGCGAGCCCCCCGAAAATAATACCTAATACAAGTAAGCTCACCTCCCCTCCTCTCTTATCGCTTCGCGTGCAGAACTTACCGAATAAAGTCGCAGCTTGGAAACCTAATTGCCAATTTGTATCAACCACATAGTCACCACCATAGGGGTGGCCAAAGTCTTTCCTGAATTCCACGATGGAGACACCAACTCCACCAGCTAAGGAGTCGAATCCAAACATGATACATGTGAAAAACATGTAAACGCACCACTAAATTGACTTGAAGTGCTCCCGAACGGCTTCACGTCAGGTCAAAGAGCTCTGGCGTGTGATGAAGGCGTGAAGTGTAGCGGATGCGTCCACTACTAGAACTCGAATTCTCCAGCATCTTCCGAAAGTTCGATCACATTGGTTTTGGAAGCCATCGTGTTGGGACGTCAGCGATAGCAGTCAAGTTCGTATAAAGCGAATCGGTAGGTTTGATGTTCGCTGAACCATGCCAGAGTCTGGTGATATACTACACTGAATATCTTCACATACGCTATGGCTCGTTCATTTATCCTCGGCCATGCTTTACCGCTATCTCCAGCTGACCGGAAGTCTGTGGTTTTCAGGTACTTATTCAATACACTTGACCGTCCTCGGAACTCTCTGCGCATGGTCTGAGGGCCTTGTTGTCCACTCTTGGGGATTCCCAATGAGCACCACGATCAACGAACGATCTCATTGGCCGGGATCTCGGCACTTGGTCTTTCCACAATAATGATTCCAAAGGCTAATTCTTGGGACTCGCATTCGCATGGATCATGGTTAATGGGGATCTGTTGTAGGCGATCAGTCTGCGAAGGAAGTCGTGACTCGCGCGAGTCAGGTCAACCCAACGTCGACTGGAGACCAATCAAACTGATATAGATGGTTTATCGGTTTCAGGGGGGTGAGAAGGAGGTGAGGTGGGGCGTTTGGGTTTGGGATGAGCTATATGCTTTTCGAAGTTGGTGCGGCGAGGGTGGAGGGCCGATTTGGAGTACATGGAGATGGGAGGGTAAGTGTGCACGCAATTGTGAAGAATGTTTGTGAGAGGACAGGGGAGGGAGACAGTGCAAATTTGTGTGGCTGCACCGAGCGTGGAGGGACCGGACCGGCCGGTGAAGGAGCTTGTTGGGTTTGAGAAGGTGAAAACTGGCCCGGGAGAGGTAAGAGAGGTCCGAATTGAGTTTGGAAGAGAGGGATCAGCGTTTTGGGACGAGAAGGTTGGGAGATAGAGTGTTGTAAAAGGGAAGTACGAGGTGTTGGTTGCGGCTAGTCCGAGACCAGAGGATGTCCATGCTAGATTGCATATAGAGGTCGATGAAGCATTTGTATTTGGTCCATAAGGATCGCTATGGCTCACAGCTATACAATTTGGGCCCTATAAGCATCGACTTATCATGTTCAAGGCCCCTATCTCCGTCCTCAGAATCACATGCTCCACGAATGTGAGCAAGTGAAGTAAGTGGCTGATTTTGCTATCACGCAGGTCGTGAAGCCAGTTCTCAACGATGTCTTTGAAGACATCCAGATTACTCAATCGCAATCTTTACGGAGATCGATCCTTTGTTCGTCTGCAGAACGACCAGATCATGATCATACGAAATATCCTCCACGGTAGTGTCCACGAGCTTCGCCCTCGGTATGACCTGCAGGGCCATCAATGCGGCCATGATGTAAAGCTCGCAGTAGGCCAGACTATGATGAAATTAGGGCCAACGCTTTATATCTCCAACGCAGTCAGCAGAGGACTTACTTCTCTCCAATGCAGCTCCTACTTCCCTTCCCGAACGAAATCAACTTTTTCTGCAAGGCGTAATTCGGAATCCCATCGTTCAACAACCATCTCTCTGGCACAAACTCATCGGGCTCAGGAAACAAGTCTTTGTTCCAGTGATTGATCATTGAAGTCATACCGATTGGCGTGCCCCTTGTGATAACGTAGTCACTCTGCCCATCCGCACTGCGATAGTGAAGGTCTTCTTCACGAGCGATGCGAGCTGAGCGGTGGGTCACGCCTGGCATCATTCGCAGACATTCTTGCAGGATCGCCCAGAAGTATGGGATCTTCTCGAGCGAAGTCCACTTTAGAGTTTGTGGGGTGGCATTGATGTTGGTCAATTCGGACGAAAGACGAGTGTAGATGCTGGGTTTGGTAAGGTTCCAGTACGTGAAGACTGTCAGGATTGCCTGTGATTGTGTTCGTCAGTCATGACGCGTCTCGTATTGGTGCATTGTACTCACGGCAGTTGTCTCAGTGCCTGCGAGTAGAAAGTTGAAGCCCTCGCCATTGAAGCGATACCTCTCTTCCGCTGACATGGTGTTAGAATCGCTCATGACTTCGGCAAACACTCGTCCGTTCTCAGGATTCTTCAGCGCAGCTGCGATGTATTGCGGAATTGTAACGTTCAACACCTTCATGACGGCTCTGATGTCTTCGCCCATATAGTCCGCCATGAAAGGCAGGATCTGTGCCATACGTCGACCCAAAACATTATGTCGCATCATATATGCGCTCTGAAAGAATGACTTGACCCATGACGCGAAGTTGGGCTCCCAATCTTCTTGTGCGACAAAGCCCATAGGTTCGCCAAAGCAATACTGCGAAATTACGTCTGCGGTGAAACAGTTGAAGGCTTCTTTGACGTCGAAAGCGTCTTTCCCAGCAGAAGCAAGCATCTTATTGATGGTCATCTGCGCGAAATCGTGCACCTCGCCTTCGAGCTTGAGCATCTGCTGACGTGAGAAGAACTTGCTGAGCGGAGCTTTGCGAACGCGATGCAGTTCATGGTTGACCGTGGAGAAGAACGTGACTGAGACTGGTCCCACACCACCTGTGTTGAGCTGATGTTGCCATTTGTCCCGTACGCGACCTGCGCCGGCGTATATTTCGTCTGTAAAGGAGGGATCTGAGCAGTGCAGCTCATCTGGATTGATCCTGGAGATTTACCGTGAGTTTGACCTGGATGTATTCAAGATGGGATTGTCTATACCTCACGATCGGTCCATATCGCTCATGCATTCGAGCAATGACCTTGCCATACTGTCCAACACGCCACCAGTCATAGTACGCTTCGTACAGGTAAGTCGATGCAGCAATCCTTGGGCCAGGGAACTGCGCAAGTGGATGAATGGGTGTGATGTTGTAGAGTGCGAGAACGACGCGGTAGCCCAGCCATAAAGCCAAGAGCCAGGCAATGTTGGAGAGTGAGATGGTAGCTCTGAGACGCTGGGAAAGGCCCGACTCGGTCACCTCCATTTCGTGTTTGCTTCAAAGCCGTGTTGCCACGTTAGATGGGAAAGGGACAGGACGGTCTGCCAGGAAGACTTCTAGATAAGAATGGCAGTCTGCACACAGACAAGGTCCATCACTTGTGTACATGCTTCTCGTCGATCTCGCGCCCATATGCGCGTCCTAGCTCTTTGACAACTGGACACTGTCTGCAATCGCACAAGCTTGAGAGAGTGCGTGTCTGTTGGCGGGGAACACCCTTCAACTGCCGAGTAAGCGTCATACTCATGTGCTGTCATTGGTTATTGGGATTCGGTGAGGCTGCAAGGTGCAAATTGCATGGGTGGAGGTGGACCCATGGTGAAGAGGATTTGATCCTGGCACGGACAAGCTGCCGCATGGGGAAGTGTCACATTGTCTTCTCATGTTTTTCAAGTCAAACAGGCCTTTGTGAGTTTGGCAGCTTCAGGTACTGGGCAGCGGACGGGTCACGAAGCAAAGTGTAGAAGTCGAACGACGGGAGTCGTGGTGATGATTGTGGTGTTGTATATTGGAAGGTGGGGTCTATCGAATATGCTAGCCTGGGGGGCACTGGCATCGCGCCTTCCATCTGAGAGGATGACTTCGAACGCTAGATGAATCGAGGTCGCATTTCAGTGTGCATTTTGGTATATACAAAGTACAAAATACAATGCCTCTATCCTGTCCCAAGTTCTCAACAACCATCAGCTGACGGTATATCCAAGATTGCAAAGCGCAGACCATGCAAACACAACATTACATGCAAATGTATGACGCAGATTCACAACTTTACAACAAGACCATGGCCATGCCCGAAGCGAACGCGCCCATGACGTAGACGCTGAGGCCGAAAACACCAGCGCTGAACTGGGGAATGTTCAGGCCAGCAGCGGCGCCCTGAGAGCTGGAGGAGGTGCCAGAACCAGAAGCCTTGGCTCCGCCGCTAGCAGTGACGACACCAGTGCCAGAGGCACCGGCTGCTTGCAGAAGGCTGACGCAGCCAGAAGCAGTAGGAGTAGCGACAGCAGACTTGGTGGTAGCCTTGCCCTTGAAGCCGCAGCCACCCTTGACAGCCTTTGCGTAGGCGTTGAGGGCGAATGAGAGCTGGTCCTTGCTGGAGCACATTCCGTAGGCACCGTATGGGCCGCTGGTAGCGTTCTTGTTGATACCCGCGCAGTACTGGCCATCCTTCTCGCCACAAACGAAGCCGAACATGTCGCCATAATCCTTCTCCACGACGTTGTCAGCGACCACGCAGCTGAGAGTCTCAGTCATGCACGAGCAGAGGTTGCTATTGACGGTGGGCGGGAGAGGGCTAGAAGCAGCCTCCCACTTGCCGGCGGTCACCTTGGGGCAGGCGGCAGCAGCAGTGTTGGATGGGTTGTAAGAGTCCATCTTCACGCCGCTGGGAGTGGCCTTGGCGATCTGCTTGGATAGGTTCTCGAAGTCCTTGTTGGTCGTAACCTTGCCGTTGGAGACGGTTGCGAGGCCTGTAGATATTAGCAATACTCTGAGGATAACATCATCCACTGTAACGTACCGAACTTGTTCTCCTCCTCGAAGTACATGTAGACAATGCCACCGGACCAGACACCAGTCATTTGGCTGCCGTAAAGAGCACCGACTTCGGTGAACAGACGAGGACGAGGAGTGTTGCAACCATACTCAGCGAAGAAGACGGGGACATTGTACTTCTCGAACTCCTTGGTGCGGACATCGAAGCCAGACTCTGTGAAGGAAGAGTCACCGCACCACGAGTAGATGTTGTAGCCCCAGAAGTCAATGGCCGAGGCCTTGTCACCACAGTCAAAGTAAGCAGCCAAGTTCGTCCGAATATCGGCATCGTCGTTGGTAGCATAGCCAACACCAATTTCGCGGTAGTTCTTGCTCTTGATGTAAGCCTTGGTGTCACGTACAGCCGCCTTGACGAAAGCGCTAGCGATTGTGTTGTTCGGCTGGTTGGAAACCTCGTTACCGGCGAAGAAGCCAAGAGTGTTGTCATACTTCATAAGCTCGTCGACCACGCTTGTGTAGCGCTCGTAGATGGTGGTGGTCCATCCTGGGCTGTCACGAATGATGGAGTTGCTCGGCTCTGACAAGTCTGCCACGACGTAGATGCCAGCATCAGCGAACGCATTCATGCAGTCCTTGTGGTCCTTGCTCGGGTCGATGGCATAGACACGGATGGTGTTCGTCTGCAGCTTTTTGAGGTATTCGATGTCGCGCTTGCATGCGGTCGAGTCAGCAAGAGGATCGGTGATCTGGATGGTGCTGTCGGTCGACTGTGTGGTATTGGAGTTGATCTCCTCTGTGTATTGTAAGTATCTGTTCCAAATAGAAGCGGTTCGCGACGCGTACGTTGGTAGGCAACGCCCTTCATGAAACTACATTCTAGTTAGCATTGGCTCGTGATGACGTTGCTTGGATACGCGTACAATTGTGTGCCATTCTTGTAGAAGAACTTCTGACCCTGCACTAAATTAGCTTCCGGACCCTGCATCCATGGCTGTACCACGGCGTACCTTAATAACGATAGGATCAATAGCTTGTACGCCCGCAAGCAATGCGGCTGCAGCAAATAGACCGCGCATATCGATAGCTGTTGTTAAGAATGCCCAAGATATTCAAAGGGATTGGCAAGAGCTTGGTGGTGAGGCGCCGAACACTGCGGTCAGAAGTGTTTGGGAAGTGTTTGGAAGTCGCGATGGGTTAAAAAGAGCGTGACGCAACAGCGCGGGAAGCTGGTTGCAGAGTGAAAATTGATTAAAAAAGTAAAGACCGTGTGGTAAAACGCGAAGTTCACCGTAGAAACAACTCTGAGGCACACAGAGTGAAAGAGCGTGAGGTTATTCAAGCATTCGCCCAAGAAGGATCGGCGAGGGTTGACAATTCGACCCCTGACACTAACCAGTTTCACAACAGTGGCTTGGCTCCACTGTTGGCTGTCACTCATCGCGTGCATCCTGCGTTTGAGGCTGGCGGAGGCTGCAATCAATATATTTATGAGGCTCTATGTTGTCTTGGTGTCGTTGTGCTGCTGCATGCAATTGCAGATGCTAAACAACGCGTCCGCAATGCAATCGCGCCCCTGGAAACCTAGTTCGCAGCGAGTAGCTCCCGAGGTCGACATGCTTACACATCCAGGAACACTGAACGCGTACATCAAATCTCTTGAACCCCATTGGGACCCGCGCTGCCGCTTGGAAGCCGTAGATCCGCTGTTCTAATTTGGTACAATTTGCATGTTCCAGAAGTCACAAAGTCACGTTTCACGTGCTTGCGCTCGTGCCAGTTGCCAGGAAGGCACCGGGTACTGAGTACGAGCGCTGAGTTATCGGTACTGGGCCTGGATTGTGTCACGAGGAGGAGGTGTGTACCAAGTGAAGGGCTGTGTTGCAGTGGATTGCAGGAAGCGCGGAAGCTCCGGTACGTAGCAGAAGTCTTCTGGACAATCTTTGCAGCTGAAATAGTTGTGGCGAAGTCGCTAGAGCTGTGGCACAACCAATTAGAATCGCACTCTAAGCGTTGCACTTCCAGCTGTGGTCGCCTCGCCCGCATTTCAAGGAGTGATTGGGCGCAGAACAACACTCTAAGCCAGTTCTGCCGCTTGCAGTTACAGCTTGGGATGGTTGCTCTTTGTCAAGAGTGTTCTATTGGCAGCGTTGAGAAGAGCTATAGACGAATTTGATATGGATCCACCAGCGAGCAAGCGACAGCGGTGTAATGACGCAGATGCTGCACAGATCGCTGCCGTAGACGGCCTCTAAGGTAGACTAGCAGAGGCGAGTGCATGAAGTTTGCGTGCAGACGCAATCATGAATTCAACGGCACCAAGGGGCTTACCACCCCAATCCGTCGCTTTGTAACAGGCGTTGAGCCTTGAGATCTACGCGCGGAAACAGGGCAGTCTAATATAGGCCATTACGCCCAGGCGATGCTAATATGAAAGCTGCAGGTAGGCAATTTCGTCATGCTGCGGTACCGTTAGACGCACCTTCAATCAATTGCCATGCGCGGCTCAGGAGAGCAATCTCTGCACTGACAGCGGGCTTGGGTGGCCCCATACCCGGATGCTCGACTGATAGGTGCCGTGGGAGGTCGGGCGTGGTGGACATCCGGTGCTGGTCCGGCGCGAGCCTCAACAGTTCATCAGCCCCCTTTGCATTGCGACACCAAGAGCCGTTGAATTAGGATGGAGCGGGAACAGCGCCACGTCGCCATTGGCTCTCGTGGGAGGACGCGGTAGGCTTCTCTTATCGCTATCGCGCCGTCCTGACCGGGCAAAGTTGGCAGGCCAATCCTGCTGGCAGACAATGCTGGTCGGCTCGTTTCGGTTTGAGCGCTGCGGGCGTTCTCGCCGTTCGCTGGATGCTGTTGGTCGCGGTGCTGCGGCTGCAGTGTGGTGACGTGAATGGTTGGACAATAGCAATGATGGACAACATGGCGAGGCGAAACGGTGTAGATGTACTCGTGCAGTTCAGTGCTGGAGCTGGAGAGCCGCGAGTCGAGCTGGCACTCCTCAATTGCTCGACGCAGACCGCAGAGAGCCCTGTTCAGGAGCGTCTTTCTATCGATATGCGGCCGATCGGGGTCCCAACATGATGGATTTTCCTTATGGGCGAAGTAACCTGATCTGCTGCTGCGATGTCCCCAGCATTCCGCCACGCTCGCAAGGCACGCGACGCATACGCAGACGAGCAGAGGCGATCACAGCACATCTTGCTCGAGGAGGGCGACGTGCATTTGAATGCCCTCACGCTGCAGTCTGCTTTTAGAGTGGCAACAGCAATCAGCGATCAGTTCTCCCGCCGTGAATGCTAGCGAGGGGGACCCATGCGCAGCGTCGTCGATAGCCTTGACGGCGTTAGCGCACCGTGCTTGGCGTGGTGTGCCTCTCATTTTCAGGGGAAGCTCCTAAAAAGGTCTTTGCCTGCTCTTTGCATTCCACCGTCGCTCGCTCTTTCCCCCCAACCTCTCCGCCACTTCGCCAGTTTCCTTTCCTCTACCCTGCCTCTCGTTTGACCGCGGGGCTTTGTTGCGGAAACTCCTCGACAGGCCGGAGGGAGAGCCGCACTGCCCTAATTTTCGCCAGCGATCGCCCAGCACCAGCAAGCGCCGATTCGCCGCGCGTCTCCTCTGGCAACCACGACCGACTGCAGCTGCATCCAGCGCCATTCACTCGTTAGCTCCTAAACAACTCCCACCCACTGCCACAACAGCAGGCTCGAGCAGTCGCTTTGTGCCACCTTGATTCCGTTGTGTCCTGGGGTAAATACGCGACGCCCGTTTCACCTTGCCCGCCAATTGCTCCCTCGCTCCGGCATCAACACTCGCTCCCCACTACACTCGCTCGCGCATCCTCGCAGCAAACCATCGCCCGCTTTATCTGGCGGCTGATTGAGCTCGATTAATCAAATCTGCCTCTTAATGCTCATTGTTTGAGGTACGTCCTTCTGACTGCCGGTGTTTCAGGTCGGCCCGCGTCCGTGCCCATACCTTTCAGTCTGTTGACAGCTGTCTCACAGGTTCTACATCACAATTTAATCACTCCCCACGATGTCCGGACATCCGCAGGCAGGTCATTACGATGACGGCTACGGCCAGAATCAGGCCCACGGCCAGCAGGGTCAGGATGGGTACTACCACGACGATCAGTACGGGCAGTACCACGATGACGCCCGTGGCCAGGGTCAACACCAACAGCACGGCGATGCCTATTATGATGAATCGTGCGTTCTACATCCCACTGAACCGCTGGGTGATGGCTAATCGTGACACAGCGCCTATTATGACGGCCAGCAGGGTGGCCATTATCAACAGAACGGCTATTATGATGAGCGAGGCCAGCAGGGATATCAGGACGAGTATTACAACGATCAATACTACGACCAGGGCGGTGCGCAAGATGGCTATGCACAGAACGGGTATGTTTCGTCCATAGAGCAGCCGAAGGCTTTACTAACAACATTCCAGCGCTCAGCCCCGCCGTCGCGCCCACGACTCCGAGGAGGATTCCGAAACTTTCAGCGACTTCACAATGCGCTCCGACATGGCTCGTGCAACCGACATGGACTACTACGGACGCGGCGATGAGCGTTACAACAGTTACGGCGACGGCATGAACCGCGGATACCGGCCGCCATCATCGCAGGTCTCGTACGGCGGCAACCGCTCCTCGGGTGCTTCCACGCCCATCTACGGCATGGACTACTCGAACGCTCTTCCTGCCGGTCAGCGTTCCCGTGAGCCCTACCCTGCCTGGACCGCCGAGGCCCAGATTCCGTGCACCAAGGAGGAGATTGAGGACATCTTCCTCGACCTCACCGCCAAGTTCGGCTTCCAGCGTGACAGCATGAGGAACATGTACGACCACTTCATGACGCTCCTCGACTCCCGAGCATCTCGTATGTCACCCAATCAGGCTCTTTTGTCGCTGCACGCCGACTACATAGGCGGCGAGAACGCCAACTACCGCCGATGGTACTTCGCCGCTCATCTCGATCTGGATGACGCTGTTGGTTTCGCCAATATGAACCTTGGAAAGGCCAACCGTAGAACGCGCAAGGCCCGCAAGGCTGCGAAGAAGAAGGCCAACGAGAATCCTGGAAACGAGGAGGAGACGCTTGACGCTTACGAGGGCGATAACAGCCTGGAAGCCGCCGAGTACCGCTGGAAGACCCGCATGAACCGAATGTCACAACATGATCGTGTACGACAAATCGCTTTGTACCTTTTGTGCTGGGGTGAGGCCAACCAGGTCCGTTTCATGCCTGAGCTGCTGTGTTTCATCTTCAAGTGCGCAGACGACTACTTGAATTCGCCTGCGGGTCAAGCCCAGACTGAGCCCATTGAAGAGTTCACATACTTGAACAACATTATCACCCCACTTTACCAGTACTGCCGCGATCAAGGGTACGAAATTCAAGATGGAAAATATGTGCGCCGCGAGCGTGATCATTCGGCCTTAATTGGTTACGATGATATCAACCAACTCTTCTGGTACCCAGAGGGTCTGGAGCGAATCGTCTTTGAGGATAAGAGCCGCATCGTCGATCTCCCTCCAGCTGAGCGTTACAACAAGCTCAAGGATGTCCTTTGGAAGAAGGTTTTCTTCAAGACCTACTACGAGCGTCGTTCGTGGTTCCACATGTTGGTGAACTTCAACCGCATTTGGGTCATCCATCTTACGTCTTTCTGGTTCTACACAGCCTTCAATTCACAACCTGTATACACCACTGGCTACCAACAACAGCTTGACAACCGACCAGAAAAGGCAGCCATTCTGTCTGCCGTTGCTCTTGGTGGTGGCATCGCCTCATTCATTCAGATTGCCGCCACTTGCGCTGAATGGGTCTACGTTCCTCGCAAATGGGCTGGTGCGCAGCATCTGACCAAGCGTCTCATGTTCCTCATTGCCGTCTTCGCCGTCAACGTTGGGCCCAGTGTCTACGTCTTCGGTATCAACCGCAAGGGCACGATCGCGAATATCCTGGGAGGCGTTCAGTTCGCCATTGCACTGATCACGTTCATCTTCTTCTCGATCATGCCCCTAGGTGGTCTTTTCGGTAGCTATCTGACTCGCAATTCGCGCAAGTACGTTGCCAGCCAGACCTTCACCGCCAGCTACCCTCGTCTCAAGGGAAACGACATGTGGATGTCCTACGGTCTATGGGTACTGGTCTTTGCCGCCAAGCTCGCTGAATCGTACTTCTTCTTGACGCTGTCTATCAAGGATCCCATCCGTATCTTGTCGCACATGAAGAAGCCAGATTGCTTGGGTGACGCCATCTTTGGCGACATTCTTTGCAAGTACCAGCCACGAATCCTGCTCGGTCTCATGTACTTCATGGATATTATTCTCTTCTTCTTGGATTCCTACCTCTGGTACATTATCGCCAACATGTTGTTCTCCGTCTCTCGGTCTTTCTACCTCGGTGTCTCCATCTGGACTCCATGGAGGAACATCTTTTCTCGTCTGCCTAAGCGTATCTACTCAAAGATCTTGGCTACAACCGATATGGAGATCAAGTACAAGCCCAAGGTTCTCATTTCCCAGATCTGGAACGCTGTTGTCATCTCGATGTACCGCGAGCATCTTCTCGCAATCGACCACGTTCAGAAGTTACTCTACCATCAGGTCCCGTCTGAGCAGGAAGGGAAGCGCACGCTCCGAGCACCAACTTTCTTCGTGTCGCAAGAAGATCACTCGTTCAAGACCGAGTTCTTCCCGGCCCAGAGCGAAGCCGAGCGCCGTATCTCTTTCTTCGCTCAGTCGCTCTCCACACCTATTCCTGAGCCTCTGCCCGTTGACAACATGCCCACATTCACTGTCATGATTCCCCACTACGGTGAGAAGATTCTTCTCTCTCTTCGTGAGATCATTCGTGAGGATGAGCCGTACTCTCGTGTCACACTCCTCGAGTACCTCAAGCAGCTCCATCCCCACGAGTGGGACTGCTTCGTCAAGGACACCAAGATCTTGGCCGACGAGACTTCGCAATTTAACGGTGATGACGAGAAGGGCGAGAAGGACACCGCTAAGAGCAAGATCGATGATCTTCCCTTCTACTGCATCGGTTTCAAGTCTGCCGCCCCCGAGTACACTCTCCGAACACGTATTTGGGCTTCTCTCCGATCCCAGACTCTCTACCGTACCATCTCTGGTTTCATGAACTACAGCCGTGCCATCAAGCTTCTTTACCGTGTCGAAAACCCCGAAGTCGTCCAAATGTTTGGTGGAAACTCTGACAAGCTTGAACGCGAATTGGAGCGCATGGCCAGACGCAAATACAAGATCTGTGTCTCCATGCAGCGTTATGCCAAGTTCACCAAGGAAGAGCGTGAGAACACTGAGTTCTTGCTCCGTGCCTACCCAGATCTTCAAATCGCTTACCTCGATGAGGAGCCGCCGCTGGCTGAAGGCGACGAGCCTCGCATCTACTCCGCCTTGATCGACGGTCACTCTGAGATTATGGAGAACGGCATGCGACGACCGAAGTTCCGTGTCCAGCTTTCTGGTAACCCTATTCTTGGTGACGGCAAGTCGGACAACCAGAACCACTGCATTATCTTTTACCGCGGCGAATACATCCAGCTCATCGATGCCAACCAGGACAACTATCTCGAGGAGTGCCTCAAGATCCGAAGTGTACTCGCTGAGTTCGAGGAGATGACTACCGACAACGTCTCTCCCTACACCCCTGGCATTCCGAACCCCAACTTCAACCCAGTCGCCATTCTCGGAGCTCGCGAGTACATTTTCTCCGAGAATATCGGTATCTTGGGTGACATTGCTGCTGGAAAGGAACAGACATTCGGCACCATGTTCGCTCGTACACTGGCTCAGATCGGTGGCAAGCTCCATTACGGTCATCCTGATTTCCTCAACGGTATCTTCATGACTACTCGTGGTGGTGTGTCAAAGGCCCAAAAGGGACTGCACTTGAACGAGGATATCTACGCCGGTATGAACGCTCTCCTCCGTGGTGGCCGCATAAAGCACTGCGAATACTACCAATGTGGTAAGGGTCGTGATCTTGGTTTCGGCTCCGTCCTCAACTTCACAACCAAGATTGGTACTGGTATGGGTGAGCAGATGCTGTCCCGCGAGTACTACTACATGGGTACCCAGCTGCCTCTCGACCGCTTCTTGTCCTTCTATTACGCTCATCCTGGCTTCCACATCAACAACATGTTCATTATGTTGTCGGTGCAGTGCTTTATGTTCGTACTCATTAATTTGGGCGCTCTTCACCATGAGACAATCCTCTGCCAATTCAACAAGGACATCCCGATCACCGATCCTCAATGGCCCAACGGCTGTGCCAATCTCGTACCTGTCTTCGACTGGGTCGCTCGTTGTATCGTCTCCATCTTCATCGTCTTCTTCATCTCCTTCGTTCCCCTCGTGGTTCAGGAGTTGACTGAGCGAGGTTTCTGGCGCGCTGCGACTCGTCTTGCGAAGCACTTCTCGTCCGGATCACCTTTCTTCGAGGTTTTCGTCACCCAAATCTACGCTAACTCCCTTCAAACCAACTTGTCGTTCGGTGGTGCCCGATACATTGGTACTGGTCGTGGTTTCGCAACTGCCCGTATCCCCTTCGGCATCTTGTACTCCCGCTTCGCCGGCCCATCGATCTACTTGGGTGCGCGTGCTCTGATGATGCTTCTGTTTGCCACCATCACTGTCTGGGGACCATGGCTGATCTACTTCTGGGCGTCCCTGTTGTCTCTGTGCCTGGCACCGTTCCTCTTCAACCCGCATCAGTTCTCCTGGGACGACTTCTTCATTGACTACAGGGAGTACCTTCGCTGGCTATCTCGTGGAAACACTCGCTCGCACAGTGCTTCCTGGATTGGCTACTGCCGTCTGTCGCGAACACGTATCACCGGTTACAAGCGCAAGATTCTTGGAGACCCAACAGCAAAGCTTTCTGGAGATGTTCCTCGTGCTGCGTTCACGAACATCTTCATGGCTGAGATCTTCGGCCCGCTTGTCCTCGTTGCCATCACCCTCATCCCGTACTTGTTCATCAATGCGCAGACAGGTGTCAATGACAAGCGTGACAAGACGAATGAGAAGGGCAACCTCGCTGACCCCAAAGCCTCGGGTGCCCTTGTTCGCATCGCTATTATTGCCTTCGGTCCCATCGCCGTCAATGCTGGTATTCTGGGAGGATTCTTTGCGCTCGCCTGCTGCGCTGGTCCTCTTCTCAGCATGTGCTGCAAGAAGTTCGGTGCCGTTCTGGCCGCCATCGCTCACGCCATTGCCGTCCTAATGCTGCTCATCTTCTTCGTCGTCCTCATGTTCTTGGAAGGCTTCAGCTTCCCTAGAGCCCTTCTTGGAATGATTGCTGTGACCGCCATTCAGCGATTCTTCTTCAAGCTCATCATCTCGCTTGCACTCACCCGTGAGTTCAAGGCCGACACCGCCAACATCGCGTGGTGGACCGGTAAATGGTACACCATGGGTTGGCACACAATCTCGCAACCAGGTCGTGAGTTCCTCTGCAAGATCACCGAGCTTGGCATGTTCGCTGCCGACTTTATCCTCGGTCACGTCTTGTTGTTCTTCATGCTCCCCGTGTTGCTCATCCCGTACGCGGACAAATTTCACTCTGTCATGCTCTTCTGGCTGCGACCAAGGTACGTTCTTTCTTATACTATATAAGTGTGATCTGTTCTAACATTATTTAGTCGTCAAATCCGACCTCCCATCTATTCGCTCAAGCAGACAAAGCTTCGAAAGCGCAGGGTCATCCGCTACGCCATTCTTTACTTTGTGCTTCTGGTTGTCTTCCTTGCCTTGATCGTTGGACCGATCGTCGCAGGCAGCAAGCTCAACCTCAGCCTTCCTTCGCTACCCATGGAGATCCTGCAACCTACTGGCTACAACAACAACGATACATTTGCCTCAACCACTGGCAAATGTCTCCAGGGTACCTGTCCAGAATACCAAGGCGGTAGCGCGGGAGACTCGAGTAGTGGTGACGCATCGACGACGGACAGCAGCTCAAAGGCTCGCTTCCGCCGCTACATGGCATACTAAAAGCTTCATTGTTTGTTGGTGGCTACGTTTGAGCACCTCGGGTTGTACAACATGTGTGGAAGCATGAGCATGGACCGCGTAATGATTGCAACATTCAGCGTCAGCATTTCATTCGTTTTACGGTGTTGGGGTGGAAACTAGATTCTCTCTGCCACTTTTCTCTCTTTTTGAGCAACTACGCCCTCCACAAGGCGCGGGATTGCTCTGCACATACATTACGCTGGGGAATTTTGTGGGAATGGGGCTGGCGAATATGTTAGAGAGTGATTGCATAACAGATAAATATATGGACTTAATGCCACAAGCTCTTCTTGACAATCCTCGGAATGCTTGGTGACTTTTGTGAGTTGATGGTTTTGGGAGGATGGTATTGCACAAGACGCCCGCCCATGACATGTCTGTCGTTTTTGAATATGAAACTTGATGCCAGCGTTCACACCTCTCTTCGTGCTCATCGTTTCTTTCAAGCCAAGTGAAACACATCTGCACCCAACCCATAAGCTCTTCTTAGCCTTCTTCCATACCTTCTCGCCCACAAGAAAGGAATCTTATTGCTCAGATGCGGCTCGTGAAATTGTATGCTTCTGTCAAGGCCGACGTCGAGCCGCTGCGGCGTGAAGTTCCATGCGGAACCGTGTAACTTCTCAGCCGAGAAGCCCACAGACACCATTGCGTGGAGGAAGTCGACCCATGGGATTTCTCCAGGTGTGTCAGGGTTGTTGGGCGAGTGGAAGAGTGTGCGGAAAACCTTGTGAGCACGCTTGTCGACGTTGATAAATGTAGCGACTTCGCTGGCCTGGTGAGGGATACCTGGTTGCGTTGCACTGTCTGGAGCTGCGGTACCACGTGTTTTTGCTTTGAGTGCCTTGTCGAAAAGGGTCGCGCGGTCGAATGTTCTAGTGACTTGTTTTGTGTGGTCGTGAAACACTGCTGAGAAGGGCTGATACACATACTCGTCCTTTTCGAGAGGCTTTTTGGTCTCCTTGGGCTCAGGCTCGATCCATGCGGGAGTTCTCTGAACTGCTTGATCACTACGTAGCAGATGAGCGACCAGGTCGTGCTGTAACTTGCCAATCGCCTTGGACTCATAGTGCTCATCAGCTGCTTTCCAAAATGCATCAAGATTTGCTTCGGCTTTACGTAAGATTTCGACGTTCTGCTTGTTGCGTCGGCGCTGAACGGGGATAGTCGAACTTTCCGTCAGTCGAGTCAGCGGAGCAGTAGACTTGGGAACTTTCGAACTTGACGCCCAAGACTGGGACCCACTCCTTTCATGGTATCTTTGTAGATGTCTCGCAGTGTGCTGTTGTTGATCTCCATGTCGTCCTCAATCTTGCGTGACCAAGGCTTGAAAAGATGCAGCTGATGCAAACAATCGGAGACTACAGTCAGAGACGAAAGACGGCTGGCGATCCAAGGCGAAATCAGAGCATTGACGCTTCTGTCGCTTTGCATCAGGCGTCCGATCTCATCTGTCACTGTGTGCAAGCCCATAAGACGAAGCTGTTCATCCTTGAACAGAATGTCGAAGAAGGGCATGATGCGCTTGACAGCATAGGCTTGGCGCGGCGGCTGGTACTTTGCTCGGATCATGGATGTTCGCGGGTCCTGAAGTTCGCGGGAGCAGAACTCTCGGAAAGGCGGTGACGTAAACAGACCAATTTGCAAAGATTGAATGAGATCAACTTTCGTAGCGTCCAAGAGGAAACGAAGGTTCTGGAAGGCCTTGAATAGATCTGTGGGTACGCTTGCTTCGGGCTGGATATGATCAAGATGTCTCACGTGCAGGGCTGCTAAATTATTGGTTTGTCGAACAATCTCGTCGAATGTAGCGAAACCGAAATAGGACTCGACGAGGAAATTGTCAAGGACATGATTCCAGAACAAAGGACGTCCAGGCTCTTTCAGAGTTGGATGCTTCTGACCCTTGGTATCGAGCAGCATTTCCTGGCGATGCTCCGAAGCCTCCAGCATAGTATCAGCGAAGTAGCCGGGATCCTCGCGAAGGGCCCACAGATGGTCTTCTCGAGCGTTACGCTCAGCAAAGGCTATAGCGTCCAAGCGGGCGAAATCGAGATGAGCAGGTATCCGGTACGGCGCTTCGAGGGCAATGGTCTGTAGCGACGTGATATCTGCTAGACCTGGCGGAGGTCCTGGGTCAGGCAGAATATGACTTTCGGTCAGAGAAGGTACGTCCTGGAGTAGGCTTTTTGCCCATGTGACGAGGAACGCCCAGATGCGCTGCTGAATCTCCAAAGCCTGTAGGCCATGCCCTGGATGCATGCCAACCGCGTTAGTCATATTCTCAAAAGAATCTTCGTCATCGTCCCAGGATACCAGTTCACCATATTTGTCGGCGGCCTCGCCCCTGTGAAAGTACATAGTGTAGTCGTTCAAGAAAGCCGGCATAGTCCAGCCGCTAGCCTCACCAAGTGCGGCTTGTTCGAGATCCGAATGGACAAACCCTCTGGGATGATATCTACCACGGAAATGTAGCAGAAGCTGCATGGTCTTGGGTTTGACAAGGTCTTCGAGGTTGATGGACGGCCACAGATAAGCTTCCTTTGTTCTGGCTCGTTGACGCCATGCCTCGACATCTGGTCGGTGAGTGGTCGATATATTTGGCCACGCGTCTAGTAGCAGCTTCTTCTTCTGTGGGTTGGACTTCTTGCTCCATCTCGTGCGTATCGTTTCTTCGTGGCGCCCAACGATCTTCTACAGGGTCGTGTAGTCCTCGAACAGCTTTGTCGCAGATCGACGTGCGTCTCGGCGTAGCTCCTTGGGGTCGGAAACGAGCCTGGTGAAGGCATGCCTGAAGGTAGACTTTGGAAGAGACTGGACATATCCACAATTTGAAGTTGGTGTAGATATACGCCCCAAGTTGTATCTTTAAAACCTCAGTCTGGCAGGAACGAGGGCGGTGAGTTTGCGTTGATCGAGTGTTGGTGTTTGACCAAATGTTTGCGGCTGGAGTGTAATGTGCGTTGAAGAAGGCTACCGCCGCCCGCCAGAAGTGGTCCCTGAACAAAACCGCTCTACAAAGTGAACATGTTGCCTAACATTAAATGTGTCGTGCAGAGGCATGCTATGAACTTTGAGGGACTTGTGCGTATGCCACGGAGGAGCACGTGATCACTTCTGCATTCCTGCGTGCAAGGAACAACCGAGATTGCTTATCTGAAGAGTGTAAGCTACGGGTCCTCCAGAAGACGTGGTCGAGGTCGCTGCAGACGTGGCATGCACGTGATCTGGTGAAATGCCATGCCGCATTTGGTGCTGACGTCTCGCGTTGAACGTCCGCGCTTCGCCGCAGACCCCCGAAAGTTGACCCAGAAACTGCTGTCGCACGCCACGACACACAATCCTCTCGCGACGCTCACTATGGATCTCCACGACGTACAAAACGCGACTACGCGCTTCTTCAACGACGCAAACACGCATTTCCAGCGCATTCCCGGTTCCGCCATTGCCGTACGCTATATAAAGTCGAGCTACCAGGACGACCCCGTACGAAGCGCAATTGAGCTTTTCCTGTTCCTCTTCGCCGTGAGGTACTTGCTTGCGCCCAAGTACAGCACCCAGAAGAAAGTGCAGCTCACAGACGCGGTATGTCGTGTGCAATGGGCGAGCGATACGACAGCAACGCAGTTACTCATGGTGGAATAGGAGATTGACGAACTGGTCGACGACTGGACGCCCGAACCGCTCGTAGCACCGCCCACCACGTTTGAGGAGCTGGACAATGAGAAGAGACCTGTCATTGTAGGGTAAGACACTCACCAGAGACTCGCACTGCTGTAGTTGCGCTGCTGATACTCGCAACAGGCCAACGGGACCCAAGTCGAAACTCTCCAACGGCCGCACCGTCACAAACCTCGCGTCCTACAATTACTACAACTTCGTCGCAAACGAGACGCTCAAAGAAAAGGCTATCCAGACACTGCGCACATATGGCGTCGGGCCCTGCGGTCCTCCCGGCTTCTACGGCACCCAGGACGTGCACATGAAGACCGAAGCAGACGTCGCTGCACACTTGGGCGTGCCCGCATGCATCATCTACGCGCAGTCGTTTTCCACAATCTCCAGCGTCATTCCGTCGTTTTGTAAGCGAGGCGACATCATTGTTGCGGACAAGGCGATCAATTATGCGATCCGGAAGGGTATGCAGATTAGTCGCAGCACAATACGGTGGTATGAGCACAACGATATGCAGGATCTGGAGAATGTCTTGAAGAAGGTGGTCAAAGAGCAGGCCAAGAAGCCCTTGACGAGGCGCTTCATCATTACTGAGGGACTGTTTGAGAACATTGGGGATGTGGTTGATCTGCCCAAGCTGGTGCGTCCAACACCACTCATTCACTCCCCCACGCTTCTCGCAGCTTTACAAAGCGCAACCCCAGACAAATGCTAACGAGACGTGCCTGAACAGATCGAATTCAAACTCAAATACAAATTCCGCCTCATCCTTGACGAAACCTGGTCCTACGGCGTCGTCGGCCGCACTGGCCGCGGCGTCACCGAGTCGCAGAACGTCGACGCCGTCGAAGTCGACATGATCATCGGCTCACTATCCGGCCCGTTGTGCGCTGCTGGCGGTTTCTGCGCCGGCAACGACGAGGTCGTTGAGCACCAGCGCATCAGTTCTGCCTCCTATACCTATTCTGCTGCTTTGCCCGCCTTACTGAGTACGACGGCTAGCGAAACGATTAGCTTGCTGCAGGAACAGCCTGACATTCTGACGGGCTTGCGCGAGAATGTCAGGGCAATGCGTGCACAGTTGGACCCGAGGAGTGATTGGGTACGCACGGAGAGTGCGGTGGACAATCCGATGGTGTTACTTACATTCAAGCCCGAGGTCGTCGAGGCTAAGGGATGGAGTGTTGAGGATCAGAATATAATGTTCAGGGATGTTGTTGATGAGGTATGTTTTCTCCCTCCCTTCCCTTGTTCCCTTCTACTTTGCGATCATGATTACGTCCCACTTTGAAACAAGGGCTAACTCGACACAATACAGTGCCTCGCAAATAGCGTCCTCATCACGCGCCTCAAAGCCTTCCCGCTCGGTCTAGGCGTCAATCCACGGGATGCGGGATGGCAACCACTCCCATCGCTGAAGCTGTGTGTTACGAGTGGGCTGACGAAGAAAGAGACGGAGAAGGCGGGCACGATCATAAGGCATGCGATTACGAAGATTGTGTCGAGGAGGAAGTAGACTTTGCTTATGATGATGAGGTTGGGGACGTACAAGCATTGTTGGGGCGTTTTCGCATGAGCAGGAGACTTTGGTCTTCGTGTATAGATATGTGGCCTTGGGTGCATACGGTTATAAGTAATGTTAATATCGATCGCTATGCCATTCGGTGGCGTTAGGACACTTGTTTTGTTGGCCGATCGCTGGCATAGATGCGACATGTCAAAGCTCTGAGAATGTGACTATCCCACTACTCACGCCAATTCCGAGCATCACCACGAGTCGAAACATATGTGATTGCGACTTTCAAAATACCCTTTCAAGGGTCATGTCCAATCGTTGCTGTTAGATAGAAGGGCTCTGTTCTCCAAGTTCCTCATCCCTAGTATTATAGTCATGCCCAGTAGACATGTTGACTGTGCATATCTGAGAGGCGCAACATCGCCTATGCTTCCATTACATGCCGTGTATGCTGAAAGTGTACGTGGGTCAATGTCTATGTCCTGACCACTACCAACATTATTGCCACCTCCCCGGGTCTTGCAACGTACTTTCTCGTACGGAAGTTGCACGGAAGGACTGTAGTGACAACCTGGCCGAGGCGTCGCTGTGAACGGACTTGGTGCGCGATATGCTGCGCGAGAATGCCAATTAGGGTTGTCTGGAATCTTTGAAATTTCATTAACGAGTGATGATCAATGCAAAGCCGTCGAGCCAAGCAGCACTTGAGCCTGAGATGCCGCCAATGGTATAGCCACGAGGTGGAATGAGCGTGTGTCTAAAATTGTTAGTCATGTCTGCGACAACATCACCATCATCACTTACCCGCTACCGCCGTTCGGGTTGCCAAACCACTCGCTCTTCCTTCCCAGGCTAGTCAGTATCTGTATACCATCGATCCATAGGCCCGCGCGCAAAGCGAAGCCCAAAAGCAGCTCTCCCTTGCGAGTGTCGAGCGGAAAGTCTGTTGGTGCACCTTCCCGCTTGCCAAACAGCTGGCTTGTGGAGTCTTCATAGACAAACTCCAGGCCGTCAACCGCAAGTCCGTGCCACACTTTGATGGAAAGTAGAAGCTTGGTCTGGATGTGTGCGCTGTCGAGGATTATCTCCTGTGGCTCTGATCCTTCCATCTGCGAGAATCCCAGCTTACTGCCGCGGTAACCCCAACGGCCTCCAGGAATCTTGACACGTGCAATCTTCTGATTTGCGAGCTGGCTGAAGTCTTCAATAACGTGAGAGCCACCACCTGCTGAGAATACCTCGACCTTCATTCGCGACTTCTGGTTGCTCTTAAGTTCGCTTCGCAAAGACACTTCGTCGAGGGAAACCTGTCGTGGGTACTGGCTATCCAAATCTGCAAACTCTCGCCACGCATGGCAAACATCGTCACCTTCTGCGTACATCTCGACCCAGGCAATGCCCGACTTCGACGTTGCAATGACACCGCCTTGACCGCTATCAACCGTCCAGACTTGTACACTGCCGTCGCCATTAACGTTGCCGTCCAATGGTATCCGGAAGCAAGGATGGAATCGGAAGCGCAGGACGTCCAGTCTATGCCATTTGCATTCGTCCTGCTGAAGTACTAGTCGCTGACCAGGTGACTTCGTGCGGGTTGAGTAGGGCTCTCGGCATGAAAACGTTCGGTTGAACGTAACATAGTCGCGAAGCATGACGCCCGACTCCTGGTGGGGACATCCAAACAAATGTCCCGTCTCGTGTAGATGAGCTCCAATGCCAATGTTCGCGGCCTCCCAGTTACTGCCAGACTCACCGCAGTCATTTGCAACGAACGCGGTATCGGTCCGAGTACAGTCCTGGAAAGCCTGGAAGACCTCCTCGATACTGGATGGGTAGCTGTGGAGCGCTTGCGAGCCGAAGATACCCAGCTGTAAGTCGGGCACACCTCCACCGAGTGCGGCATGACCACGTATCACCTTTTCGTTGGTATCCCATGTCGAATCAAGGAACATGCAAGAAACGTATAGTTTGTTCCCCGGTGTGATGTGGAAGTAGTCCTTGCAAGCTTCTGCGGCAATATCGAAGAGCTCGCCCTTTTTCGATCCAGGCGAATACTGCTGGGCACGTTCAAGATCTCGGATCTCTGCAACGCTCCTCTTGGAGCGAATGACGTGGACTTTTGCCTGGGTCCGGAACTGGTTGCTGCCCCAATCTTGGAAGCTGAGTGTGCCTTGCTCCCAAGAGTCTTCGAATCGGAAGCATCGTCGGCCGAATCCGTATCGGTTCATTTGCTCGCCTGTAAAGGCCTGCCACAAATAAGCGGCCATTCGGAATTTCTTCACGGCCAGGTCAAGTCCGTTGCCTTCTCGCTGCATGCGTTCAGGCGGCGCATCGTAGGTACCTGGGGAGTCGTGTCCTAATATTATGGCGAGCTGTAGAGGCGGAGAGTGTGTCAAGGGCAGGTAATTGATGTTGATAAAGGAGGCATGAGCGGGGACTGAGCTATTGCCGGATGACACCTTTGGCGAGGTGAAGTCGAGGCGTATGCGGTTCCATCCGGGCTCGAGGTGGACTAGAGCCTTGAAGTAGGAATCGTAGACCGGCCAGCACGTTGGCGGGAACCGGCCCTGATGGTGATTAACCGTAAGTGAGCCGTCCAGCGGTCTTTGTGTTGATTCGCCAACTTGTCCAAATATGAGGAGAACCTGCTGATGCACCTATTGAAGGTCAGCTTTTGTGCAGGTCGACTGCTCCGAAATTATAACCCACCCATGAGCCGTCTGAGACCGATGTGATGCGGGGCGCGAGCAGCGAAGATCTGTTGAGGGAGCTATGAGATCCATTAGTAGAAGTCGAAGTTATGCCCTGCAGCTTGTCAGTCGCTATTCTCGAGGAGATGACCATGTACACACACATTCATACTATATCGCTTGACGGGCTCGACACTAGGGCGCTGCGCACGAGTCGGTGACCGAATGGGAAGAGGCGTCGGTCCATTCGTCCTTGGCTCCCCATTCTCTCCAGTAGTTGACGTGCCTGGTGTGGTTGACGGGGTTGACGTGTCTACCTGCAGCGACGAGTTTAAGGTGGAAGATGAAGGACGATGTGCAACGCCATTGCTCTTATGTCCAATTGTCTGTTCTTGCGACTTCAAGCCATTGCTTGGCCCCTCCTTGGTCGCTGGGCGGCTGCTCCGCCGAGTCAATTTGTGTATGAAAGAAGGCATTGCCGATTATTCACGAGTTACGGGTATTATTCGGTTCAAGAACTCATGGGCGTAGCGAATGACGGGCAGATGTTGAGGTGAGCTTATACAAAAGAAGCTGTTGCGGAGGACGCGTAATGCAGCGCGGTCGATGCTGCTGGATGGGAACACGAAATGCAGACGCGGTAATGGCAATGGTGCGGGTGACTATGTTGGCAAAAGCAAACGAGCGGCCAGAAGATGCTGGATGTCAAAGCGAGCGTCGGTGAATGTTGTTGAGGTTGGGGGAGAAAGCCGTTAGAGCAGATGTGTCGGCGCGATAGGCATGCAGCAATCTTAAGCTAGGGAAGGAAGCAGGCCCGGATTGGTCTTTCTCTGCACCGTGGGGAGCCTGCACATGCGATCGACGGGAGGGTGGTGCGCGGCTTGCTGCTGCCAAAAGATTCGATCAATTGAAGGCGGTTCTGTGCAGCTCAACGCAAAATCGCCGTCGCGCATGCACCCAGATGCGGCTCCTTGGACAGTGACGTTGTGTTTGCCAAGGTCCGTGCTAACCGTTGTTTCGCGCACGTTTGCTCGCCGCAATCAGCCCACGCTCTGTCGCCTCAAGACGTTCGTTCATGTCATGTCTGGGGCAATGTTTGAGGTATAGAAGGATGCGACGGCTACCTGCATTGGAGGCGCTCAGCGTGCAACGCGAGTACCGACCATATAATCAGATGGCGCTAGGTGATGTGCACGCTGTGCCAGAGCAGATGCAGCACTTGTGCATGTCCAGATCGATCTCTGTGCAGCGATAAGGACATGGGAGTGATATCCGCGAAACATTTCGTGGTTGTATTAATCAGCGTAATTTATCTTGGACGGTATCATGCCCCTGTCGCCGGCCAAACCTCGTTGAGCAATTCGAAGGCTGCAACGCCGGACAGTGGCCCGCGACGGGCTCGCAGCTAATTATTTCATGCACTTAATTGCGCCTTCACACACCCTGACGCACTCGGGCCTGTGCGGTTGCAAAGGCGGAGCTAACCACTTCGAACCGCTCCTCACATTCCTTGCTGCCGTGACCTCAGCTCCACCCCATGGTGCTTCACTGTCCGCAACCGCCGAGAGACGACTGCCAGAGCATATCAGCCTGTGATCCCCGCTGCACATCGCTAACTGCAATTGTTCCACCATGGCCGAACCGGACGAGGTTGCGAGCAAAGTGCTGCGAAGGGCACAGGTCTCCAAGGTCCGCCACTCTTATGCCCGCGGCCCCTAGGGCAGTATTTGCTAACATTGTGCTCCCCAGATGACCCGGACGCTGCAGAACCGCCTCGCTCTGGCCAACGTCAAGATCAAGAATGGCTGGGAGAGCCTCAGTCTGGATGCCATTGAGCCTGTTGTTGATGTGGAGCTCAAACAGAAGCGCAAGCGCCCTGGCTCCAGTAACGAAACAATGTCGGATGCATCGAGCGTCTCTGAGCGCTTCTACCATCCAGGCCTACTCGACTCCTCCCCACTTGCCGCCCCGATATTCTCAGACGATATTCGCCGGTCAGGGAGTCGGTCGGGCAGCAGTCACAGTCAGAACAAGCGACCTCGGTACGACCAGGCGAGGTACCCAGCATCGAGCAACCACACCCGCAACAAAGTGCGGTCGACTACTGCTTCTAGCAACTGGAAGAACAGCTTCCAATTGCCCGAATCGTCACCTGTATACCACCGCAGACATGCTCGCTTTGGGCGGACACATGTTCCGAGCTTGTCCTTCGTGTCAGAAACTTCGACCATCCCCGACCACCCTCGCTCCCCACTCCTATCCGAAGACGATGACGAAGATCTTCCAATCACCTCCTTCCAGATCAATCGCTCCCACCAAAGATCATCCCCACCACGGGTCCCTCGCACACCTCCTCCTGATGTCGCCCGCTCAGCTCGTCTCCGTCAAAGCGGCTTCAATGCTGCCGGGGCCGCTCGGGAAGGCAAGACTGGTGAGGAGGACGCAAACCTCCTCATGTACCTAGCTACATCACCAACACCAGCCCGTCCTGGCTCAGCGAAAGCACAAATGCTTGCTCCCTCCACACCTCCCCCAAAGTCGACGCCGCTACCCTCATCAATGATGTCGACGCCAGGGGGCGGAGGAGCACACTACACAGGATTTGGATTGGCAACACCTTCTACCAATCTGAACTTTGCCGAGTTTCTCAACATGACGCCGAGTCCTGCACAGGTCGGAGGCTCATGGAACCGAACACCCATCGCAGGTGGTGCGAAAACTCCTGCTGCCGCTCGAGAGGCGCGACGTCGTCTCAACTTTGACAACCTTCACCCTCCTACAGGAGACGGACCTCACATGAGCAAGGTTGAGGGTCTCGGCATGGACCTTGGAGGCGAACTAGTCTCATAACGGCATGCACATATATGATGACCGTGTACGCATCAACGAGACGAATTATGAGCTCGGAACGACGACACGGCGGTAACAGCATCCAACACCCGTCGCAAACACGTGACACCACAGACTACTATTTCCATTGGTTTGATACCTGAAAAGCATGGCGTGTAAAGACTGCCCTGTTTCTTGATTGTGAATTTGCGCAACAGCTACCAAAGTTACTGGTAGCAATCACCTTACGTTGCAACGCTTGGGCTTCTACTGGATACCATAGTTCCTCGACTACCCCCTCAGCGCCCGACTTCGTTGCGAGCGCTTTGTACTACCTACCGTTCAGCATACCCATATCGAGCAACTCCTTAGCGAGTGACTTTAGCTTCATTCGCATTTCCTTTGTTGGTCGTAACACAATTCAGTACAGTCGTATAGCATCCTTGGAGGAGGGGCATCAAACGTCGATACACAAGCAGTGAAGCACCCGTCGCACTGCTTGGCAGATCAGATAGGCGAATAATAAGAACAGATCTAGCAACCATATTTGCGCACATGATTGACACCTGTTTCCTCCTCTGCCAGGTGCCGTTGTCATTCGCTAGTCATACGAGACTTTGACACGGATCGCCGAGAGCGAACCAAAGCTACGCCACAATGAGGATCGCCAACGCGTGTTCGGCAACTCCATGGCAGCAGTGCAGTGCAGCGCAGCGCAGCAATGCGAACTTGATCTCCACACCTGACGCTATGATCTGCTAGCGACGGAACGATCACGTCCATTGAGCACATTGCGATGCCACTTGCACGGCATAGACATTTGTCCGTGCTACACCTAAGACCATCGTCACCTAGGCCCACCGACAAGACCAACTCTCTCACACCACAACTCAATGTACAACGCAGATAAGAGTCATAAGGCTCCAACAAATACACCTGCATCTTACTCGCATGCTGTAGCCAGCCACTTACCCCTCCTCTTCCACTTCTGCATACACTTTCCAACCAGGCAACCCCCTCGCAGCACCGACGCGCCCAACTTCCCTAATACGCGTCGCGCGCCAAATTCGCGTTGGGGCCAAAAGCTTTCTGCTGCTGTGGTTGGCTGACCATTGCATGGATGTACTTGTATGCTAAGCTGTATGGGGATGGATAAGTGTATCAAAAGCTGGGATGTGGTACATTATGTAAGATCGAGTTCGGACGGACGTAAATTACGGCAAGGCTGATCGACGATCGCGACAGTTGTGGCTGGGTGGGACAACTGCGCCTTGTGCACAGGCAGTTCAATGCTCGCCTTGCTTCCTCCGTCGTTGCGTGGACGACAGATGGGTGTGAGTTCTGTGCGGGTTCGATGGGTTTGACACGTCTTGCTGCGCCGAGGAATTTTTGATACGCTTCTTGTATTCACAGACATGTCATGCTCACGATCACGAGAGGCGACTTCGCCAGTCAAGCAAAGCGCCTTTCACAATTGACTCAGCATGCAAATGTAAATGCAGATGCAATTCGGCATCTCCACCGGATAGCGCAAGTCCCGTCGCCCTTCGGCGCCTTCAAATCCTGCTTTCATTCCAAGATCGAAATTACACATCCAAGTTTTGCATTTGCGCATGGCTAGAAAGCGCGCCTTGGCCCGATTCGTCACTTCCTGATGCGTTTTAGCGGCATCAAGTGCGGCGGTATTCGGTAAGGCGAGGTCAGTGTGAATGGCTCGTCTTATGGTGTTCGTGGCGGATTCGGTTGGAAGGAAGATTGCGTAGCCAGAGAAGAAGTCATTAAGAATATCTCGATCTCTCTATTCATGTTTTTGTGAGGTTTCGGATTACGTAACTCTGGCATATGGGACCTCTTGGTTCTGCTTGTTAACGGAAATGCTTCCGTGTTGTGATCTTGACAGGTTCACCTTTCTATGATCTGTACTGCTTAAGCTCCCTAGGGATCTCCATATTTGTTCTTCTCGGGAACGACTTCTTCGGCTTTGCTCAAGGCCTACTGAAGCTGCAGTGTGAAACTTAGACGTTTTCCTTTCTGTTGAAGAACCGCAATACACTCCAGATCGTGATTCGACAGTCATTGCTGTACCGCAAGAGACGTTGATGCCTACATGTCTTCCATAAACACCAAAACGAAGTACGAAGCCTACTCACGACCTCTTACTTTCAGAACTACACCACCAACACATACAGTCCAAGCCCTCACTTCTCATCGTGCCCATTTTCCAAATTACCGGCCGCCGCACCCAGTAACAGCAGGAAGAATGGACAAACACCTACTTCCTCCGCATGGCATCTGCCCTCCAACTCCCACGCAGCCCATCTCCTCCCTCCCTCCTCCCGCAGCTAACACCAGCCTTTGCCCTTGGCTGGTCCAAACTGCCCATCGAACTCAAGACACAAATCCTTCGCCATAGGTTGGTCAGTCCAATCGGTATCTCAAGCTCTCTGACATGGAAGTACATCACCAACACCATGCCCACGACCCGACACGTCACCCTGGCTGGTAGACTGCGCCGCCATCTCGCCATGGGTAACGACATTGCAAGTCTGGCGAGAGAAGTGTATTACAAACACAACACATTCATCATAAGAACAAGCGGTGAAGGCCTACGGTATAGAGTCAGCTTACCACCCCGGTCCACCCGCTCGCTCATACGCAGCCTATGTATACAAGTTTATCTCTCGAGCAGTAACTGGGATGTGCTCCAACGCCTTGCTGCAGGCAAGTACGGCTTCGATGAGTTGCGGCATGTTACTGTGCATGTTCGGTGGCCACATCGACCGGATCCAACGTATATAGGATTGATGCCTGAGAAATGGCATCGGTGGGCTGCGATTAGTTTTGCGTGCAGGGGGGAGGTGGTCTTTGAGAAGGACATGGCGAGGGAGAAGGAGGGGTTTGTAGATAGGTATTTGGAGGGCAAGGGGACGGATAGGGAGGACGTGGAGAGGTGGGTGAGGGGGATTGTGGGGTTTGGTGCATAGATGTGGGATGATGGATTAGTATTGTTGGGTCTTTGTGAAGATGATTGGCTTGATACTACGTGAGATGAAAATCTTCCTTTCAAGGTTAGTGAATTTCCTGCTATGCTTCGGTATCTCATAAACACCCCTCAACGCCGCCGCTGATGGACAGTACAATCTCCTTCCTATATCTGCAAAACCATGCCTTCGTGTATACATAACCACGTCGAGTCGAAAAATGTACAATGAAATGCGCAAGAAGCAAGACAGATCGCGCTGAAAAATCCTCACGAGTACTGATTCGAGTTGACTTGGCTCGCCATGACCATCATCCAGACCAGAAAGACAGTTCCGATGATCCAGAAGGCGAAAACAGCTTGCCAGCATTGACCTGTTATTCAGTCAGTATTTGTCCACGGTCACATCTTGTAGGCCTCAAACTCACAGATGTTTCTCTGCTGCAGGAACGCAAGAGTGTTCAGACTCGGCCCGCGAACCGCATCATTGAATACGTAGGTATTGCACTGATTGTTGATGTTCGGTCCGGCAAAAAGTTGTATCGCTGTGCCAATAATGCCCGCGATGAACAGGACGAGTAGGATGAACGAGAGTAACATCATAGTGCCTGGGAGGAGTTTCCGTTGCGCGATAAAGACGATTTCGATGATGATGAAGAGTATGGCGAGCGCGCCAACGGTGACGCCGTAGGGCATTATCCTGCAATCTGGTCAGTGTCTGTTGCGCAGTGATATACTGGGTGTGAACCAACGTACCATGGCGTCCCTAGATCCATCGCGCTTTGTGTCGCCATGAACTGTGCGTTTACTCCTAAGATTGTGCCAGCTGTTGCGAGCATCACAATCGTCCAGATGTTCAGTTGTAGATCCGGCCAATAGTACTTCTCCCGTACTACCACTGCCGACCCTACTACTGTCCCTGAATGTCCTGCGCGTGCCATTGTGCGTGTCTCTATATGTCTGCCTTACCGAGGCGTGGAGGTCAGACTGGCGTGCGAAGCGCGCTCGCGATGCGCCGAATCGAGGAAAGTGTGCGCGGAGGTACACGAATTGTTGTTGCGTGTAACCTACGTTTCTATGTCTCGGCACGACGTCCTTCGAGTCCCGACAGTAGACCTTTTTGCTCGAGAAGTCTGGTGCCGGTTACCCGTCGAATGCGCGTTTAGACTTGGCGCAATTGTAATTGCCCTCCTTCATGCACAACCAGAATCTCCCAAGCTTTTTCCAGGGTAGGATTGAATCGAAATGGAACTATCTCGAGTCCGCTTCCGCTGTAGCACGAACAGGAGCTGCGGGCACAAGCGTGTGACGTCTGTTGCGGTACGACGGTTAGATGTTTATCGCGGGGCAGGTGCGGAGGTCTCGGAGGTGGTGCGATGTGGTGGCGGAAGCAACGTTTGGTAGTGAGCGTGCGAGAGTAATTGGGAGATGTAGAAGCAGGGCAAGTGTAGTGGCGCAAGAAGTTTGGGGGTGGGTGCGGAAAGCCTGATGTGGACGGCTTGAAGTTCCGCGGCGCACCGCAATCACGATGGCTGGGCAGAGGCTGGAAACAGCGTGGTTGGCCGAGGCAACGACACCAACATCAGAGGACCACCTAAGATATTTTCACGATGACGAGTCGTTGCTTCACACTTTCTTGCACATATATTGGCGACACTGTAAAGTATCGGGGCATGTTAGAGACGAGATGCGCATAGCAATTACCTGACCTAGGAAGAGGTTTGACTGAGCTTGGTTCATATGATATCCTCATTCCGGCTCCTATCCTATCTCAAGATGCCGCGGGAAATGCAACGCCATGGCGTGGGACATGCATTTACAAAGTAAGCCATGCCTTTTCCCCCCTATGGCAGCTTTGCTTTTGTCTTATACGCCATACGATGCAACTAAACCATCCGGATCACTCAAACAGTGTTCTCAATCCTCCTCTCATCCCTCAGCGCCACGAGCTTCTTGACTGCCTCATCTAATGGCACGATCTCACCACGTTGTTGTGTAGCTTGATCGTCACGGTTCCTCCAGTTGACTGCTCTCGCTTTCTGCTCCTCAGCACCTACGACCATGATGAAATTATACAAAGACAATTGCGCGGTGCGGATCTTCTTCTGCATCGTGTTGCCGCTGATGTCGATATCAGCGTGCAAGCGGTGCTTGCGGAGCTCGGCCTGAACCTCCTTGACGTAGTCGTTTGCGGAGGGCATGACGGGG
This sequence comes from Setomelanomma holmii, assembly GCA_010015745.1. Lineage (NCBI taxonomy): Eukaryota > Fungi > Ascomycota > Dothideomycetes > Pleosporales > Phaeosphaeriaceae > Setomelanomma > Setomelanomma holmii. Next base: position 313,655 of record ML978167.1, read on the forward strand.
ATGACCATGACTTGGCGTGGAGAAAGCCAGAAGGGCCAGCGGCCGGCGAAGTGCTCGGTGAGAATACTAGGCCATTGTTAGTGATGCGTCTGTGGTGAAATAGTGTAAATGACTTACGCAATGAATCGTTCGAAGGAGCCGTAGATGGCACGGTGAATCATGACGGGGCGAGCATAGCCTGGCTGTGGTGGTTGGATCTTCTTTGGGATGTTGACATCGTGGCCCTCGAGCTGCGCCTTCTTTTGGTCGATATGACCACCCTCCTTTGGTTGCTCCTCCTTGACCTTCTCCTCTTTAGGCTTGGCGGCGGCGACTTCTGAAGTCATGTACTCGAGTTCGAACTGGTTGGGTAACTGGAAGTCCAACTGGATTGTGGCGCACTGGAATTCTCGCTTGAGGGCGTCCGAGATGGTGATATCGATCTTTGGTCCGTAGAAGGCACCATCTCCAGGGTTCAACTCCCAGGCTCCGCCGCCCTCAGCCGTAAATTGATCGAGAGCTTCCGTCAACTTTGCTTCCGCCTTGTTCCAGGTCTCGATCTCGCCCAAGAAGCCTTCTGGGCGGGTGCTGAGCTTCAGCTTGAAAGTGAACCCAAACTTGCCGTATACAGCTCGGAGGAAGTCGAAGAGCCCCGAGATCTCCTCGGTGATCTGGTCCTGGGTACAAAAAATGTGAGTGTCGTCCTGCTGGAATCTGCGCACGCGGGTAAGGCCAGTCAGTGCGCCACTGGCTTCGTTTCGATGGAGGATACCGAAATCAGCCATCCGGATTGGCAATTCTCGGTAGCTCCGCTCACGATGCTTGAAGATCAGGCAATGTCCTGGGCAGTTCATGGGTTTGAGAGCCCACTTGGCCTTCTCCACATCGAACGTGAACATGTCTTCGTGGTAATGTTGCCAATGACCCGAGATCTTCCACAGCGCAGAGTCGTACATGTTCGGCGAACCGACTTCCTGATAGCCACGGTTCCAGTATTCTTCTCGCAAGAACGCTTGCAGCGTGTTGTAGATAATCTGACCGTGAGGCAAAAAGAAACATGAGCCTGGGCTGAATTCGTGGAAGAAAAATAGCTCTTGCTCCTTTCCGATCTTGCGGTGGTCGCGCTTCGCTGCCTCCTCGAGAAATTTGAGATGTGCTTGCATTGCGTCCTTGTCTGGAAAGGAGACACCATAGATACGCTGCAAGCTATCGTTGTTCGCGTCTCCTAAGAAATACGATGCAGAGTTCTTCATGACCTTGAACTGCTTTATTCTTCCGGTATGTGGAACGTGTGGTCCTCGACAGAGGTCAATGAGTGGTCCATTTCGGTACACGGTGGTGGAGGTGCCGTCTGGGATTTTGTCTTTTATGATGTGCTGCTTGTAAGGGTTCGCCTTGAACATCTCAAGCAAGTCCTCCTTGGACAGTGTCAATCGCTGGAAGACCTGCTTCTCTTTGACGATGCTGTTGACGATAGTCTCAAGTGGCTTGTAGTCCGAATGCTCCACCGCGGCCTTCTCAGGCAAGGCCATCTCGTAGTAAAAGCCATCCTCGATTGGAGGGCCAATGCAAAGTTCGCAACCGAAACGACGTTCTGAAGCCTCTCCCAGAATGTGTGCGCTCGAGTGCCAGAACACTTTCTTGCCTTCTGGATCTTCGAAGGGCAGAAGTTCCAGCCTGCAGCTCTTCTCCAATGGTCGTTCAAGATCCCATAGTGTCTCCTCTGGTGTACCCTTATCGAGACGTGCGATGACGGTGCGTTCGAACAGGCTCTTGCTGATGTTGCGTGCGATGTCTGCGGGGCTGGTGACCCATGATTGTCCTTCGATGAGCTTGCCATCTCCGAGAGTGATGGTAATAGGTTCTGTTGAAGGATTGGCATGTCAGTGGCTGCAAGACATTGCGGTCCCAAGGGAGCGTACCACGAGGCTTCTGGGCGATTTCCTCGTCATATTTCGCCTTAAGCTTCTCACTACACGTTGTTAGTATGACAACCGGTATTCGAGAGTGCTGACTTACAAGATCTGTATGCGGTGGTCGATATATGCTGGAACGGGTTCGAGCATGAGTGGTCGACCATCACCGTCTCCTCCCTTGGCCTTCTTCTCCTTCTTTGGCTTTGGGGCTTTCTGTTCAGCTGATACCGCAAGGTTCTTTACACCTTCAACCGCCTGATTGACGGCATCTTTCACCGCTTCCGTCATGTTTGCTGTTGCTTGTCGAGTCGGAAGCGGGGAGTGTCAATATATGATACAACTCTGAGTCAAGTTCACGTCTGACTCAAGCACGGGGTAATTGTGCCTCGCACAATGGTGACACAGCAATCTCAGGAACCGGAGTGACTCTGGTCTTGTATCGAATCAATCGCGGAGCTGTTGCAGCATCAATGGGTCTACAATTTTGGATACCTGCGCGCGCGACAGCCCACTATGGTCTTGGCAGGTGCATTTGGTGGGGTTCGCCGCAGACGGGGCCATCGGCGAAACGTGGCACCGATTGGCCGCATTTTGCAACTCGAAGATTTCTTCGCGAACTTTAGCTACGAGCCCGCCGAACGTCGCATACCGATTGCACAACACTCATTGCAAAATCATGTCATTTCGCGGCACACCTCGCGGAGGTCGAGGAGGTAGTTTTGGAGGTGGAAGGGGCGGTTTCACTCCACGTGGAGGTGCGCTTCTCCTGTGCGAAGCTCTGCTGCAGCTATAGCTAACCCTTGGGCAGGACGTGGTGGTTTCGGCGGTGCTTCGTCTTTCGGACCCCCAGATCAAGTCTTCGGTATGTACGCTGTGTCCGAAGTCCTGATATTGCGCTAATGAGCTGCAGAAATGGGCAAGTTCGTGCACGATGTTGAGAACGAAATGTTCTGCGAATCGATCAACACCAAGATTCCCTACTTCAACGCGCCCATCTACCTCGAGAACAAGGTGCGCACGATGGTTTTCTCTTCGCGAATTTCACGAAGGCTGACAGAGCTACAGACGCCAATTGGCAAAGTCGACGAGATCCTCGGCCCGTTGAACCAGGTTTTCTTTACCATCAAACCACAAGAAGGCATCCAAGCGAAGTCATTCAAGGCTGGCGATAAGTTCTACATCGGCGGTGACAAGCTCCTACCCCTCGATCGATTCCTACCGAAGCCCAAGCCACCTCCAGGTGCCGCCAAAGTGAGAAAGCCAGCTGGTCGTGGAGGACGAGGCGGATTTGGCGATCGCGGTGGCCGTGGCCGAGGTACGCCTCGAGGAAGAGGTGGCTTCGGCGACCGTGGCGGACGTGGAGGATCAAGAGGAGGGTTTAGCCGCGGTGGAGGCGGTGGCTTCTCAAGAGGCGGAGGCAGTGGTGGCTTCTCACGAGGCGGTCGCGGAGGCGGAGGCCGTGGACGAGGAGGCTACTAGACGTATGCGCGAGTCCACTTGGAGCTCTTGGGTGCTTGCGTTTTCGAGTGGTTCGAGGCCGATGATACTTCCTTGTAGAGACGCATCTTGGGATCTCACATGATGACCAGCTGATACCACGATCATCTTGCAATGGCGTTTGGAGTTACAACGGGGCTCATGTAAAAGGGCCTAAACATATAGCGCCGTGTTGAGATATGTATGGCTGGGGTCCGGGATCTTGTTCATATTTCAATTACTGTTTCGACATCGAGATACGTGCCGCTTGGATGTGCTTAAAGGTCCAATTCAGCATGTTGCTTCCGCCATTATCTCACGAAGGTGCTCCTTTGCATTGCATGTCTCTCTTCCAATCTCACAGATACGGCAACGCAAATCGCGCGAATCTCACATCTACCGAAACCTCTTCTAGAACACAGCAACCAAAACAAGTAATCCACAGGAGAAACCTTGTCGCAGCTGCATGCAAAATGCTGATCTGGGCAAATCACATGGGCGGTCTGCGGCTGTGGCTGGGAGCTCTAGAAGGATGACGCACGAGTTCTCGCCAAACTTGAACAAACCACAGCTGCACGTCACTGCCATCCGTGACATAACAACAAGCACACCCACGCCGCTTGCTCAAACCTGGACGCTTAAGACTTTTCCATACTTTGTCTACATTCCTAAAACACACCCTGCCGAGAATCTTGGCCTGTTAGTTGTCCTGCACACCCAGCTGTCACACTAGGCAGCATGTCGAGAAGAAATGGCACTCCGCAAGGGCCGAAGGACGCGATGCCTCCGGCCAAAGATCTTAGTGAGTGCTACAGACTCGAGAAATTAGTCGACATCCACTGACTGGTTGCAGCGCAAGACAAACAAGTCCGCCTCCTTAGCCAGGAAGCCGGTCACTTCTCCCTTGTTCGCGCGCTACATCTAGCAGACTTCATCACGGAGTTGAATGGTATACAAGGACCTTATTATATTAAAGCTATTCTGGACATGCGCTGATTCATTCAACAGGCTTTTGTGGCGTCATGTCTGTGTTCTCTTCCCTGCGCTATTGCATACAAGACGATCCACACAACCACACGAATCTTTACCTTGCGCTGGGTTTTGTTCCACTTGGACTATTCTTTGACTTCATGGACGGCAAGGTCGCAAGGTGGAGGAAGAAGGCTAGTCTTATGGGACAGGAGTTGGACTCGCTCGCAGATCTGGTAAGAATCCTTCCGCAGGCATGAAGGCTTTGCATGCACCATCGCATGCACATAGAAGGACACAACTGAAATGGCATGTCTAGATCTCCTTTGGTGTCGGCCCTGCAGCCGCCGCTTTCAGTCTCGGACTCCGCACACCTCTCGATCACCTCCTGCTCACCTTCTTCGTCCTCTGCGGTCTGACACGTCTCGCTCGCTTCAACGTCACCGTCGCCATGGTACCGAAAGATGAGACTGGCAAGTCCAAGTACTTCGAGGGTACGCCGATTCCCATGTCTTTGATCTTGGTACAAGTCATGGCATATTGGGTGTACAAGGGCTGGACGTTGGCACAAATACCGATGGGCTTATGGTTAGAGGGCACAGTGTTTGAGTTCCATCCGGTCGTGGCTATGTTTGTGCTGCATGGATGTCTGATGGTCAGCAAGACCATCCATATTCCTAAGCCGTAGGAGCATCATGGACGTAGGAGAAGCTCTAGGCTATCGGGATTGGAAGTTGCAGAAGAAAAGGAGTGGAGACGTGTTGGAAATCCCTTGGCCTCTGCCAGATATCTTCAATGCTTTCCTTGGGAGGCTGAGAAAAAAAATGAAGTATCATCAAGTCATGACTTTATATTTGCCTTAATCTTAACTCGCGAAGCTTCGTTGTCAAATCGTTTTAAAGATCCTCCGTTTCGTCATGCGCGCTATTTTGGCTTGCTCACAGGATACCCTGCATCGCTACGTCCTTAGCAAGCATCTCACCTCAACACCACAACCTTACTTCAGTCTATCGTTTCCCTCCTGCGCCGCAGTCACTATCTCCAACCTCAATAATTGCTCTAATCGATCCTTCGCTCCTCACTCTAGCGCCATGTCTGCATGTGAAGTTTAGCCTGATGTTCGAGTGCCGCGCCACTGCAGGCTGAGCCACAAACAATCCGGAAATGGAACATGACAACACATGATCGCCCTTCGGAGCCTTGTCGTTTCCCGACTGTGCAATGGTCTTTCGAAAGACTTCAGTGTGGACTTGGTAGCTGTACTGGACAACCATCATCGCTACAACGGAGCTAAAGAGCTTCCCCGCAAGGCCGAGGGGGTTCCTTCCCTCCGGCGATGGATCCAGCGCTAGGCAACACTCCCACTTTAGGGCGGAACCTGAACAGTGAATCTGAACAAGACCATATAAACTGGACGACGGCAGACTTTTGCACAGAATGTGCCTCAGTCAAGCTTGAGTATTTCGCAGAAAAGCATAGTAAATTTAGGTCCGATCGTACCTCCACCAGGACATGGGCGAAGATTAAGCTGCATAAATCATGTTCCTTATGCCATTTCTTCCGGTCAAGTCTATGGTCAGACGAAAACACCTCAGCACGGATGGTCTCGATTCACATTCGAAGTGTCTCTTTGCACGAGAAAGGCCTTTCTATATCAACAACCATCTGAGCTGAGAGCCGGCATGCACGCCTTTATATCCTAGGACAGGATTCTTTCGAATATTCCCTGCACAGTGTGCAACGCCCGTCTACTCCTGGAGTCGACTTCGGGATGATCAGGAGTTGGCTCGATGCTTGTCACCTTACACATCAAGGGTCTTGTGAGCTTCCTGCCCAGTCGCTGGCACTCAACCAAAACACAGTCGCCGTTCGGGTAATCGACTGTAACGCGCACGCCATTGTATCGGCTGTTATAACTTGTAAATATGCTGCGTTGAGCTGTGTTTGGGGCCCTGAGTGTGCGTCCAAAGAGTCTGTGTACCCAAGAACCGTCCAGGATGCAATGGAAGTGGTGCTTCAGCTGGCCTCCAATACCTGTGGGTGGACAGGTACTGTATCGACCAGTCGAAGGTAGACGGAATGCATTCACAGCTAGCTATGTTGGATCGGATCTATGAGTCAGCCTATCTCACGATTGTCGCTGCGGCCGGCTCTGCAACGTACGGATTGCCTGGCGTTACGACAACTCGTTGAGCCCCTCTACCACAATTCATAATTCAAAATCGATGGGGAAACACGGATCTCAAATCTTTGAGACTCTGCTGCTGTGGAAAGGTCCTTTTGGTCATCTCAAGCATGGACATATCAGGAAGGTCTGTGTTCACGACGCAAGCTCATTTTCACAAAGGAACAGGTCATACTCAACTGCAACACCAACCGTCTTTGTGAGCTTACTTGTGAACATATACGCCAGGCACCAGAAGCTGGTTCGAATCATCCTAATAGTATAGAAGCGCCACGGGTACAGCTCAAGGCCTTGGACCAACCTCTCGTTCATCACATCGAGACGTATACGATACGGCAGTTGTCGTACCAAAGCGATGTCCTGAACGCCATGCGGGGTATCTTGGAGAGATATTCTCGCTTAGACGATTCAGTCAACGAATGCTGGGGCATACCGATTGCGGGCACGGCGTGCCCCCTACGCCATCGAGTGAGCAGCGAAAGTGAGCACGACTCAGGGCGCCTTGCTCTAAGTTCTGATGCTGCGTTTGCATCTGGTCTCCTATGGCTGCCCCGGGGCAACTTGAACGCCACCTGACGAGATGGTTTCCCAAGCTGGTCATGGGCTGGTTGGCAAACGCATGTCTTCTGGGCAACTTGAACGACCTTGATCCCGCTTGGGTCAAAATCCAGGTAATACGAAATGATAACACGGGACACGTCGTTGCAGACTTGATTTTGCAAAGGGAGAATAGCCGGAGCCATGGTGATCATGCTCCGATACTGCGGATTGAGGCGGATATTCTTTCTCTTCGCTTTTGTGTTATGAAAGGTGGGCTCTTTCGCGTCAGACGTAACATCCTTCCGTCTAGGCTTCTCACCTGGCTGTTCCGCCCTGACATGCAAATATGAAAGGGGGACGAGATATGGCATACGTTGCATAAAGAGGTCGTCGACACTTTCAGACTCGACGAACGCTTCGCTTTGGTAGTGTGGGGACCTGGCGAGGTGAGGGAGAGAATCGGTATAATGGCACTATACGGGACAGGCAAAGACACCGGCATTGGCGAACTCTCGGACAGGAGCATGGAGTTCTCCAGGATCTACCGCGGCACAATCGAGAAGAAGAACGATATCATAAACTATTTCACGCCGCTAAAGGGAAGCATTCTCGTAGGGTGAGTCAGGGTGAACGAAGCTACGCGTTGTATTTGACAACTGCCGCAATCAAGTGCCCGTTAATCTACGCAAGCTCTGGCTATACGTAATCCATATGAGAGTACGTCAAATAAATATTGACGACCGGCATGCATGCTCAGTGTCAGATGGGGATTGTTGTTCTCAGCAACCTTTGCATATGCCTGATTGACGCACAAACTTAGTGCCTTACGTTCTCATCTCCAGTGGAATAGAGCTGAACGGTCTCGCCCATGTCAACTAGGCTATCGAACAATCTATAAGGGACTGAATGTCTCTTAGCATCACTGTTTCATATTACCTTTGGGCTCCTGGAGTTGCACATATATCTTCGCACGATCTTCGACACAGCGATTTCAAGAAGAGACTGTCGTGTCTGTCTCAGCTGGACATCCTCTTGCAAAGAGTGGTCCATGTGAACGTGTGTCAGTTTCACGGATAGAATTCGCAGGTGATTGCTTGATTCGAATCATGAACTTAATCAGACATTCCAAACACCACCAAATGGCATGCGGGAGGTGTACATAAGGAGCTGAAAGGACATTATCGTGCTATTCTTGTCCGCTGCGGCGTATTATTGGTGTCCGCGGATCTCGGGAGACTCAGCCTTCGTGAAACGGTATGAGGTATGCCTGACCGTACGCCTGGACAAAGTGATACAGATATGACTGTCAGAAATTGCTCACACAGATTTCGAAGAAATGTTGTTGTCACTGACAGCAGTTGTTGTTGCCTTGCCTTGCCTCGGCAGAATCTTGCAAGATCGCGGGGAACCCTTGCTCCCCACCATCTAGACCATACAACGCGTGGTATTTCTATGTGCTTCCGAAATGACCTTTCCCGTCTCATTAATGGTCCCACTCGGTACCAACCACTTTGTACATGTCAATTACCAGCTTGCGCCTGCACGCCTCGTCGCCATGCCTGTACTAAGACTCGGGCGTTCAATAGCTCTGTCAACCCCAGCCCCGTATTAAACGTATCCAGCTCAGGTCCACGCGGACGAATCGGCTCTCGCCGCATGACGCAGACACTTGGGCCTTGCCAATCGTTTTGTGCGGAGACAGCTCATGTTAGCTGCGCCATAACGGGTGCAAGTATAATTGTAGTAATGATGCGAGACTAGGTTAGGCGCGTCGCCCGTCGCTGTGCCTGGTCGTGCCGTGCCGATTGGACTCGCAAAATGAACGGGCCATGTATTTAAGCCCGCTCGTACCTGGTCCACAGAATTTCTTCCTCCTTTGCCAGGATCTCTGCCAGCCGTCCAGCTTTTCATCAGATATAAAGCTCGGTACCAGCTTTCTGGACGATTCGCGATTCTTGGCTGTGAACGCTGCACACTCAATTGGCAGGATGTTGAAGCTATTCGGGGCAGCGGCCCTTGTGGGTGCTGTTTACGCACAGAACGCTTCTTTGCCACAAGTTGATTTGGGATACGAGATTTATCAAGCTGCTGGCTTCAATGCATGTTATCTCGTGCTCAGTTGCTTCCTCATAACTAACACATATCAGAGCACAGGAAACTTCTACAACTTCTCGAACATTCGTTACGCAGCGCCTCCAGTTGGCAACTTACGCTTCGCGGCTCCTCAGGCCCCAGCACAGAACCGATCGTCTGTCAACACTGGATCCACTTCAAGGTACGCGACACATCTGTGATTCTGTCTCGATGAATACATCTAACAGATCTAGAATTTGCCCGCAAGCTGGTCCAGCGTGGCTACAGTCGGCTACGCAATTTTTGACAAGCCTTACCCTAGGCATTCCTTACAACAACACCCAGATCTTCACTCCACCAGGTGCAAACTCTAGCAGTATTGTGCCAGCCCAGGATCCCCGCGAGTCTGAGGATTGTCTTTTCCTAGACGTGTTCGTCCCAGAAGATGTGCTCAGCAAAGCCGGTCAAGGCTATGGTGCTCCAGTCTTGGTCTGGATCTACGGCGGAGGCTATACACTTGGAAACAAGAACAACAATCCTGCTGGTCTCCTTGCGGCTTCCGGAAACTCTTCGAACGGCGATGTCATTTACGTTGCCATGAACTACCGTCTCGGAGCTCTTGGATTTTCTTCTGGCCCATCTTTCGCTGCTGAGGGTGGTGTATCCAATGCCGCATTGCACGACCAGCGTTTTGCATTGGAATGGGTTCAGAAGTACATTCATCTGTTTGGAGGTGACAAAAACCGTGTGACTGTCTTTGGAGAGTCTGCTGGTGGTGGCAGCATCATGCACCAGATTACCGCATACGGAGGCTCGCAGGGTCCAGTACCTTTCCAACAAGCTGTGCCACAGAGCCCAGGATGGACACCACAACAATCGAATGTGCAACAAGAGAACATATACCAGAATCTCTTGCGCTTGACCAACAGCACATCGCTTGCTGACCTTCGTGCTCTTTCTTCCGACGCCCTTATTCGCGCCAATGCTCAACAGGTCGCATACGATTCGGCTTATGGGGAATTCACCTACGGCCCGGTTGTGGACGGAAGCTTTGTTCCCCAGCAGCCAGGACAGCTGCTTGCGCAGGGCAGATTCGATAAGTCTCTCCGAGTTATGGTTGGCCACAATGCAAACGAAGGCGTGCTCTTCACGCCGCCTTATATCACCTCAGACGCTACACTGCGAGCTCAGCTCCAGTCTGCATTCCCGTATGCACCGAGTACATCCCTCGATTACGTTACTCAGACATTGTACCCGGCTGTGTTCGATGGAAGATACCCGTATACCACCCAGTATACGCGTGCAGCGTTCATTATCTCAGAGGTGATCTTTACTTGCAACACCAACTACCTCTCGACTGCGTACGGCAATGAGACCTACTCATACTTGTTTGCTGTTCCGCCTGCCTTCCACGGCCAAGACATCCCGTATACGTACTTCCCAGGCGGTGCTGCGTCAAGCTCAGTCACCAACACTACTGTCGCAATTGCGCTTCAGGAGTTCATCGCCAGCTTTGCGGAAGAAGGTGTGCCAGCAGCCCCCGGAATCACGCAATTCAACATGTACGGACCAGATGCTAGTGTCCTGAGGCTGAATGTCACGGGCATCGACCAGATTCGCGACAGCAACGCCAATGCGCGATGCAGCTGGTGGCAGAAGGCTTTGTACTCCTAGGCTGGTTTAATAATACGTATATACGAGCAGACGTAGAGAGAAAGAATAATGCTAATGAATGATTTTTTGATTCTTCGAATTTCACATGTGCGATCTCATCAGCTGCCATCGCGATCCAAGAAATAAGTGCATTGCAGAACAACTAGAGCTTGGACCGCCACTAGCGGATCATAGCTACGTCACCGACTAAACACGAGCTTCCCACGACCTAGCTCGCACACTTCTCCGCTTCCCTTATAATTCTTTCTTCCCCTGCACCCTGAATCTTTTATATCATCGTCAATTGAACTCATAGCGCCTCGAAACGACCACTCTTCGAAACACAACCAATCAATACACGTTTAATCATCATGTTCCGCCAGCAACTCGCACGCCAGGTCCGCCTGTTCAGCACCACCCCAGTTGCGCGAAAGAGTCCCGTAGAGACCATCAAGGACGCTGCCAAGGCTGTAGACAGGACAATCTCAGGTGCCGCCGTCAAGGGCATTGAGAAGGGCGGTACGTACCATAGCCAGCTCTGGCACACATATATGCTTGGAGCAGTACAAAGAGGAACAGTGACTGACATTCGCCACAGAGGAAGCTGCCGAGGCAGTCAAGCAAGCCGTTCCCGAGACCAAGGGCGAGGCCAAGGGCCAAGCGAGCGAAATTGCCGGTCAGGCAAAGGGCAAGGCGAACGAGCTGGCTGGTGAGGCTAAGGGCAAGGCGAGCGAGCTCCAGGGCGAGGCGAACAAGAAGTTGTAGAGCGGCTCTGTGGATGAGAGGGAGAGAGAAAAGATACTAGGGGATCTGTACTCCGGTTGAGGCAAGGATGGCTGCGATTCAGCTTTGACTTCCTAGCGTATCCTGTGTGTCATGGGGCGGGGAAAGTCGTCACGAAAGACGATGATCGAATGAAAGTATGCATGCATCAGTATGCATTCTTCCGGGTTACTCGAATGATGCGACTCCTTGAAAAGAGGACGTTGCTGTGTGATGAATGAAAAAGCCGGCCAGACCGAGAGCTTCCCTTTGCTGCTCAAATTGACTGACAGAACTCAACATTCCAGGGTATCCCTTACGCACGAAGATCCCAGTTCCAATGGTATCCACGTCCATAAATAGCCCAGTAGTCTGGTGCTTCCATTGATATTTGTGGGCTCCCGAAGCTGGTATGAGACCTTCTTTTAACAGACCGCCTTTCTAACTCAATCGATCCGTAGATGTCTGGTAGCTATCTTCCAAAGCGCTTGCAAGACATTCTTCATTTACGTTCGCTATTCGTGCAACCAGTCGATTGATGGGAGCAGTCGTAAAGCTAGATAGCTGCGATATGATGTCGAATACTGGACTTTTTGTGAGTGGTTAGTGCGATAGTGCTTCATTCCAAGGCGAGTGGTCTAGTTGAGTGGTAGTTGGGCATGCTGGGATCGTTGGCGCCGCGACGTCTTGAAGTCTAGTTAAGAGTGCTTGCTCTATGCTTACATCTTCATATGGACTATGCGGTTGACTTGGAGCAATATGAGTTGATCAAGTATGGGGACAAAATCTTCGGAAGCTAATGGGAGCCTTTCATCATAGGTGTCAGAGGTACCCTTCATCAATTGCAAAGTCCGCTCCCGATGAGTTGGTTTTGAAATTGACAATATAGAATAATTGCGTCGTGAATATGCAGCAGTGGGATCGGTGTGAAAGGATTGCGATTTCTTTATTACTGCATTTCTATGCTATGTGTGCTGGAAATGCACGCGAAGTCGACATCCTCTTATGCAGCGATATTGAAACGTGAAGCACGAAGGATGAAGTTGTCGGATCATAGACAAGTCCACAGTAGTGCGCTGTCGTCGGCAGATATGTTCATCAGCATCAATCAATGTCAGAAATGGTCAGTGATAAACTTGAGCATAAAAGAGGACGGATTGTCGTCGCGGGCAGAATTGCCCACCACCTCGTCACGGCGCTAGCCTCACGGCGCATTTTCCCCATGCTTCCCAACACAGCCTAGCTCATCACACTAAGGCTTTTGACATACCTCATTCGACTCGTCTCAAGTAATTTGCGCCGCAACCTCCAGCAGCCATGTCCCAAACGCCGTCGAATTCCAGCATAGCAATTGGCACGTTTCGCATTTTCGGAAATGCACGGTGCGGGACGATGCGAGGGTGGCTTTTCTGGGGTAAACTGGGGTTGGCATGGTTGGGGGCTGACCATGGGGATTACAGACGCCGCAGTTTTCGAGGTTGGGGATGGATGGGTCGGGTGCTGCTATGACGACAGAGGCGGGGAGGATGGGGTCTGCAAGGCGGAGAGAAGGACTTTGGTATCGCGCTGCTCTGGGAATAGATTTTTGATATGTCTTTTAGGGAGACTTGATATATTGAAGTCTTTGACTTTCTGCTAAGACCAAGTCCTCATTACGATCGAAGTTTCTCGGGCAGTATCGGACACGGCCACCAAGAAGGACCCACAGAAAGAAGAATCTCTTCGCAATCCGATATCCGAGCATTTCGTCCACTAGAAAACCCGTGCACACACGCATCTTCCACGAAGACAAGAAAACGCCTAGGTTTACCGACGTTGATCCGTCATCTGGTATCCTGTCAATAGCCTCAAGTCAAGGCCTGATCCCTCCAGCCGCGCCGCCAGCCAATCGTTGCGAATCTGTATGGCCCTGATTGCGAGTCAAGCAGAGTGAGCGTAGGCCGTGGCAATCATTGTTGCCGCGCTAGTGTGGGAAGAGATAGGCCAGAATCCACAGAAGAAGAGCGCATTGCGGAGAACATCTTGGACTCGGCGGGACGTATAAGTACGTCAATATTCCCACTTCTCACCGCTGTGACTTCTCGTTGTTTACGCCCGTGGAATCGCGTAGAATCAATACGCTTTATACTACCTGAAAGTGACCATGTCAGAGTACGCTGCTGATAAAAAGGACGCAATCGATATTGCTCCACAGCAATCGCATACACAGCAGGAAGCCGCTGGTATGAGCGGAAAGGCCTTGGTCACTCGCGAGCCGTATGGGAAGCCCGGTATGTTCAACATCCTCTTCGAGTGTCCGAATACGAAGATCACTGACTCAAATCACCCACAGGCTTCGCAGGCCTTTTCTCCAGCCCCTATGTAGCAACATGTGCTCTCTTCGCGACCCTCGGTGGTCTCTTATTCGGCTACGACCAAGGAGTCATCAGCGTGACGCTTGTCATGAACCAATTCCTCGGACGCTTCCCTCGCGTATCGACTGAGGCGTTGGGCGCTGGATTCTGGAAAGGTCTGATGACTGCTATGCTTGAGTTAGGTGCTCTCATCGGTGCACTCTTCGCTGGGTACTTTGCCGATAAACTGTCTCGGAAGTACTCGATCGTCGTTGCTGTGGCAGTCTTCACGGTGGGAAGTGGGCTGCAGACGGCTGCAGTTGAGTATGCTATGCTTATCGTTGGACGCTTGGTCGGTGGTATGGGGATTGGAGCGTAAGTGTATAATGTCGGTATTGTTGACATTGAGTACTGATGACATGCAGTCTTGCAACCATTGCTCCGTTATACATCTCCGAAATTGCACCTCCTGAGATCCGCGGTGCTCTACTCGTTCTTCAGGAATTCAGCATCGTGATGGGCATCGTAGTCGCCTTCTGGACAACGTACGGCACACGCTTCATCGCAGGAGAATGGTCCTGGCGCTTGCCCTTCCTGATCCAAATGCTTCCCGGTTTTGTGCTTGGTATTGGTATCTTCTTCCTCCCGTTCTCGCCCCGTTGGCTGTCCAGCAAAGGTCGTGACGACGAGGCACTCGAAGTCCTTGGAAAGCTACGTCGCCTACCCACCAGCGACCCAAGGGTGTTCCAAGAGTGGTGCGAGATTCGTGCTGAGGTAGCATTTAAGCGAGAGATCAACTACGAGAGGCATCCAAATCTCCAAGCCCCAACACGATCGAATCGTTTCAAGCTGGAGGTTGCGTCGTGGATGGACTGCTTCCGACACGGCTGCTGGAAGCGGACCGTTGTCGGCGTGGGCATCATGTTCTTCCAGCAATTCGTCGGCATCAACGCGTTGATCTATTATAGCCCCAGTCTCTTCGAGACACTGGGCCAGGACTACGAGATGCAGCTCCTACTCTCCGGCGTTATCAACTGCACCCAGCTAGTCGGTGTGGTGACAAGCTTATGGACCATGGACCGCTTCGGCCGTCGTCCCCTCCTCCTCGTCGGAGCCGGTCTCATGTTCATCTGCCATCTTATCATCGCGGTGCTCGTTGGCAAGTTAGGTGGTCGATGGGCTAGCTTCGCGGTCGAAGGCTGGGTGGCAGTTGCATTCCTATTCTTCCACATGTTTAGTTTTGGAGCGACATGGGGCCCAGTGCCATGGGCGATGCCATCAGAGATCTTTCCAAGTTCATTGCGCGCAAAGGGCGTCGCGTTGTCGACATGCTCGAATTGGTTCAACAATTTCATCATTGTAAGTCACAATACTTTACGAGATGTACCTTGCCAATAGACTAATCATGAATAGGGTCTCATCACACCTTCGCTCGTTCAAAATACTGCTGCAGGTGCATACATCTTCTTCGCTGTGTTCTGTGTTCTGGCTTTGGCATTTACATTCTTCTGTGTGCCTGAGACTGCGGGCAAGACACTCGAGGAGATGGACGAGGTGTTCAAGGACATCAGTAGCGAGGCCGAGGAGCAGAAGAAGACTAGGATTATGGCTGAGATTGTGGAACGCAACAGGAACACGCACACTCCCTTGGCGTGAGCCCGAAGTGTCCGGAACGGTTTGACGTATCGAAGTGGATGTGTTCTAGAGCTCCACTGGCCCAGTCATGTAGTCATGTGTAAATCGACAAAGCCCGAGTTCTGTCGTACGATGGTACCAGCATCTTCAAAACTCGTTACGACTTCATTGTCTCGACGTCATGAGGTTGTCATTGAATAGATCGGGTGGAGAAGAAGTTGCACTTCGTGAAGTGAACATAATTTATTGCGCCATTCAGCATGTCCTGGTCTCCCAAAGAGAGCAGAACTGCTACCCGTCCGTGTAAATGCACATTCGCGAAGCCACAAACGCCTCCCATTCTTCAAAGGGGTATATATATCATATCATGTAGTCGTTGTTCCATTACTGCCGTGTCACTGCCGTGTCGAGAAGAAGTAGCTCATGAAATCAGCACAAATCAAGCCGATTAATTCCATCCGTCAAGTTGCCTGTTACCCTGACGTCCTTTGTGACATGTAGAGATTTTCCTTGGCTGAATCGCTGTACCCGGTCCACCAACTGCTGCCATTTGTCGCCACACACAAACTTTCCGCGAACGGCGTCGCCGAGCGGCTGCCGAGAAGTTGGAGGAGCCGGAGAATTTGGCATTCGTGTGACCTGTCCGAGGACTGCTTCTAGCGCCAAGTGGGCGTAGCACACGGCTTCGTTAGCATCACCTGGTATGCCAATGTCGTCCAGTGGTTTTGTGATGACGCTCTCGGGGAGCTTGGCTTCGAGGTAGTCTATGATATTTGCGTTGCGCGCGCTGGGGCCGCAGATGAAGAGTTCGTCGACCTTTTGGCCACGAGGAAAGAAGAGATCGAGAAGTCTGCAGTATTGCTTGAGTATGTTCTGTGCCGTTATCCGCGTGATTGTGGCAACTGTGTCGGCCTCGCACATGCTGCTAAAGAGGCATTCATCGACCAGTCGTTGGGCTTCGTGGTCGCCAAACATTTCCCGAGCAATACTTAGAGGTGGTGCGAAGCGCAGATAGTCGTGAGAGTCGAGGAAGCGGTCTACAATGGTCTGGTTGACTGTGCCGTTTGTTGAGTATTTCCCTTGGTGATCTTCGCCGTGGTCATTCGAAGTGCAGTATCGCATTGCGTAGTCGATGAGCAAGCTGCCAGGTCCACAATCTCGTGATATTGTCGCTCGGTCTTGTTTATCGGAATGTGCGGGCACGAAGCTGATGTTGGTAAGCTCGTCAATGTTGAGGCAAGCGCGGAATTTTTTGGGGTGTTGAAGTAAGAGTTTGTCCACAAAAGCCACCGGCGATATGCGTGCTCGAACGACGGCGCGCTCCATTATTGAAAAGTCAAACACGGTGGTCAGACCAGTATCGGCTTTAATGATGGTGTTCCAGCCCAACGGGTGCTGTTCTGCCTGCTCTGTCGGAGGATAGTTGAATCGTCCCAACGACGGAGTGTGGGTACCAACGAAGTCGATGGAAGTGATTTCAATGTCGTGTTTCTGGCAGAACGTCTTGATACTGCTGGAGAACATCTGTCCAATTTGTGTATTTATTCGTGTAAGGAGGGCGGGTTTGCTTTGGGCTTCGCGAAGCAAGTTCAGAATAGGAGTTCTGATCGAAGGAGGTACTGCAATCTCGCCGTGCTGCTGATCATTATTACAGAGACATGCAAACAAGCATTGGGATGTACCTTGAGTAGCTCCACACGAAGAGGAGTGTTTGGCGAGTCTTGATGGTAGTGCACGAGTGCGAAGTTGAGCTCGTTCAACCCACTGCCGCTCCGCACACCCAATACGCGAAGATCGAGGCCATCGTTGACAATTCGGTCGTGCTGGATTATTCGCCCTCGAAAGAGCTCACTGGTGTCCATTGCTGAGTCGGTGCGGCGCATCTTGAAGGACAGTTGGATTGTTACCTCGGACTTGCTTGCACTTCAAGTACAATTGGGGAGGTCATGGTGACCTAAAAAGCGCAGGAGAACTAATATAGCGAGAGGGTTTGCGGGAAAAAGCCCCATACGGTGATCTTACAGCTCGGACTGCATGGTATGGGACAATCGTGTAAGGGTGAAGGCTTCCCGCTCGGTGACTTGACCCGCGTTCCTGGTCCGCCGATGCAAGAAGCCTACGATACGATCACGTGTATCCCGGAGGTAGAATCTCGATACGATTTACGCAAAGGAGCATGGTCCGGATCACCATACCGACCTGTGCCAAGCTGACGTGACGAAGGGATATCCACATGCCCGCCCACTTTCCTTCAGTAGCTGAAAGGAAGATACATAAGCGTGATGGGCGTTCTTTTAAACTCGAAAACATCCGGCGATGGTCACTCAAGAGTGCGTTGGTATGCAGGGCAAGAGGAGCGATCTTTACTAGATGCAATCAAGCTCCGCATGACGAACGATGCGCAATAGCCTCATGCGCAAGGGCTAGCTACGGAGCTTGAGGAGTGTGTTGACCGATGAGGATGTCGGATTACCACCCGGGTACATTAGTCTCCTCGGAGCACCGATGAGACTTGCGGTGGAAAAGCCATGGGCATAGCATGTGTAGAGGAGTCTGGCCCTGCATTCGGCAGCGTAGAAAGGGTAGAGCTAGGCTAGATCTTCTAACTGGAGAAGGAACGAGCCGCGTCCGTCGAACGCGACGCCTGGGGTGTGATTCGTACGTGGATTCGCTTCGCTGCCGGTAAGCTTTGACCAGGTGTGGACATTGCTCGGCTCTGGTTCCCCATGAATGGGATTCTGTCGATCTAATCGACATCTCTCTTGACTTCGTAACGCAGATCTTCCATGCTCTAGATTCCTTCTCTTTCGGTCTTTCCGAGTTCTTCAGGCAGAAGTAGCGCATTGGGCTTTCGATTTACCTCAGCATGGGTCATCTTGCTGTGTTTGGTGATGCAAGGTCGAGTTGCGATAAGATCAGCGACGACGAGTATGATTACTCGGGTTCTTGTGCGGAGAACTAGGCCGCCGGGAGTATCGCCAGGGTTGACTGACAGTGCAGGATTGAAAATTGGACCGCGCGACAGAAGCCACTTTTCAGTCCTGGTTTTCGACCGGGGAACTTGACCGAGCAAGATTCAATACTTGGCCTTTCGCTTTGTTTCACAATATGTCGAAAGAGGCATGATAACAACGGAAACAAACATAAAAAGACAACGTGCTTGAGCTCGCTTAAGCATGTAAGCTTGCTCTTAACGAGCTTGCATCGGATACAAGTGCCGGCTCTCTGTTCCTGCGTATCAGGCATCGTTCGCACAAGTCGAACTATCCATGCTTACTCGTGACACTTTTCCGTCATTCTTGCGACTCAGGCTGTGAACGCCCAATCCGCGCTTCTGATAGGACACGGCACTCATTTCCCCGACAATCGCACCCCTGAACCCAAGACGTCTGGTGCTGCATGCAGACTGCACTTGCAGCTCTGCTCTTCCATGTTAGGGGAAATGTGCAGTATGCAGTGGCTCACTCTTTTCGCATGCTTCAATCCGTTCCCCACTCTTTCTTGAGTGCGTTGATGATCCAAGTCGTCGGCCAGAGGTGGTTGTCCTCAAAGTCGATGAGGAGCTGTACCACTGCCTCCCGCTCCTTCAGATCAGAAACCAGCGGTCCCCATATGAAGATGGTATGGCAAACCGTTACTGACAGTGGTACGGTCTCTGGTGAGCTTTTGCATGCGCCGCATATGATACGCGCATGCTCCAAGATTTGCAGCTGGGTGTAGTTAGTACGGGTAAGCTTAGCGCAATGAGAAATTGCTCACATTCGTTGCAGAGAGGCTTGAGACGTTGCGGATCGCGAACTTTGGTCCGGGCTTATACGTAAGCAAGAGAATGCAGGCGAAGTGGTAGGAACCGAAGGATACGACTGTTTGGTAAGTTGATGGGGACGATGAGGTTGTACAAATTGCTTACCATGCCAGTCCGTCGTGAACCATACTTCAGGAAAGGGGCCATTCTGACCCGGCTCACCTTGCCAGATCGGATTAAATCCTTCAGGCCTCTCGTTGACCCATTTCTGAACTTGGTCCCACAGCTCCAGCCATCGCCGACCCTTGTGAGTCCGCTCAACGTGTTGTTCGCTACCTTCGAAACAATAGTTGACAACATGCGCGAGGTTCCAGGTCATTTGATTGGCCCAGGCAGTCTCCAATCTTAGCCGGGCCAATGGATGAGCGTCTTGCATTGACTCTGGCGTGGGATGAAGCTGTAAAGAGAAGTCTATATCAGGAGGCTGCTGATTGATAGTCGCATTGTACAGGCATTGGCGCACATAGACCCAAAAGGCGGCTTCTCGAAGCGTGGGTGCCGAAGGATCTACATAGTGATGTCCCTGAGAAGCTCTGAGGATAGCTGAGGTGCCTGCCAGATGCTGCTCATCGTCGGAGCCAGTGGTTGATGGAACTAAAGCAGTCAGATGGAGTATTAGCACGGGTATGAGACTGCTTACCGCTGAGTTGTTCGTAGAAGCGTAATATGACTATGGCGCACAGAAGAGTCTCATCATGACTCGCAGTATCTTCGTTGAGTCGATCGATGAGTAACGCTATGCAGCGCTGATAAGCCGCTTGTGCCGTGGCATCCTCCCTGCGATGGCGGGCCGCAAAAGATAGTACTGCGTGGCACAAAACAGGGCAGAGTTTGACCTTCTCGGGTACTCCCAGGGTGAACTGACGGGTGGCATCGGTACAGTCAAGCCATCGTCCAAGATGCTCTGTGTAATGATGAACCAGCACGGCTTCATCGTGGGACAGGGCGATTGGTGTCTTGGAAAAGGCTCGGGTTCCTTCCGGTAGTTGAGGCCGTAACAGACTCGCAACAGATACACTACCGCCCGATTGACTGCGCGATCCTTGACCAAGAAATGGGGAGCCTGGAGAATGCAGGCCCGGTGAGGACATAGTGACGGAAGGCTCATCCGAACGGCTGTCGGCCCGACGGTTTCTCCTAGCCTCATGTTTCTTCGGTGAAATAGTCCGACTCGCCTCCCCTTCTTCGCTGCCGTCAACGTCCATTGCCTCGCTATCCGTCTCGTGGGTAGCAGACTTGCTCGACATGTCGTCAGGCTGATAACTCTTGAATTTGTTCTGGGGTGCTTCCCACTGACACGGTCGATTTTTTTTGCTACAAGCCTTGCACACTGGTCGCGCTTCGTCACCTAGCGTTGTTCAGCGATGAAGCATAAGGTAAAGCATCTGAAGGTGCAAGGGCGTACACTTTACTCGCCGGGCTCGACAGGTCAGACTGCATGAGGTCAGCCACGTTACATGAGCCTCTGGGTGTGGAAAGCTTACCAGCCGCTTCTAGAGCGATAGTTGCCCATGCTTGGAACCACAATGTAACTCGAGTCGAAACTGGTAACTTGTTCGCCGGCGTGCTCTGCGGAGCGAACCGAACTCTGCAAGTTGACAGCAGCCGTTAAGAAGGGTGCATGGGTGCACTCCACAGCCGTCCAACTTTTTTCTTGTCGTCACTCTTACCGACCAATCGCCTTCGAGCGGTAGTGCGTATCGACGAAAGTACTCGGTAAGAACAGGTCGTGTCGGTTTCAAGCTCCATCATGCGAACAACAAATCTGTGGACACGACTCTGGCGGGCTTGTTGGCCATGGGCTCGATGCCGGCCGCGACTTCTCTCCGTTCCGGATTTATTGGCCACTTCATCGTGCAGATTGCTCCAGACGTATCTCGGAGCTACAGCAGTGGAACCTATCATACGATGCCCAGCCTTGAAGGTGGGTTCGGTATGTAACAACGCCCTCACCCAGTTCCCAGGGCAGTAGATTAGGGTACCATGATTCATTGCTTCCATACATCTTCCCCTCCATAGGTGTGTAAGGGTTGCCTCAACCAGAGGCTCGTCTGATGCAATCATGGCGAGGGCATCTCAAGCTTGGAGGTCAGTTCGGCACGCACGACCGGAAAGCGCGTCATGATGGATTCGCGGATAGCTTCCGAGAAGCGAATAGGAGCCGTCAGATCATGCAAGGTGAGGGAACGGCATCGCACGTGGCAGATCGCCCAAATGTGCTCGAATGGGTACCTGTCACTGCCTCCTCGACCGATGCGGTATCGTGGCCTTTGAAGCCCGACCCTGTTTCGGTACCCCACCAGAACTTTGCGGAACGAAAGTCGTAACGAGTTGCCACTCAGGACATCTCACGAACTGAAGCTCAACACTCCTGCTTGTCGCACAGCTGTTGTAGAGCTAGGTCCCACTTTGCTTTCTGCATAATAAGAGATTGCAACTGGTCTTGATCTTGTGTGACGAACGTCGAACAAACCTTCGCCGCATGCGATGGTTGCTACTTTGTCCAGGCTACAGTAGCCGATTTCGTTTCGAAGTCCCACTCGAAGATCACCAAACGTTCTTGTCTTGAACACCCAAACTCTCAATGACCACCCAACACATGACGATGACACAACTGCTTGACTCCTCTCATCACACACAGTCCGAACTTTGGCTCGACTCTTGCACCACGTCTTCCTGCTCGTCTGTTTCCGATCGATGCCGTACGCTCTGCCAAGGCATCGTAAGAGAGATTGAATCACATTCGTCCTCGCTTCGGAAACTGTCCTTGCGCGAGACGCATACACGTCCATGGCGCATACCAGTATTGAGTAGCTTGACTAGCTTAGCTATGCTTAGGGTGCCGTTGAGCCATTCTCCAACAAGAAAGTCGAGATCACGCTAGACCTATCGACACGAACTTCGAGATGGCCCAGCAGACGAGAGGAGGGTAAGAGCACCCAGTCCTGCTTCGGAAGACATAATTGTCAATTGCGGCGCCTCAGGTCACCTTACAATCCATGGATATGCCATCTCTTGCAGCCGTGTCACCGGAACCTTGATGCACGAGCGGTCCACAGACAAGCGCCGTATCGGTCGTGCTGGAAGGCAGATACTTTGAAGTGAGCATGGCATACGACCAGTGCATGTTGGAGCACCTCTGTGTCGCTCGTTGGCTCCTCTTGCGCTCGCCGAATGGTTGTGAGCTATCACAGTAGCTGTGCAGATACAGCCGCCTGGGAGTCCTGCGCAAGGGACATGACTGACCATGACTGACCATGACAGAAAAGTTTTGCGGGCCGGGCAGAGCAAGTATAAATGGAGTCCAAGGCCACTGGGAGCATCTCTTGAAACTTCACCGTTGCGTATTTGATCCCTCGAAAACACCTGCGGTACGCTTACGGAGCATTCGGCACTTCCCATAGTTCTTTGACGGCGACAAAGTCGCCGCACATCATGAACGACGGCTACACCATCATACATACGGTCGAGAGGTTGAGGGACGAGACTGCGGCGCATCTAGTTGAGTGGCTGGTCATGCTTCACGAGCTGCGTGAAGACAAGAAACCCCCGTGGCTGGAAGCCTATAGTCAAAGTCTGGGGCGAACGTGACTGGTGTGAGTCCAGTGCACTCACACGTCCTCAGTGACATGGAAGACACCGTCAAACGGTCGCCACCGAGCGACA
The DNA here is from genome assembly GCA_010015745.1 of Setomelanomma holmii. Classification (NCBI taxonomy): domain Eukaryota; kingdom Fungi; phylum Ascomycota; class Dothideomycetes; order Pleosporales; family Phaeosphaeriaceae; genus Setomelanomma; species Setomelanomma holmii. The sequence goes on from ML978167.1 coordinate 336,647, forward strand.
TTCGGACCAAATCGTCGGTTCAAAATGGCTTAGGCATGTCAGTCTGCGGCCTGCTGGGACCTCACATACCATTGCCCATGCTCAGAGATCATTACAGATTCGCACGGTCTGCTTTCAAGGCGATCTGGGTTGATATCGCAACATTCACCAGGACCTTTGGCCTGAAGGTAGAAGTAGTTGTGTAGCAGCAGGTCTCTGTCTTTGACGGTCGACGGACGATTTAGAGTCTTTGAAAGGCCCTGGCCTCGAGTTGACGCGATCCACAGCTGTGTGTTGAACGTGGAGTAGGTGAGTGAGAACGGTAAATATGTGAAAGGCATTTGCGCATTTCGCCACCGAAGCTCGATGCTGAACACGAGCCCTGTGGTCGAGTGTCGAGATCAAACACTCAATATAAGGTAGCGACAAGCAACACTGCGTGCATCGCAACGCCTTTTGTGATCGGAGACATGATGTCGGCCTTGCCACAAATGTAAGAGAAATAGCAGACGCCCGCGGAAGCAAAAATGCCTCGGACATCTCGTCAAACACACCTAATAGGCTTGCAATACATCCATAGCCCATGGCCCTATGCGACCGTGGTAGCACAGGCCTAGACTGCCCGATTAGCCATAGCAAGAAACGCATATGATCGGACATCCCGCAACGCATCTATGCCATCGGCATCCGCACCTAAAGCCCTAAGATCTGCTTATACGCCTGAGATCGCAAGGGCGCCGACAGCGTCGCAGAAACCTTCGCAGCCCTCGATTCAACGTCGACGTGGTTCAAACAAGGAAAACTCGGTGGCCTCAGCCATCTGTGGATGCGATGCGAATCACGATCGCGATCCGATTGGGCAAAGTCAGTTTCGCCACCTCACCTACCGCCGTTGACAGGCGGATATTTCGTCCGGCGCCGCTCGGTTGCACACGGTGGGTCGGTGGGAACTGACATCGTGGGTCTGACAACCGTAGTTGTACGGTGGCTCAGCTTCTGCATAGTGTCTCAATGCGGTTGCAGAGGTTTGGCTGTGCGACGACCTTTACTGTGCAGGTGGCAAAGGCGCTTCCACGCTGCTTACACCCGCCCAACCATCCAGGCCTCTGCTGGAATTTGCTCAATTGTACTCTGGAAGTATGCAATCAACATCGCGATCGCACAGAGCGGTATCCAAGATCAACAGCATTGCTAAAGCGTTCTGCGGGTAACATGGTGGTGCGATCGTTCCAAACGTGGACTTGAGCACGTCAAGCGACGTCAGCCGTGCCTGTGGATCTCTAGTAAGCGTGGACATCGACACAATCTCAATGAGCGAGATGGGGCACATACGTGACTACGAGAGGTCGCGACGTATGGTATAAGATGCTCGTCTTGAAATGCTGGCATTCATATCGCGTGGCACGAGGGTTTCTGGTTCGCATCCATACAAACACACATGCATCAGAGGTCAGATCAACGAATGAAAGGCCGTGATCAAGCCATTCCTCTCATTACCTCGCTATCCACAAATTTCCTACTTGGCCTCCCGTCATCTGTGTGGCGTTGCCCATCAAGTTGCGCGCGTGATCTTCTCGACCTCTGGGCCAAGAAAGTCGCTAGAGTGCTACAAGTCATCGTTGTCACCCTGCGCCTTCAACCACGAAGTGGAGTGCAAGCTGCTCAATGCGTTTTCGCCACACTACTCAGACCACCAGCTCTTCGATCTCACACGCCGCTAGTCAGATCTTTCAAAAGGTGCTTTCTTCACTCGCAACATTCACTCTAGGTAAATCAACTTCACACAATAGTAAGATCAGCTACGCAAGTACGTCCCATCGGACGGCGTTAATATCAGAACTATGGTAACGGTCATGTCATCCCAACCAATTGTAGCATCATGGTCTTGTGTACTATGAAGTAATGGAGCCAGCAGACTTCATAACCTGCCCGACAGTCATCTCGCCCTCTCGCTATATATTAGGACGCATGAAGGAGCTTGACGCCGGATCCCATACAGAATTGACCCTGGTTGGATCATCCTGGGGTAGTTCTATCCAAGGCAGAACAATCGGTATTGGCCTAGGTAGCATCGGGGTAAACTGTTGTGCTCCCGAAGTGATCTGGAGGTTGGGCTGCCCAAAGACACGTGAGAGATTATACGAGTTCAAGATGTTCCCTTCCTAGAGTCTTCGAGCCCAGTTATTTAGGGCTGTACGGTGGGGCCCAATACTACAGGGTCACGACGTCAGTAAATTATCAAGTGCGCGTGTCATGGCGGAGGCTTACTGGTAAGCCAGTTCTAAGAAAGTCTCCGCGTTTTGACGCATACGCTGCCAACGAGCATATTGTAATGGCAAATTTCCGTTCTCGATGCCGTCCAAGATTGTACCTGCACTGCCAAAGGTGAAGGTACGAAGTCAGCAAATATCTCGTATCCACTTCGTACTCCTACACTTACTCGGGTTGATTTCTCCAAGTCCTTGAATTGTTGTTACGGCCTGGTCCGGTTCCAGCTTTTGAAACGTATGTACGATATTCGTCTAACATGTCACGCGCGTCGAGCACATCACTGCCTTCGAGCACATCAACTGCGTCGAGCATACGAGGACCGTCGAGCACCTCATTGATATCCACTTCGAGGAATTCATCATTGTCTCGCTTCGTCGTTGTGCCGCACGACGAAGTACTAGAGCAATCTCTTTGTACGTCTTGGTAATTCCAGATGTTTTGCTGCGCCATATAAGAATCCAAAAATACGTCGGAAACCAGTCCATGTGAATCCCAGTCATCATTGGCTGCTACAAACGCTTGTAAGTTGTCGTAGCTGAGAGTCTCCTGCGTGCGATCGAACGCGACGATGATATTGTCCCAATCGTACTTGAGGGTATCCGGAGTGGAGTATGGATATCTCAAAAGTGTGACGATCCAATTTACGAGCTTGACGAAGTCGGTCTCTGTGCAAGTGTCTCGACGGCCCAAATACCGTTTGACAGGGGCATCGTAAAAGTAGTCGTAGCCATCGACGTAAAGGGTGTCCTGGGGACACGATGGATTTTTTGCCCATGCTTGAATCAAGCTGATATACTCCTTGTACTGGTTATTGCCCCAGCTAGGGTCGCGAGGAGTCAGGCTAGCTGGCTTCTGGCCCTCACAGCAGTACCCGTCGTTAAGTAGAGGATGTATGCATAAGCAGCAAATGGAAGTGCTCAGGGTGCGTTGCTAGATTGCTCGCTTGCTACCAAGAGGAGTCATGAAGTGATATTGCTACCATGGATCCCGCATCTTCTCCAATACCGTTATCTTGCATCTGCGTCGTTTGAGGCACTGTATCGCTCTCCACATTGCCTGCCTCATTGATATGAAACCCACTGACACCAGGAAGCTGAGAAGCAGATTCTCCAGCCTCGTCCACAGCATGCATATTCGCTCCACGTTCCAGTAGCTTTGTCGTGACGTCGACATGGGAGGCGAGCATGAGGGCAGTTCTGGAGAATTCTTCCCGCTCGTCCACCACAGCCCCCGCATTTAGTAATTGCAAGACCTTGCAAGACCACGTCAGTACGCCCAGCACGACTCGCCACGTGGAGGGGACTTTCGCCGTAGTTGTTCTTTGCGCCAGGACTCACGCCAGAAGCTAGCAGCCACCCGGCAATCCTAGGGCTTCGGACCAAATGTAAAGGTGTGTTGCCATCGTCGTACGTGACGTCCAGCTTCCCCCCTAGATCTCTGAAACGATTTACCATCTCCTCGGTAGCGTCAGCGCGAGTCAGAAGCTGGAAGAACGGGGTACGGCCCAACCAATTCGGTGCATTCACATCAGCACCGTGCGCCAGTAGATAGTTCACAAATTCTGGAGGTGGCTCCTGGAGTTGAAGAGCGAAATGTAGTGGTGTGCGTGGTACCGAGTGTTCGTGGGCATTGACCGATGCGCCTGCGTCGACCAACAGCTTGATGATCTGCACAGCTACATTCCAATCTCTCCAAGGTTCCATTTCCATGAGATCGTCGTGCACATCGTCCTGATTGAATATTGCCAAAAGCGCAGCATTCAAGCCACTTTGCTTGTCGGTAGCAACGCTTGTTGCATCATATCCCAGCTTTCTCATGATATATCGCACTCTTTCCAGAGACCAAGTAATGAACGGCAATGGGCAAAACATCTTCAATGGCCTGTGGTTTGGGCATGTCCACAAAGTCGCTGCTTGTCGTCTCCACGAGCAGTCGGAGCATCTCCATGATCCTGCTCTCTACTGCAGTACCCAGTGCATACGAATGTATGCCGACTCCATTTGCGATGAGTACCTTCATCACCTCGATCCTGTCGAGACGTGCGGCACATAGTGCAGCATCATCGCCCTCTTGACCATCTGATCCTCCATTACCGCGTAAACCCGGGTCCGCTCCATGCAAGAGGAGTGTTTGCACGGCTTCAGGTTTGTCCGCTATAACGGCGCAATTGAGCGCAGACTCTTCGCCAGCATCACGACCATTGATGTTGTGTCCAGCCTCCAGCAAGCGAGATATTTCGACCACGTCGCCCCGCGTAGCCGCACGGTGAAGCGAGATATCGAGCTCGCCGCCGTTGTCTCCAATGTACGTCTCATAAGGACGATCCTCGGGATGACCATCAAACATCATGACTTCTAGTACTGGCGATTGCATCGATGCGGTGGTGAAATGTGAGCGTATTGGTGCGATGCCCGTGGGTAGCGGGCAGTAGAGACTGGGTGAAAAGGCAGTCATATGCGACGACTTGCAGCTCTACGTTGATATGAAGAAAGCGTGCCATCTCGGCAGGACATGGCGTCTTTCACATGACCACCGTCCTTCGCTGCGCTCGGGGAGGTGTCTGAATTAATGCGGCACAGCAGGACGGAAGTTCGATTGAATCACGCTAAGCCGTTGTGGACGGTAACAACAATTCGTCACTACGATGTCTATACCATTCAGCACACTCGATGACAATCGTCTGCATGGGGTCCCGCGTACCCAGAACATCATCCTCACAATATCAATATCAAGCGAAGCGAAGGATCGAGCATGATGTATACCACGCACTCAAGAGTACACAACAGAAATCTTGGTTTTCGAATATATCACTGGTATAAATTTAAACCATGACTCCAGAATCCACCCTCCCAGAAACCACCCTCCCACCATCAAAGTTATCCAGCACCCTCACGAAATCAACCGCATCGTAACCTCCACCGTCGCAAACGTCCCCGCACTGACCGGCATAGCTCTCAGCAGCGTCGGTCCAATCCCCTTCCAAAAACCCTTCGCGCCCTCTGCCCTCCACGTCTTCCTAAAGCAATCCGTCATACTGCTATACTTCTGCTCCTTGCCAAACCCATCACTCTGCATCTTACTCTTCACCACATCAAACGGATAACTACTAATCCACAACATCTCGCCCGCCAGGCCACCGTACGCCGCAACTTTCAGCGTGCTGATTTGCTCGCGCGGAATGTTGTTGCGCGCCGCGTCGGCGTTCATTAGGTACTCGAAGGTGGTGAACCAGACGCCGTAGGCTTGTGCTTCGCGGAGAAACGTTACTGCTGTGCCGCGGTACACGCCGTTTAGAACGCCCTGGTGCGCGGAGAGTTTGCGCACGCAGTCGATGGGCCCGGCGTACAGGCGGTTTGCGCCGTGCGGCTGGGTTTGCAGTCTGATGCGGATGTGTTCGATGGGACTTGAGAGAACGGTGTTTGCTATTCCGGCGAATGCACCTGCAGCGTAGTACTGCGAGTATGAAAGTTGTGGGTTACCGTGTTCTTCTGTGTTCCGGGCTTCGAATTGGCGCCGCGCATAGTGGAAGCCGCCGAATTGAACAGATACGCATGCACCGATGCCAATGAGTGGTGTTAGAGTGCCCTTGTAGAAGGCCGTGGCGCCCTCATTCTTGTAGATTTGAGTTGCGGCGTCGAGGGCGCCCGTGTATTGCGATGTTGTTTGCAATCGGACTTTGACAATGTCAAAGGGTTGGCCGAGGAGGACTTGAGCCACGCCGCCCACTGCACCAGCGAAGAGATCCTTCAGCGTCCGCCTGAAGCCTTGATCTGGGAGCTCCAGCTCATGGTCGGCATTTGACATGGTGGTTCCTTCTCTCTTGATGCTTTCGTGATTTCGTCGATTCCTCTCTTCTATTATTGATCCTGCGCACGAGCCCCACGGCGGGGTACTTTGGATCTTTTGGTCTTTCCTGCTCTTTCTTGATGGCGAGTAACTATCTTTGCCTTAAAAACCCTCAAATCTTCGATGGCGTGTGCAATTGATGTTTGTTCACGACACATCAAAAGTTGAAGCAAAGAATCCAATGGCGTGCTTGCGCACAGACGCTAGCGAGATATCGATACTAGCTGCATCGCATGCCTTCAAACGGTCAGTGTATGCATGACATCAGTTTATTCTAGAGTTCAAGCTCGTTTTGATTGACATGATCGATTTCGTATTCACAAGTTCCGCCCTATTATGTATATGTACGTATGGAATCCAACTCTAATACCAGCCGTCTCGAGAGCGCCGCCTGCGCTGGTATATCTTTACAACGAACCAGGAAATTGGTGCTTTACACGTCCTTGCAGACAGTGACCGAGGTCTTCTTAACATGAAAGGAAATGTGCCCATAGGCATGTACAATCGAACATACTTGCGGAAATCCTAGGAAATAGAATGACAAACGTAGACACGGCCGTGTAACCATCTTATCGACTCCACATCTTACAGAAGGACTCTGACACAAGTCCGGTTTTGATGAGTAGATGACGAAATTTGCCTGAGGCCACGCGTGGTGACTACCAACACTTCAGCTTCTTCCAGAAACTATCTTTAGCCTCGTCATCGTTCTTCTCGTTCGGATTGAAGGCCGATGCCTCGTTTGTTTTCGGTGGTGGCAGGGCCGCCGTACGGTATGATTGCGCTCCATGTCCCTCGCCAGCAGCAAGTCGTCGAGCTTCGACGACACGACGTACCAAAACTGTCACTGTCAGCATCCTGCCCTCGCATCGCTAAGTGTAGAAGCCTACGAGCAAATGTTTCCTCAATGTTCACCATCTCCCGCGCACTCGTCTCCATGAATCCACACTTCCTCTTGCGCGCCCACTCGAGCCCATCTTTCGCCTTGATCTGCCGTTGGCCCTGCAAGTCGCATTTGTTGCCTGCCACGATCTTCACAGGCGGTGTCTTGCCGCTGTCCATCCTGCCTTCTTCTTCCATGTCAATCATCTCCATGAAGTATTCGAGCGCATCGAGCGAATTTGGCGATGTGATGTCATAGACGAGGAGGAAGGCGTCTGATTTGAGATTTGACGCTGCCCACAGCCCGCGGTACTCTTCTTGCCCGGCCGTGTCAGTCAGCATCAGATAGTAGGGTGTGCCATCGACGGTGCGCGTGACGGAGTACGAGTCCTCTGCATTCGATTGTCAGTCGCAGCGACGCGAATTGCGATGGTAACTGATGCGCACCTATTGTTGGGTCGTAGTCTGACGTCCATTGACTGCGCACCAGGCGCAATGTGATTGAGCTTTTCCCTGCCTTGGTTCAGCTGTGGCCTGGTGGACGGCACGTGGGCGCGCATACCGCATCCTCCGTCGCCGCAGACGGTGATCGTTATCCGGTTGTTCTCATCCATGCCCACCAATTGCTCTCAGTCGCAGGCGCAAAGCCGTTCTTCAGCCCAGCAATGGCGCCTGAGTCGCGTGACCGTCTTCGTCTCGTGTGTCCGCTAAATCCGGAATCGTTTCGCACCAAATTTCAGCTTTGTCGCGCCTGTGTCCGGTAGATGAGTAAATGGACGCAGCGAACTTGAGAATGAAGCGAGTGTGTGTCTATGTTCTGTTCGAAGACGAAGGAGAGGAAATAAGCGTCGATCGCCTCGTGTCTGGACTTTGCACAAGGGTCGTTGGCAGCGGCGGAGGTCTGCTCCTGCGCTGAACATGACGCCCGGGCCAACGACGCAATTCCACCAAGCCCCTGTTCGGCCAACGCGTGGAGAAATGCCCCACACGTGTAATCTAAATCCATGCCCAACACGTGCTTCCAGAATGCTCGTCGCGTTTCGTTGTGTTGTGTAAACACGCCCGTCATCGGCAGTGTCAGTTGATCTGCGCTTCAGAAAGTCATAGTAGAAAGCTCCACTGCTTCGTTCGTCGCCTTCGCCGCTTTACTGTACATTTTTGAACCATGCACTCCGTCAGCAAACGGCTCGTGCGGCCAGGAGCCTTCTACACACGACCCATGCCCAACAGCTATTATGAAGGATCCCATATGCAGCTACCCAGCGCCTCATCACTCCCTCGCCGAATCATGCACCTTCCCGCGCAGCCACATGCCTTATTAAACGGTGCCGTGCTTCGCCTCTTGCAATGAAGCGAGCAAACTTCAACATCTGGGGCGATCCTGGATGTTAAGTTCGCGTAAGGGATGGGGATGCTGGTGAGGAAGGCTGTATTAGCCGGCTGAACTTCTTCTTATCTTAACCAAAGTCTGATAGTTGTTGAATATACTACCATCTGCTAAAGTGCGTGCCACAGTCGACAAGTGTAGATCATATCATGCATTGCTTTGACGCAGCGGCCCCTTTTTTGTGATATGGTGGTCGTATCTACTGATTCCATCTTGCCTTGCGGAAGTTGCCCGTTCCAGCTACCAAAGCAATGACAGTCGCGGCGAGATCTTTCCAAGATGGTAATGTGGACCTGCACACCATCACAATTCGAGAACGATTTGCGAGAACCACGAGAGAATCGTCGCGATAGGTATGCATGAGTGATGGCCCAGTCGAGGTCGCGATAATTTGCATCCATTTGAGAGGACTAAATATATACATAAAAATTATGTGTGCAAACGCCTCGCATGGTCAGTCCTCCACATGGTCCAACAGCAGTTCCGAACTTGATAGACTGCAACCAAGATGCCCCATCATATCCCGTCCCACCAAAACCCAGAGAGAAAGAAAGGTTGCCCGCTACGCAAGAGGAGTTTCAAGAAATAGCGCGATTCGCACAAGCTCGCAGACAAAAGTACAGCCCATCGTCTACAAGCACCAGCGGGACTACCGCTCAAACGACCGTGGTTCGAAGCAATAGTCTAGAAGAAAGGTCATGGGGTATCGTTCATACTGGGTTTCCGACCAGGCAAGAGACAGAAAGAAAAAGGAGAAATGAAAGGTTGGAAAGCTGCTTCTCAGGAATCGGGTTCTGTGACTTCTGATATACTTGGTGGAGGGATGAATCCTTGTGGCGCACTCTCTGTGCGGGGTGCTTTTGCCGCATGAGGCTCATCAACAGTGCCCTGAGTTGGCGATCGCTTGGTGTGGCTGAGCGTCGCCGCGGGATTCGACGAAATTTGTTCTTTCTCGGATGTCTTGTTGGGCAAGATTGTGGGGTTATTTTGATGGTGTCGTGGTGAAGCACTTTTCTTGCTCTTATCGCTTGCTGCAGACGATGTTCGAGGTGACACACGCCCTTGCTACAGAAGAACGACAGTCAGTCTGAGGTCGCCATTTGAAGCCTTATTTGAATAGACATACCTGCTTTGCCCATCGTAGCCCGCAAGAATTGCACAAGTCTCGGTTGCCAGAAGGTCCTCTCCGCCACTCGGGCGTCGTTCTGGTATGACAATTCGCGCAGTCTTTCTGCAACTGACCAGCACCCTTTCTCCGCTTTCGCTTTTTTTTCGCTGCGAGCAAGCTCTGCACCTCCTCTGCCAGATATCGATTCCGCTTCTCCATTTGACGCAGCTCATATTGCCAACTTGTGCTCCGCGTGGTTTTTAGCTCATCGAACACATTGTCGTCCGACGCTAAACTTTGATCTTGGTGCCCGAGCTGCAATCCATTGTGTCCAGCATATGTCATGGCCGACTCTTCTGTGGTCACGAAGCGCGGATTGCTAGACGTCGTGGTAAGCGGGGTGTTCGATCCTCCATTTACCGATGCATGATAAGGGGACGCCATTGTGAGCTGCGTGGGCCCAGAATGAGACGATTCGCCTGAAGGCCGCTCTTTGTTGTGGTACATGGAAAGTCGGTTGGTTGAGCTGTGCCTTGAGTATTTCAGTAACCGCGTCTGGCCAACAACGAATGTCGGTTTCTGTCCTTCGGTAGCATCTCCAGGGTAGATAGTGGTGAAGGCTTGAAGGACTTGGCCTCTCTTGTTTATCATCTCGTGCTTGACCTCGCCCTTTCTCCCAGCTCTTGCAAGTTCGAGAATACGACCAAAGTTGATCTTCGATTCCTGGCGCATCAGCGACTGAATGCTGGTTCCCACAAGATCTTCGGGCTGCTTATCTAGCAGCTGTCGAACATTCGACGAGACAAACAAGAACATGCCGGACGTGGACATCTTAGTCCACAATTCATTGTCGCCTACACCACCACTCTCACGTACAATCGCCTTGCTGAGCGTGTAGACTGGGCGTTCCCGGCCAACTAAGATGATGCACTTGCGGCCCTTGCCTTGTTCGGTATGAAGTGATCCATGACCCTCGAACCACATGTAGCCGCTCTTTTTCCGCCGTATTCTGAAGACGACATTTACGGAACCACCATTTGTCGTCTCTTTTAATTCTCGAGTAACAGGGACAATGTCGCTCGGATGGCAGACTGAAGACAGAGCTGTGCCGATCAACTCGCTCGGATCGTACTCCAATATCCTGTTGCTAGATGGCGACAAATATAGGAAAAGTCCCTTGAGCGACAACACATGAACGACGTCGTCGGTGTTCTCCAGAAGAACTTTGTCCCAGATTCTTCGTGTGATGTCTGAATCTCCAGAACCGCTATATGTCGCAAGCACATTGGAAACTTCGTCCTTCGAAATGGTCTGGCCCTGTTCAGGCTGCGGTTTCTGTGCGTCGTTGAACACGTAGCTCGGCATAGACATTCCACGTTGGTAATTCACTCTGTATGAGCCGTCTACGCTGGTCAGCACCATGATAACGTTCGCGGCATGCAGTCCCACTCACCAGTGTTTTTGTTTGTCATGGCCCCTGGCTGCTCCACGAGATCGACCTGGAAGCCCACAAAGAACTTGATAGGACCGCCGGGCTCCCATGCAATGGGAATCATGGTGAGCAAATTCATGAATGGCTGTCCACCTCTCCGATAGTTTATCAAACTGATCTGCGCCTCTGCCCTAGAGTTGACCATGTTCTTGAGGTAGAGGACAGAATCATCGTCCACGTACTTGCGCTTGATGCCAGACTCGACTTTTCCGTCGGGCGATTGCAGAAATCGACAATTTCTACCGAGGATCATATGTCTGGTGTATCCGGTAAGTCGCTCGAAATTGTCCGAGCAATATACGATGGGGATATCATCCATTTCGGCATCGCACACAACAAAAGCGCATGACAAGTCTACGGAGCCGATGTCGATCTGGGGATCAGGCCTAGTTGCTACTCGCATGAGCACACCCAGCATGTCGAATCCGGTTGATGAATATGCATTTTTGAACTGAGTCTTCATATGGGGATTTGAGTGCATCGTGGACGGAAAGCCGCCGGTTGGTGGGTTCCACTGCACTTTGGTGTCGCTCATCTGGTTCATACGTTCCTTAGATAGATCAAGTCCTGGTTCCTGCTGAATAGGCTGTTGGTTCTTGAGCGACGCCAGACTCATCTGAGTGGGCAGATTCGCGCTTTTCGACGATGAGTGCGGTTCACTATGAGGCCTGGAGTTGGAGCGCATGCTGGTTTGGTCCTGACTGCTGCTGCGGCTGGGCATACCAGATGCGCCTGACCGTCCCTCAGGAGTGTTGCTCATCGATGACTGCTTGAACACATCCAGAGATTGTAATGCGGGTATTGGTCCGTCCTGGTTGGGTGCAGGCATGGGCCCTATGAATTCTTGACTGACAGGAGAGTCCATCATCTGCGTGTTGAATTGGTTGTTGGGAAGAAGGCTCATGTCGCTCTGCAACATGTTGAGTGAGTCGTCCATGTCCATGGACATGTTCATGCCGTTGGGGTACGGGCTCATGTCCATCTCGAGAGAGGCATTCGGGTGCATAGGAGAAGCGTATGCGGATCCAGGCGCAGCCATGGTAGAGAAGGGAGAGTTCTGGCCCTGGAACTGTGTGTTTATTGCCAGGTCGGCGGCATTGTGCCTTTCATTTTGCAGCTCGCGAGTCGTCCGAGGAAAGGTGGGATTGTTGCGCATCATGTCCTCCATGCCTGCTGCTTGCATGTCGAACTGAAAGTCGTCCACACCACTTGGATCTCCGAAGTTCAGCATGGATAGTCTTCTGTTTTCGGGCGAGCCCATCTGGATCTGCTGGGGGCGCGTATTGGCGTAGACGGGCATGCTCCGCCGCCGCACGTTTTCCATCTTGTCGTTCTGGCTCACGATGTCGTCGAGCGTCATAGCCGAGTTGTTCATGCCATTGCCCATACTGTCCATCATCGTGGCCCCGTTCGATGGATAGGCTCGCATCGGGTAGGGGTAGCCGTTGCCGTTCATGGCGGGCGCATCGATGGCGACTACCCTTCAGCTGGAGAAAAGAGAAGAGACGGCAGTGGTGAGAGCTACGAGAGACGCGGTCGCATTGCAGGTTGTAACAGCGGTGGCAGGTGTCAGTGTGCGCGGGGGCGGGCAACAACTGCAGGTTCGGTAACGGGCTATCCCAAGGGCCACAGACGGCGACTGCAGAGCCCTCGTGGCGGGTTGTTGTCGAGTGGTGATCCGGGGCGATGGGTTGAGTTTCGGTGCGGTCGTGAGCTGGAAAGGTGCGAGTGCGAGGGGTGCAGACGACGATGAACGGCTAAGCCAAGAGCAACAGCACTCGAGGCCTCCGGCGCTACGTTGCCTCTGGTCTGGTGTTAAGATGGAGGGCACAAAGCAGAGCAGCCACCCGCATCCGCAGGCTCGGAGACACGAACTTTATCTCAGCAGAGTGGGGGGGGTGGATGCGACCTATGGAATTCTCTATGGGCATGTATGGGATTCTACAGAGCCGCATGGTCTGCGGTCGAAACACCAGGGGCTCGCACGAGTTGACGCCACCGTTTAACCTCCCAATGCTTCGCGCAACGTTTCTTTGAACTTTTGATGGACCCTGCGACGCTCTTGACTTCCAGGGGTTCATCGCACGTCGTCATCAACTCACCCAATCAGGCAGTCTGTATTCGGTCTAGCGCCCACGCGACATCTGGAGGCTTGGCGGAGCTCACGGTTGTGGAGCATGTGCGCAGGGGACTTTCGACATTTTGAAGCTTGACACCGCAATGCACCGCGCGGGCCTGGACACGATGCAATTGGCGTGAATCGCTTTCACCTCGACATGATTATACGACGAGCCATTGGCGCATGCCCCCGGGCTGTTGCGCGAAGCTCGCCTCGACCGCTGCGACGATTTCTTTCCTCCACAGCCGAATCAATCGAATCATCAGCGCAGAACAGCCTGAAGCAGCTGCCATCAATACATGCACTACTCAACGCAGACGGAGACCAATTTGTCCCTGCCGTGGACCCCGAGACACATGGAACAGTAGCATCGGCAACAGACAATGTTGCTGAGCAGTACTACCTCTTCAAACAGCAGGGTACTTTGGCTGCATCTGCACTGCACCGAATCCATTCACTGACCTCCCCCAGAACAGCGGCTGAAGACTTTGGGCAGCGACATTGCACCCCACTACAAACCCCATACACTCCTGACTCACCCTCCCTCACCCGCCGACGTCACCCTCGAGCTGCTTCTTGCATCCGAAGCCCACCAGGGCCATGTCACTTCCATATGGAATCCCGCCAACGCCCGCTACATCCACGGCATAAGACAAGGCGTCCACATCATCTCACTCGAGGTCACGGCAGCTCACTTACGGCGGTCCGCCAAAGTGGTACAGGAGGTATGCAGAAGAGGCGGCATGGTGCTATTCGTGGGCACACGCGATGGCCAGGACAGGGCTGTAGCTCGAGCTGCTGAGCTGGCGAAAGGGTATCACCTGTTCGAGCGCTGGATACCGGGAAGCATCACCAACGGACAGCAGATCTTGGGCAGGTGTAAGACGAAGGTGGTCAATGAGCTGGACGAGGAAGTTCCCGGCTTTGACGAGCAACTGTACGACCGGCCGGTGCTGCGTCCAGACTTGGTCGTCTGCCTCAATCCACTTGAGAACTACGTACTGCTGCACGAGTGTGCACTAAATAATATACCGACCATCGGTGTTATTGATACAAACGCTGATCCGACATGGGTCACGTACCCCATCCCAGCCAACGACGACAGTCTCCGCTGCATACAAGTCATCGCAGGCGTTCTCGGTCGAGCTGGCGAAGCAGGGCAAAAGCAGCGTCTCGCCGCAGCCGCAAAGGGCAATATCACTTACCGCCCTGCCAAGGGCCTGGTGATGCCAGAAGCTGAGGAAGGCGAAGCAGTAACGATAGAATCAAAGAGTAACAGCGGGAGACCGAGGCGAGATGACGGTGCTGCAGAGCCATCTGTAAACAAAGACATCAGGGACACTGACGAACTGGCTGAGAAGTTAGATGAGGTGAACAATCATGAAGACCATAGAGTCAGGGGAGGCAGGGATTTGAAGGCGTCTGCGTAGGCATGGAATCTGCACTGTAGCATTCATGTATCATAGACATGTATAGCATCATAAACGGAGTTATGTATTACATGCCTTCATGACGAGCTAAGTATTATTATATGTGCACATTTATTGATATGCACAATGCCATCAATAATAACCTGGTCGGGAGAAACGTCCTCGTGCAATCAAGCCACAACAGTGCTCTCCAATCCATCCTTCTAATCCAAATCATCCGCACTCGTCTCCGCCACCTTCTTCGTCGGCACCGCCTCCTCCGCCTTCTTCTGCGGATAAAACGCCAACTGCCCACCCGCACTCAGCACGCCCATGCGATCATACAACGTCCTCGCCCTAACAAATGGATCCAGTTTCCAGTAATTCTGCCTCATTTCCTCGGCCACCTGATCGCGCTCTCTCCGCCTCTCATCCGTATTTTCACCACTACTACCCTCATGCACCCACCCCTGCACCACATTCTCATACCTCCTCACAAGCTCCACCCTCTCTTCCTCCAACCTTTTCTTACCCTGCTCATCGCTCATTTTCGCGTTTTCGCCAGGCACGGGTTCCGGGTATTCATAGGTCCATTTTTCGTCTCCGCCGAGTTCGGTTGGTATTTGCGATCTGGGCACGAAATTTGCCAGCTCGTCGATGGTCTTGGCGAAATGTACTTTGCCGGCGACGACAGGGTCGAGCCAGCCGCGGATGATGCTCCAGATGGCGTTGAAGACCCAGGGGGCTTTGAAGACGAGTACGGTGCCGAGGGACTCGGGGTAGTTTGCTTCGAAGCATTTGATCATGAATTTGACGGGGGTGTAGTCCATGTTGGCCATGGAGAAGTCGGTCATGTCGAAGACGATGGTCTACGAGTCGATTAATGTTTCTGCTGCGGCATGTGCGGCCTTAGGTGTCTGGACTTACTGCTGTGTCAATTGGCGGCCTCAAGAGCATCCGCGCTGTCTCGATGGTATAGACTGTGAAGCGTTCCAGACTTTCTTCTGTCTGCTCGCCTGCTTTGTGCAGTCGCGCGCGCACAAAACACATTGGTCGTCCTTCCTTGTCAAGGCCGTGTAGGAAACTCTTGCCCATGCGTAGTTGTATTAGGAAGTCCTCGGCGTTCTTCTTGACCTTCGCATCACTTGACTTTGTATCTTCCAGTGCTTTCAACTCGCCGTTCTTCACAATGTCGTCGTCAACATGCATCTCATCTAACCTCCACTTCATGGTTGAGATCATCATGACGAGCGCCTTGTCTACGTCCCACTTTCTCGCGCGCAGAAACCGCAGGAGCAGAGCATCAGGGTGGTCATGTTTCACCATACTCCAGAACGCCCTCCGTAGCTCTTCAGGTGGAGTATTCGCTATCGCAGCCTTGAAGTCGGCATGTTGACCAAACTTGTCGTCTTCTGCAGATATCGAGAGTGAATTGATATCTGAAGGTGTCGAAGTGCCAGTTCCCGAGGGTGTTGAGGATCTTGAATCTGTGCTCTTGTCGTCCTTGTGCCGCCTAAACACATTCAACCGGCTCTTCTTCTTATCCTTCTTTCCGTCCTTCTCTGACTCAGCTATACTTGGTGTGGCTGTTGTCGACGCTGGTGTAGGTGTCTCGGTGCCGTTGACTTCTTCCACAGCCACATCGACTCCGAATACCTTCATTGTCAGCGCCCATAGCTCGCGCAATTTCGTCTCTTCTACGGCCGTGAGCGTTCCCGGTCGACCGGGTGGGGTGTTAGGCACCATGACAAGAAGTGAGTCCGTGAGGTCAGTGACGTCGAATTGCGCCGCTGAGTCGCGTCTTTCTGGCTTTCTTTCGGGAGACTTCTTAACCAGAGGAACAAGTAGCGCGCCGCCCAGTGCAATACCGACAACTAATGCAGCCGTCCAAAATCCCGTCCCACTTGTCTTGAGGTCAGCCGGCGCAGTCCTGAGTTCGTGATGTCGTCTGCTGTATGCGCAAGTATTCGATGTGAGTTTTACAGGACGTGGTATGAAATGCTTGGTGGAGTGTATGGAAGGGCGATACTTGAGCACTGAAGTAGTCGCAGTATGGAGTAATCTTCTGTGCGGTTGTGCGCGGAGGGACATGAGCAGGCGGCTGAGCACACTAAGAGCACGGTATGTAATCGTGTGCTTACTGTACGACACGGTAACTTCGTAGAAGAGGATCCGGGTAACTCGGAGGGGCTATTGTAGATCCAAATTGCTTGAGGGGGGGGGGCTCTTGCACGCGACGCCAGATACTGACGTAATAAGGTGCTAGGAACAGCGTGGTAGGCGACCGTACCTGAGCAGTATACGGAATACAGAATGTTTGCGATAGGGCGATGCTGTGCGGCGTCGAGTTTCTGTGTGCTGGAGCGTCATCGACTGGGTTGGGCTCGTAAGGCTGAGTGCAGGTGTGGGGCACGCGTGGGCGGCGGCTTCCCTTGTTGATGCTGCCAAACGCTTGCAGCTGCCCCTCGAGACCACGCGTTCGACCACCACACACTGTGCCCCAACTTGATCGCCGCAACCAATTGAGCAAAGGAGCGTATATCTGACCATGGCTTCAACAACTCCTACGCGTTCGTCACCAATATCTGCGCAAGGTCGGACGATCCACTGACTTCTCCATGTCCAGGCGACCCGCCTTCCCATCGGCAGCGCACGCGCAGTAAATCGCCCCGAAGTCGCCCGACTACGCCTCTACGTCCGTCGTCCAGATCTTCACTACGCGACAGTGTCCAACGTGGCCGTGGCGCTGCGTCTTCTAGCAATGCACTCGAAGGTCTCCAGGATGGTTTCGCAGAGCTGAGTGACGCCATGGCCGATCTAGAACAGAACTTTATGCAGCTTCAGTTGATGCACGAGAGCTTGGCACGATTTTCAGAGAGTTTCGCGGGCTTCTTATACGGGATGAACATGAATGCGTTTTGTGTGGACTTTCCCGAGGTATGCATGCTCGGTAGAGAAGAGTCGCCGACGTTGTGCTTGTGACTGATGGTAGTATATAGGCACCCGTTGCGGAGTCCTTCAAAAGACCACAGAATCACCCCGACCTTGGTGCGACCAATTTCAATCGGAGCCAGGGGCCAGAGGATATGGAGGCGACCTTCCTCACGACCGACACGTCCTTCGTGGAGAATCCGCCGAGCAGTAGAATATCCTCCAAGTTCCAGACACCCCAGACACCAGCGCCAGCTTCGAAAACAGCTTGCAGGGGACGAGGTGGAATCCCTCGAGCAGGTCGAGGAGGTGGTATACCTGTACGAGGCGGCACGAGAGGCGGAAGAGGTGGCAGTGGTATCGCTCGAGGTTCGGCTGCAAGGGGTCGTGGCGCGCGCTGATGAAATGAGGAAGATGTGAAAGCAAATGATACGCCACAAGATATGAAATAAATGCATCAGGTGTTGCAATTTCATGATTATAGGTAATCTATTGACTCGTTAAGGTTGTCTAGGTTCAATCACTTCAATGCAGTGCCACACTGTGCAACCACGTCAAGCTACTCCCGAGGTACAGCTCCGCTGTTGATCCGTTCCATCAAGATTACACGCTTCGAAATGCATGAGAGTGTAAATGCAGCAATCCAGGCTGTCTCCAGTCCGTACGTGTGGGGTATCACTGCAGTGGTATCATAAATCAGAAATGCATGAGGTCGTCGAGAAGAGAAAACATAAGTCTCAGGATCTGCAAGCCAGGCATCGTGCGTGCCTCCGGAGACCCGCTTAAGCCAACACTCCAGCGTGGCTTTTGGCGTGTTGACCCTGGCTTTCTTTGCGCTGGGCCCAGCCCTTGATGGCGATCACGACCGTGGTCCAAGCCATCAGAAGCGCCGTGAAGCCCATGGTGACCGTGAAGGTGAACATGGCGTCGAGGCTATATCCCTCTAGCACGGCTACAGTATCCTTGTTGCTGACCATGAAGGTAATACCACCAGCAATCAAGCAGAAAGAGGTGACAATTTCGGTCGGTGGGCGAGACGGGAGGAACGATGTTGGTGGGGAGATGTACATGATGATGTACGTGAACCCACGCGCAAGAGCGAAGCCCATGAACATGGAGCCCCACTGGGAGTGTATCATGGTCGAAAGCATTGAAGCTTGGTGGTGGGAACTCATCATCTTGCCGAGGAGCATGATGATCAACGCAGGTAGCGGGTTCAAGGAGATGCGGTAGTGGCGTGGTTGCGACCATGACTCGTCGTGGGAATTCGAAAGCGCATGCGACGACATGACGGTGCTGTTGAGGAGGTCACGCATCTTCGTGGACTCAATGATCATTCCCAACTAGGAAGGTACCGTTAGTGGAGTGCGCTAAGAGTAAAAGAACAACCACAGCACTCACCAAACCACCACCAAAGAACATGACCGAAATCGAAACATGCTCCAAATCCTGGGCAGTCCATTCGTCACCCCAGGCAGCCAAATGCTCGAGGAATACGTTGGTACAGCCGTAAAGCCAGATGACAAACGACTCGGTAAACTCTGCCGACGGTAGTGCCGCCCGCCGACGTCCCACCACCTCCTTCGGAGGCTTCACGTTCCACGCCCATCCGAAGTCAGCGAACGCTCCCATCCATCGTCCCAATGTGAGCAAGCCGTAGAGGAAGAAGATTCCACCTTTAATGTAATGCGCGAGAACGTTGAAAACCGCTCCTCCTCGCTGCACGGCGTTAGTCAGTATCATCCATCACTGGACAGTTCGATCACTTACTCCAATGCCACCGTAGACGACGGTGCCGTTAGCGATGGCCACGACTCCCTGGATCAAAAGCGTGCGCTCAAACACGACGTAAAAGAAGCGGATCAATTTCAGGGTGCGACCGGCTGCAAAGCGTGCAACGTTGCGCGAGAAGAACCTGTCGACCTTGGTGTTTCGAAGGAAGCCGCGTTTTTCGAGCACATCGTCGAAAGAGTCATCCTCGTCGTGGGTGTAGCTGCGAGTAGGTCCTGTGAAATGCTGGGTCTCTGATTCCACACTCGGCGACCGCGAGTGGCCGAAGAGTGAAGAAGAATTTCGCTCAGTGCCCTGACCTGAGTCGTTCGAGTATCGCGACGGATTGACAAAGTCGTCATGTACGCGCTGGTATTGCGCCATGTTTGCGGCAGTCATTGGCTGGACCGCCTCGTCCTCCATCGAATGCGCTCCTTTTCGTCCAGTGTAAACCTGGATCAGCGCCATAAACACCCACGCAGATGCAATCCAGATAATAATCCATCCTGTCTTGCCGTGTGAGTTGTTCTCATACAACTCGGGAGTCTTGTAGTTGTAAATTGAGCCAAGGACGAGAGCGAACGCGTTGACTGCGAGAAAAGCTAACTGTGCAGGCAGGACGAACCGCGAACGCGCAATGCTGAACATGACAGCTGCGAACGTCAGTTAGACTCCCACTTGTTAGAATGCAAAGCTTACCAACTGGCAGGATCACCATCCAAGCCAAAATTTCAAGTCCAATATGCCAGTACATGAGCGCGACAGGCTCCGACAGGCTCCAGTAACTTCGCGGAGCGCCGTCACTTTGTGGTTGTGGCTGCGGTGCATCGTGCGCGCTTGTGTCCATGTGTTCATCGCCATGCGCAGCTACCAACGGTAGCACGGCCAGCAGCGCCGCCGCAGCGATTATCAAAGCTTTGCGATTCGGCATATGTCAAGGTAAGTAATATTAGGGTAGGCTAGCTGGAGGAGAGTCGCAAAGCTGGCACGCTTGGGACGAGAAGGACACAAGAGCTTTTAGCAAGGGCAGCTCTGCTTATACTGTTAAGTCTGGCAAAAGATGCTGAAGGCAGCAACCAAGCTCTCCAGGAAGCAGCGAACGAGGAAGTACAAAGAATTTCACAAGCCCCACGAGCCGGAACCCATGCAGCCAGCCTGCTGTCTTATTATCACGACCCCGGAAGTTTCGGAAGCCTCAGGTTTGGACAGTGTCATCACCAGATGTTTGTCAGCGCAAGCGCGATGCTCCTGCTTGGATCGCAGCTTTTTCGGATTCGTGACGCGAGGTCACAGAAAGTGGGTCCCCATCGGCGAGCACGGACTTTGTCGCCGTCATGCGCCACTTCATGCAACTTTCGTTTCTGTGTGGATCTTTCAAACATCGCCCTTTTGCACAGTCGTGATCGCCTCATCCTTGCATCAGGCGCCGCTCACAGGAACAGCTTCTCGCTCAGGCGATGCGGGGCTGCAAAGCGGAGAGAACGCACGCAATCCATGCCATGCCATCTGTGCAGTGTCAAGACGAGGGGCAGCCACACCACTGCATCGGCTTCAGTGAGCTCTTCTACCCGTCTCGGCCATGAGACGAGGATCGCGAGGTTGCAACGACCTGGCACCATACAAGCAAGACTCTGCATCGAGCTTCCTGCGCATTCCGCAGACATGTGATATCGGATCTAGACCTGTCAAAACGTCCTGTCGATGTCATGGTTGCAACAACCAGTGCTACTATCTCCAGGCTTCGTCCGAGCACTGCATCCACCCTCAAAGTCCATACACGCCTATTGGTGATTACAGCGATCAACGTCATCTGCGCCATGCCTCAATTTCCATTAAGCTTTTCCTTAGCGCCTTGGCATAATGTACGTTCCCGGAGCGCACTTCCTACGCGCAGACCGCCTTGCGATCGGCTTTCCGGCCACATCCGGCTGACGGATGATGGACGATGAATGCTCATGGTCACTGACGGTGGAAGATAGATATCATGACAAGTGTCGCCCAACATTTCGTTCCGATTTACATCATCCGATGCAGCCTCCAAACGTTACCGGGCTGCGTTCGGCGATGTTTGACCGGCAACAACAGTCGCCTCCACGAACCACTTGTCTCGTACGACCAAGCAGCCATTCGCGTCTCAGCCCTGCAGTTGACCATTTGACTCATCGGCACGGATCGCAAGGAGCAGAGTGCATATTGCTTGCTTAGCGCCTAAGAAATGGCCAAAGTTTTGCTCCAATCCTTACCGACCTTGCGAAGTGGAGGGGCTGACCTTGGCTGGCTTGTTGGCGAGCTCGAACGACTGTCAACTGACAACCCAACACAACATTTCGTGGGATTTCGTAGAAAGTACTCCGACAGATCGGTTTTCCGGTACTTTCGCGTCGGCTTCTGGTTATATCCGACCATCCTTCATGTACCCGAATATGGCTCGAAACGACTTGCCGAATTTGCCGACCTGCGTTTTTGCTACCGTCTTGGTCTGCTTCGCTGCTTATCCCACTCAGTCATGCGACTCATCGGCGATCTTGAACGACGGTATGCATAACGACTGACAGCGCTGGCTTCAACATATGTCAGGACCGCAACTCTTACCATATTCATCTACAGGTGCAGTACGACTCAACAGTCTACGAATCACCTGACGCGTTCAAGAGAGAGCTGCAGCACGTTCATTAGCATTATATCCGATCACGGTGGATGATTCTACGCGATCGTGCAGCTCAGTATTCTCGCATAATGACTCGACCTAGCACTAGTAGGCAACATCAGATCTCGGTTCCTGGAGTTAGAGCGGATACTTCAGGAACACGGTGAGTAGGAGAATACCTTATGAATCCCCACGGCAGTCCCCTGTGACACTGGGCTTCTGTGAGTCAACTCAAGCGACGCTCTTTTCGCATACTATGTGAGGACGACTTTAATTACTTTTCGTTTTGTCCCACTTCGCTCTGCATGTTCATTTGTTTGTTTGCGGACAAGAGCGATGGATTCTCTCCTGTGTCGTGTTCATTCAGGATGGTAGTCTTCCTGATTGACTCGCTACTGGCCTTCAACAATTGGATAAGCACCTCGAAACGATAGTTCTAGACGTCAAGTACACTAATAAGACATGGCTTTATGATCATCTTGAGCAGTAGAAGTCTTATGCGAATACAATGAGCGCCCACATACTCCGTCACGATTGTCTCAATCGTATCTCGGTGAAGGCTGCAAACCTCCCTTCTGTTCAACGATGCGACTACTGAGCGCAACCAGCACAATTGGCTGAATGCTCTATGCAACACATGGCCGACCAGGGACGTTGAGTTCGGAGACAAATGTCATATTCAGCCTCCATGCGCGCTAGACGTTAAGCTTCCGGATA
Organism: Setomelanomma holmii; assembly: GCA_010015745.1. NCBI lineage: Eukaryota > Fungi > Ascomycota > Dothideomycetes > Pleosporales > Phaeosphaeriaceae > Setomelanomma > Setomelanomma holmii. The sequence continues at coordinate 359,205 of ML978167.1, forward strand.
CGATGCGCGGCGGCACGATAGCGTTCCTTCAGCTCTGAGGTTGGCGGATTGTACAGCCGAGCGAATTGGTGTTGTAACCACACGATACGCGAAAGTACGCGAAAGTGGGGGATCGGGAGCTATTACCCCGCCTGTCGTCATGACAGCCATGATGTGATGAGACATACGCATGTTGTAAAAGATAGTCATGAAGCTCTCTCTCTACACGATCTTCTTTACGAAGGAACCGAACCTTAATTTGCCAGTACACAATCAGCAACCACTGCTAAGTATTCATCTACAACATGGGCAAAGACCACCCAGACGCCGACCTTCATCCCGAAGCAACGGGAGCGGCGGCCGCCATCGTAAAGGTACCATACTAGAATCCGCCCACACCTTCAACACTCTGACCGTCTCAGGCCCATGTCGCCGAAAACCCCCTAAAACTCTACTCAGGCTGGTTCTGCCCCTTTGTCCAACGCACCTGGATCGTCCTCGAAGAAAAGTCCCTGCCCTACCAATACATCGAAGTCAACCCCTATCACAAGCCCAAATCCCTGCTCGACCTCAATCCCCGCGGTCTCGTGCCAACGCTGCAATACGACAACAAACCGCTCTACGAAAGCACCGTGCTCTGCGAGTTCCTCGAAGACACATACCCCGACGCAAAGCCGAGTTTACGCCCAAGTGATATGTATGCTCGAGCGAAGGGCAGGATCTGGACGGATTATGTAGGTAGTCGGATTATCCCGGCGTATCATCGGTTTTTGCAACATCAGGGTGAGGCGGGGTTGAAAGAGAAACAAGATGAGTGTTTACATCATATTAAGGAGTTCACGCGCGCTATGGATCCGACGGGTCCGTACTTTTTCGGCAAGGAGTTCAGTCTCGTGGACGTTGCACTTGCGCCGTGGGCGGTGCGGATGTGGGTGTTTGAGCATTTTAAGGGTGGGATTGGGATTCCGGCGAAGGGAGAAGGCGGCGAGGATGAGGCCGTGTGGAAGAGGTGGAGGACTTGGGCAGGCGAGATTGAGAAGAGGGAGAGTGTCAAGGGGACGTTAAGCGACCGAGAGCACTACTTACCCATCTATGCGCGATATGCTGCAGATACGGCGCAAAGCGAGGCTGCGAAGGCGATTAGGGCGGGTAGAGGGATACCGTGATTGTGAATGAGCTATAGGTGCGTGGTCCAAATGTGCTTTATATTCTCACAACATAATGTATAGCTCATTTTGCACACACCATGTGATCCTTCACGCCGCACTATGTGTCAAAACATTGGCAATCCCCTATATCACCACCGAGCCTCCACCCACTAATCATCGAGGGACACTTCCATGCAACATCCATATCCGAGCACTGAAACAGCAGATTCCACATTCTCTCCATCGAGTATCCGAACCGCGGCGCGCTCATCGAGTCCGATCGGCCCCTGAGGAACTCCGGCTGATGCGCCCAGCTGTTCTCATCTACGAAGGCGTGCCACAGATTTTTGTAGATATTCTTATCGATTCCTCGAATCCGCGCTGCAGAGACAATGAACTGCCCCTTGTAGCTTAGCGAGACGTGCTTGCAAGCATCTTGAGTCGAGTTGTGAACGTGCGAGTAGTATTCGGGAAATATGCCAGTGTTGTCTTTCCAGAAGAACTGGTCGCCGCAGTGTTGACAATCGCAAATGTCTGAGGGGCCTAGGCTGAGGTAGCCAGTACGTTGTGAGTGGAAGAAGCTTCGCAGTCGCGGGTAGAACTCTCGTGAGTTGTGGACATCGGCTTGGAGGAAGATGGTGTGTTTTGCGAGGCGCTCCCAATGTGTGTTGATGTGGTGCAGGTATGTTTCGCCTTCTCTTCCGATGTTCGCCAGTTTCGTTACTCGAGTGGCGTTCGTTCGTTGTCGAATGTCTTCTGCGTTGACGTCTTGATCTTTGATGTAGATAATCACCCGAGCGCCCGCGAGTACAGTCGTCTGCTCGAGACTGGTGATGAAACTGGAGACGTCCTCTACGGGCTCCTTATACATGCTAATAACGATCTCTAAGGGTATTTGTGGCTCGTAGTTACGGTCGAGGCTGCCGGTCGGGTAATAAGGTGGTTTTGGTGCGAAGTTCTGATAGATGTAGTATGCCCACAGCGCAACCAGCATGATAGCTGGGACAAGAGCTCGGATCTTCGTTGTTCGGCTGATTTGGATAGGTCGGGTCAAAAGAGCTGCATCTGTCTCCTCCAAATCAGAAAAGGCTTCTTCATCACTCGATGAGCGCTCATTGAAAAGCTCATAAGCGGGCAGTCCATCTGCTCGACATCCCTTCCGACTATCATATATCTCCCTTCCCGTATATGATATCATGTCCATGACAGCTGCGGAGAGACAGCAAAATTGGAACCAATTGGTGTAAGATCGCCGAACCAGGAGCATTGAGTAGCTTCCTACGATCCCCATCAGAATCAGAAGAGTTAACGCGTCACTCGTCCGAGGTTGTATTGTGTCCATGCTACGAGATATATCATCCGAACCCGCAGTATCGGCATAAGGGACCATCGATAGTCCTGAGAGCAGCGCAACTGCGGTAAACGCAGCATTGAGCGCGAGCAGCGGTATATGATGAAGGTCCACTGACACAAGACGTATATCTGGCCAGAAGAGAATCCTTGTGACTCCGATGATATAGCCAGCACCGACTAAGCACCAAATCTCTTCGTATGGGGTGAGCGTACGGTCCGGAAAACGCTGCATGGCAGTTCTCCTACATGCCCTTGCCATGCCAGCAAGCAGCATTGCAGGAATGGACGCTATTAGATTGGCAACCGAGAGACGGTACTCTGTGGCTAGAATGCCTACACAAGCTAGAAGCGTAACAACCATGCGAAATGCTTCCGGCAATGATCGATGTGCGGAGTGGAAAAGGAAGTGAAAGAAGTCATCGGTGAATATAGCTATTATCTGTTTGCATGTAAGTATATGAGCACCTTGCACTTGGCTGTGGAATGACTCACCATAAGCATAGCTAGAGTTGGAAAGTTCTTGAAGTGAAGGACAGCTTGTAGTATGCATATCATTGACAACGCGGCAGAACACATTGCAATAACACCTAGCATGATCCCAGGCTGCTTCGCTCGATCCAGAAGACCTTCGGTATTCGAGACGTCGGACTTTCGCCTCCGCACGTATTTGAAGATTGTTGTAGCCGTGATCACGACGATTTGAGAAACATACACGAGTAGCGGGTAGTGAAAATTCCATTCCACGAGGAGTTGTCTTGCGCTCAGTAATGACAACGTTGCAGAAGACATGCAAAGGAATCGAAGATGACGCTGCATCCATTGCTGGTAACGATAGGATATGCTGCGATGTTCTGCATGGTGGTTGTTCATGTTGCTGCGCGATGGTTGAGGTGAGAGCTGGGTAGTCGACTCGTGAGGAAAGAGCGAGGGTGAGAATCAGGTCACTTCACGGTAGCATGCTTGCTGTTCTCAGCAGAAGAAAAAGACTTGATATCACTGCATGGGATAAATGGGAATGCCTAAGGGGGCGCCTCAACGTTGCTGGTGCAAAAGAGGTCGACGACCATGTGGGGCGCCCGGGCCGGAGTGAAGTGAAGGTGAGAAGTCAAGGCAGATACACAAGGGACACACCGACGAAGGCGCCGATCAGGGAGCCAAGATCTGGCGTGCGCGTACTGGCTGCGAAACGTGATGTAAATGAATCCAAGACGGGTGTAACCCGCGCACGATGCGACATGAGATTGTGCCGCGTAGGACTGGATCGCGCACGTTGTCGAGGCAGTGCGTCCGGACAGGTGGGTTCTCTGAGATGCTCGAGACACGAGGTGAGATGCTGAAGCTCTTTCACAAGCTGTTCTTGTCCTCACAATGGATTGTACTGAAAACAGCGGCGATGGAAGCCCAGGCTGCCCAGGTATTGTCATAGCAGCATACCATTTGTGCACGTCAACAGTGTTTCGTTCTTATTGAAGTTGAGAATTACTGAGGATATGCTGCTATGAGTGCTCTTTTGGACGTCCATGAGCATCACTTCATATGTCTTGTCGACTCGACGAATTGCACTCGCTCTATACTTCCAGTGTGGCACGAACCCTTGCGCAACCTCAAGGGGATGACAGCATCGATGCTTCAGAAGGGACGGGCTCATCCTCGCGGTGTTTTTTTTAAGCAATATTGTTGAGATGGAACGCCACCTAAACGGACTCTACACGGTGGGTCGGCATACTCGAGGTCGAATGTAAGGCCGTCCTCCTCAGATCCCGTCTACCTATACCTCTCCATATCAATACTCCCCCATAGTGCAATGAGCTTGCCTGGACTATTTATAACGGCCTTCTCGTCAAATATGATGCATGACTGTATTTCGCATTCGTCCACAGTAGTGGTTTTGCTCGCAGTGTTCGCGCAGGCCGAGATCTTCACGACGAGGTTGCACTGACCCGCTAGTTGTCGCGAATTTCTCAAGGCTGATTGATTTCTTGCAAGAGTGTGCTTACTTATGCGATTCATCTTCATGTCTTGAGCATGACTACAGCAGGCCGTGGGTCTTCAATCTATCATCTCTCATCGTGACCTTCACGCCTCATGTATAGGGCCTCGCTTGAATCGAGCTTGTTTTCGATGTCGCAAACTGCATTGTTACTGATTTAAGGTACCAATCACCAGCGCTGTGGTAGTGATGATGCCTGTCCGATGCGCGACCATTTCCCTAACATCTGAAGACATCGAGTCTGCCTTGCGTCTAGGACCACAAGCAAATGTTTCTGCGAAGAAAGCGGGAGCCCAAAGGGCCATTTCGGTCAAACTAGACTGCGGCTTAAGCATTTCCACATACCAACGGGTTGATCGATCGTGGCAGTCACGTGGGTCTCTTGGACTGTTTCGATCGCTGGAGTAACCCCCGCAGGCGACCACGTTGTGGAGAGCATCGTCGAGTATGGGAATCCATATGCCGAGTACTAGGGCTCTGCAAGATTAGATACGGTTGTTTCAAAAGGCAAACACTTGATCAATTGGTCTCGCCTCGATGTCAACTGTGACACCGAGCATTCAAACAGGACTTCCCCAATTCGAAATATTCGAATGCCACGTTTTTTCACATGTTCCTCGAGCTAGAACCCATATGTGTCTTGCGCATCGGTGGAACTAGAAATTAGGTTCGGACTAGCAGTTGGAAGCAGGGCTGGTGTGGTGGAAACCACCGAAGTGTACACGGTGTAGGGCAGCCCTCCCAATCACAATCTCCAAACTGCCCATGATCATGCGCTTGCCTTCTCGATGGCTGAACATCGCAGTTAGGAATATGCGGCTAGGGCAAGTAGTCATGGGTCGTGCTTGTAACATGAAGGTCCGGCATGACCACAGCTCGACTGTAAGGCGCGGAAGACTCGAGACCTGAGTATGTTAGGCACCAACAGACAAAGCAGAATATGGACAAAATACAACGCCTTACGCGCGTCAATGGACTGTGGCATCTCAAGGCAACAACATTTCGAATGGGCATGTTCGACATGGAAGACGTGGAAATGCGCGACAGGTGAAGAATTGCGTCAAAGTTGAACGCCGGCCAACGAAAGGTATGCTACCTAAACGCCAACGCCACTATACTTTCCTCCATGCCTAAACTCCAAGATGCTGCAGAGAATAACGCCGCAAATGCACTGCCGCGACATAGATACGGCATGGAAGTAGAGAGAGAAATGTGGTGGCCACGACTCGCTTAACGCGCTTCGACCTCGACCTGCCCACCCATCCACACGGAAGGCTTCCAATAAGAAGCTTGTCTGCGAAGACGTCGACAAGGATTAATGCTTGATGTTTGTTAGACCTCAAGTCCACCGACCATGTAGAAGAGCAAGTACGCCTCCGCAGCAAGGACTTCAGCCTCGCTAGCCAACACGACTTTGCTGTCATCGAACAAGAACCAGTCGTTGCCTTCGCGGCAGTAATTGACGTAGTGACCTGAGTCGATCTTGCCTTTATGTACGATGACAGTTGACAACTCGTACATGAGGCTGTTCGCTGGAGTATAGGTATTGTAATTCGTAGGCGGGGCGCCAGTTGCCTTCATAGTCTTCTTAAGAGTCTGTTGATATGACGTTGTGTATGGGTTTACGTCCAGTCTAAGAGGAAAGCTGACGCGAGTCTCGATTTTCGAAGAGGTAGCTTTGTTATGCTCGAAGCGCTAGAGGTGTCAGCATGATTTTCTCCACTCCAGTGCTTCTCCATACCTTCAGGTGAACGGCAAGTACTGGTGGTAATTGCTTGATGCTCAGCTGTTTGGTGGCGTTCTGCGGACTATCACAATTGCGGCACGTGTACTCTGCCGAACCCAACTTCTCTTTCGCCGTGAATCGCTCAAGACAATCCCTCAAGTCCAGCGGCAGTTCCTCTCTCTTCTCGCCGTTGTGCTTTCGCTTCTTCGAATGGCTCCTTATATCCAGACTGAGATCCATGTACGGGTCTTGCGCAGTCGTAACATTGCGACAGCTGTCGCAGGTGACCGTGCTCGAGAGCTTACCATAGAAGGTCTGGTGTACCACGCATTTGCAGTCTTCGGAATCGGAGTCGGTGGAACCCCCGTTTGCCAGATGTAGTGTGTTCAGGATGAATTGCATATACTCGTGTGCATCTTGTTGTTGGTAACCTGCGAGTGCCTATACCACGCGTTAACTCGGTTCTTTGCCCTTACGAGCTGCGTGTCCTGACGTACCTCGCCTGCCAGCCAGCTGCCCATGAGCATGCCAACCGCGCCAAACCCCTCATTCTTATCGGAGGAGTAGAACTCCACGAACATCTCGTCTAACGCACAGCTGACGCACGCCTCCTTCTCGCACTCTGTCTGCCGATGCCCCTCCGAAAGATAGAAGTTCCGTACGAACGGATTGTGTATCAGAGTCTGTAGTATGACGCTCATGAAGCATGTCTGGCCCATGTTGTAGAGGCCTCGTAGGCCTATTGCTCGACAAGGTAGGAAGGTCGAGTTGTTCACGATAAGCTTAACATCGTCGGCTGTCGTGGTGTCGTCGAATCTGCGCTTCTTGCCTATCACAGGTCCCATTAGTCTGTGAATGTCAGCGCCAGCATGGAAAGCAACCGACCCTTCTGCATCCTTCGGATCTCTAATTCGGGGTCGTAGATGAAGTCCTGGCAGTTGCCGCAGTATACATGACCGTCTCGTGACTCCACAGCTGTGAAAACGTCAGGCCCCCTTCTCTGTACCAATCTCCAGCTTCAACCTACAAAAGCAATGTGACTTTGTCTCGAAGTGCTGGTCCCGATCCGTCTCGGTCATGATGTTGGGACACTGTAGGCAGAGGAATAGTGGCCGGAGCGATACGACAGCGCTAGAATCGGTTGAGGACTTGTATGTCTGCGTGATTATGCTCGGCTTCTCGTGGATGTTGCGCAGGATATCTCGGTAGTAGATGAGCGTCTGCTTGCGGGCGTTTTCAAGCATCTCGCCCATGTGCTCTGCGCCAATGTTAGCCCTGAATCTCTACAAGGTCGGGTAGACATGCCGCATCCATAAGCAATGTGTGCCATCTGGCTACTCGGCACTATATTGCCCTTCGCATTCTTTACAACTTTTGGCGACGCAAGCGACGCCGCCTTCGGGGCGACTGCGATGGTGTCCATAATGCCCCTTCGAATACAGGACGCTAATACATGACGATGAGGCTGTGACGCGGCTCCAGACAGCGCAAGCAAGCTGGGTGTCAAGAGGGTGAGACGCGATTGCGCTGTGCAGCCAGAATGTCGGCGTTATGCTGGGGTCTTGCGGACCTGCATGAAGCCAATAATGGTTTTGGATGAGAGCGAGCCACTAGCGGATCTCCCGCCCGGCGCTAGAGGATACATAGCTTAGCGCTCTTCCAAGCGCCACATCTGACAAGTGCGTGGGGCGGGGCTGGTGCAGAATTTGTCGCATTACCCCTCCCAGCTGAAGGTACTTGTCCCAAACGGCGGGATGGAAGAAAGCTCACTCGAATGCAAGTGTTATATAATGTTGATATAATATAAATTATTCTCGAAACTTCCATTCAATAAGATGTCTTGCCAGAGTGGTTAATGGGTATGACTCGAACGCCATGCTACTAGATATCATATGCCTTCGGGCGCGCAGGTTCGAATCCTGCAGACATCGTTCTTTTTGGGCTTTTTTTGCCTCTTCTTCCTTCCTCTTTGCCACTTGATTGAACATGCTCTTTGCGCGCAGCGGCTCTTGTTGCCCTCAAATGAAGGGGGCTGGATTTTTTTTGGTAAGGGAGGCGATGGTCTTATTCCCCTTGACTTCATAATTTGCCCAGCAGGTTGGCTCGTACACTGGAATTTATTGGAACCATTCATAGCACCTGCGGCATTCGCCAATGGCGACTGCATTGACGCATGGGATCAACACCCTTTCCAAATGGATTAGCGGATATACCATATGGGAAGTTCCTCCGATAGCTTTCAATCATCAGCCTGGGAGCTCGACTCCGAGATAATTGCTCTTAATAAAACACAGTACTGAACACTTAAGTTGTTAATGAAAGCCACGTAGACGGATGCCAATCTGCCACTAAGATTTATTACTATTGGAACACCTGCAGCTCACTATTCGAATCCTGCTGTTGTCGTGCTTTTTGGACTTTTCCAGTCTTTTTGCGTCGGTGGATACCCTAAAACTGGGGTCGTGTAGTGTTGGGACCTTGGAAGGATCTGTGGCGCGAAGCCACCACCCTCCACCACACCTTCGCTCCATCTAGTACAGCATCATTCCTTTAGAATTCGACAACAATCATTCTACACCTCAGGACTTGTTTCTGGTCACTTGAGTAGGTACGCTCCCTTCAAGCATGCAGGTGCCACCCTTAGAAGTTCTGCTCATGGGTACTTTTAATCGCTACCGGCATTTGCTTCCATTAGACACAGCCTGGTATCCTGCTTATTTTAGGATAATGGCCCAACTTCACGGCATTCTCTGGAGTTCCACTATGCACTTCGAGCTCACAATAAGAAGTGCACGTAAGTATGTAGTTGACCTGGAACCTGGAGATCACGGTAGAGAGCTGGTGGTGATCGACAGGAGGGCCATAGCGATCCTTCCATTACGCATCCATAGGTATGCGTTCCTTTCAGTGGCCTGGAACAGACCGATAGGAGACCTAGGTCGTAGGAATAGCATCATTGCATGGTACACACGGTTTTCATCAGGCACAACCATCAAGAGACTGTCGTCAGTCAACACATGACGCGAAGAAAGGTCGCTCTCATAATACGGTCCTTCACCTTAGAATTGCTCAGTGGCGGGCTTGTGGTGGGATAATTTGGATTCCTGAATTTTCAGCGACGAAGAAGAATGGAAGAGTCCAAAAAGCATGCTCAGGTTCTATTTCCTTCCCTTGAAGATCATAACGAGAATGACAGCAAAGCCATCGCAAACCATCAGATCAACCACCAGCTGATAACATACCCACGCCCGCTACATCTTTGCCTTTCTTCCTCTCTCGCCGTCAGACGCATCATGTGGACATGTACACCGCGATGCGTCGATCGCAACCTTCGCTCCTTTCCTACAATGCCACTATGGCTGGAACGTGCCTTCCTCCGCGACCTCGTCCAACGCTCGCGCGAATACTCGCAATCCGAGACTCGAACGCACTTGACTTGCAGCGCGCAGGACGTGCATGAATTACATACCCACTTTCCTCCCGACTGGCCTAACGCGCAGGCCGGGTTGCATGAGGACAAGCCAACTGTCGACACTACCAGCGGTCGCAATGTGTCCCCTTAGACATCTCCCAACGCGTAGCCCACGATGGGGCTGTTCTCCAAGTCACACCAATTCCATCGCTGCCACAAAGTGGGCTCCATGCCCCGATCTTTTGCAGACCACGTCACCATCATCATTGCTACGCACAGCATCAAACGCGCCTTCGTATTACATGGCAACTAGTCCACCACTCGATGTACCAACGAACACTACAGACGAGGTGATCAACTTTGACGAACTCAATTGGGAGGAAGTTGACACTGTCGAGGACCAAGTCGTATACGACTCATTTCAGGCAAGCCGTACCATCCCCAACGGGCACTTGTCTGACATCGACGCGACTAGCTAAGACGTCATGCGGGGTTTTTCTCAACTTTTTCCTCGGCTTGACCTGCGACGCCCTGAGATGCGCGACTTCAGAGATCTGGTAAAGCAGGGTGTGCAGAAGGCACCGCCTCTGGTCCTGCCGGCTCTCGAACACTACCCTACCTATTGGCCATCAACGGATCCTGACATGGACGAACTCTGGGATGCAGCCGTGAAGCGCGAGCAAGAACTTGACCTTGGACCGCTCCCCAATGGCCTCAGGTTGGAGGGGGAAAGCCTGGTCAAGCCATTCAATACTTTCCAAGACCCACTGATGGTCATGGGCTCGTATCCGACAAAGGATCCTTCTAGTAGCGTGCACCTAAGCTTCGGTATGGTGAATGATGTCTCGAACATTTCCATGTTTATGTTGTATGCGAAGTTGGGTTTCCACACACTCGGCGTTCACAGGACCGGCATGCTCCACACTGACGTGTTTCCTCACCGTCTCGATCGCAAGGCATTTCCGGGTGCTTCAATGGGTGGCCAGCAAACGACGACGAAACTTCCGCTGGCCCTTCGCCGCTATTGGGAGACTTTTGCGTTTGAATGCTTCTCAAGAGCAAGTTCACGCGTTGGCATCACTACGGGACATACCGCAACAACCGTATACCAGCGAAACCTAGAGTATTGCAGGATCTCCCACGAGCGGATATGGGTGGACGGGCACCAGCGGTACAGACAGGAGCTTCCGGTCGCGTGGCTCATCTTCAAGCCGACACAAAAAGCCACAAGCCTGGTTCGCATTGTATTCGGGGTCTTTCACCTTGAAGCGTACCTCCGATCAATGGCGGTGCACATCAATGATATTACTCGCCATATTGCAGCAAGGGAGTGGTTGATAGACCTCGTCGACGTTCTCCTTTATGGTAATCCATATATGCCCGCATTTCTCTCTTCCTGCCAGCATTTCTGGCAAACATTGACAGACCTAATTATCCCAGTACGAGATTTCGTTGCATTTGACGCGAAGCATCGCGATACGTTGTCTCACCAGTTCCAATGGTCTACACTCAACCTCTCCACCATGGATGACCTAATCGCCCGACTCACCATGGAAGATAGCAAGAAGAAGGCCATCTGTAAAGCTCGGAAAGATAACAACGTCAAGCCGTCGGAGGCGACCGACTTTTAGGACCGTCTAGACATCAGAGCTCAGTACAGTTCAGACGTCTTGACGTACACACTGATGATACAACGTTACGTGACCTCAACAAACGAGGCAGCCCGCCGAATAAAAGAGCGTCAGGCGGCCGCCCCCTTCGAGGATCAGGAAAACGCCCGACTGCGCACGATTGAGTTGAAGAGAGCTCGCGATGCGATTAATCGAGTACGACGGGAAAATGGCCCGGAGAAAAAGGCCCATCACAACGCAATGAACAGAGGACACGCAGCTACCTCACGCGCGAAAAAGAGGGCGGAGAAGGAGGCTGCAGCGGAGTAGCTCGAAACTTCACGGCACTGACCCTTAGCCAAGGAATAGAAGACGGCCAAGAAGGCGAAGACGGCCAAGGGGAGGAAGACGGCGGCGGCATAGAAGTCCGCCTCGCCACGCTTGGTTGTGTCGCATGCAGTGCTAGCCGCATATGGGGTTCGTTTTATGATAACCACATATTATAGTAGCGATGGACTGGACGTTGAAGTAGTTACTGTTGGCATCTCACTCTCTATCCGCACATGGATTATCCGCCCGCAATCCACTATACATGTGTGGCTACTCGACCTATCATTCTTCACTCACCACGTTCCTCAATTGCAGCCACGTGTGTCTCCATTGTAGCCATCTTCAAATCCTTCCACCCTTTGGTCCTCTCTCTACACGTCCAGAGCGCAGTAGTGTTGGCCTACACGTTCCCTGGGTTGTAATATGCTATTTGTGGACTAGCGGCTTAGCTGCCACTGCAGCTCTACCATTTTTTCCTCACCCAGCGGCGAGCTTCTTCTCACGAATTATCACCTCTCGTAGCCTCTTTCGCTCAGATCTCTTCCGCCTCAATCCTACTAGCAACACACGATCAGCACCAGTCGCCGACAAAAGGGCCGAGGGTGGCATTTTCGAGACAGCACTCCCGCCGAGTACAAGGGATTTTCGCCAATAAGTTTCTCGCAGCTGCGTGAGATTGTAGGAACCAGGCCGCGAGACGAGAAAGGGTGGAAATTCCCTCTACGAAGCCAACGACAATCACCAGCTACGATTCTCCTTGTTGGCGACGATAACGTCGATATACAGAATACAGCGGGCATCTCTCCAGGTCACATCGCGTACACAAATTTAGTATTGTCGGCAACTTATGGACAAGTGAGCTCGCGGAAGAAGTGGTGCGGCGGCCAGGTAAATGCACTTCCAGTCACCAGGACACTTTTCAGGCATCGCTTTTCTGACAAAGACTAGACCCACATGCTATAATGTATGAGCACACCATTCCACTGTTCATGGGCGTGACGCCTGAAGAGATCGAGATGCTACCGCCGCCGCGATGTGTCCTGGACATTACTGCCACGATGACAGCCGGCCTGCAGCATGTGATGCCTGGCGTGCCTGCACAGCTCGACGCCCATGGGGCACCTCAACATGATTCGTATGGCGAGCCACTCTTTATGGCGTTCTAAAGTTACGAGGACGGCGAGTACATGATGTGCGTGCTCGATGTCTGGACGACATGGAAATATGCGAAGAGTCGCCGAGCCTCATTTGACCCGAGTACGTACACGATCTTACAAGAAGTGGCTTCATTGTATCATAACACACCGTTTAGGCTTGAGGAAGATCCTGCAACGAGCGAGGCTGCATTCAGTAAAGGGCGACGAGGCTTTGCTGCAGCTCGTCAAGATCTGTGGTACCCGTGACCCGAACGTCCGCGATCCCATCCTTCTGCTACCAAAACACTTCGCTGGCATTGGTGTCGGCACTTACCACAACCCACGTAATCAAGTCGTGGCGGAGCGCGTGTTTAGACAAGAGTCTGGCCTGGCCATCCCAGTCAAGTTTCACTGGAGCCACCAGATACCAAGCCAGCGCAAGATTGCTTGTAGAGACTGACACCCTCGAAAGCATACCGGATATGATCAAGTTCGCCGTCGACGCGTCTGGACTTCCTCTCAACTCTTGCATGCACCTGAAAGTGAGCCCAGTCAGCCCCAAAAGCTGCCACAAATGCAACGAGTGAGTTCTCCTTCCACCTCCTTTTGCAACTATGAATGCTGATCTTTGCAGGCTTTCAAAGGATAAGCGCTGGCAATCGTCATACCAATGCGATAGGTGCGCTCTGGGTCGGATAAAAGTAAAGGGATATAGACGGAAATGGTAGCAGGCATATACCATGTATACAAGCTACCTAGGGTGGGATGGTAGACTAGGTCCGGAGTAGAAACAATGTGGCAGCCATGACAACAACCAAAGACCGTCAATTCAATGTAATCTCCTCAATAATCTTCACCACATTGATCATCAATCTCTTCCGTGTACTGCACATCCCGGTCCCACTCCTCCACCTTTGCAAATGGGCTTCTCAACCAAGACTGGAGCTCATGCAGGAACAATCTTGCGTTTTCTCTCCCAAGAAATTCTGATAGCAGATTTTCAGCATGTCCGTTGCTAGCCTTGATATCCACCATCTTGAGGATAGACACAATGTAGCACAGGAGAAATTCTGCATTGCTGCTCGTTGTCGCATCTGCGAGCAAGAAGCTAAAGATGCGCAGCTCGCGCCTGATCCATTTTCTCGCTCGTGATTGGAGTTCTTCAGACTCTGCGATCATTCGAGGAGACAGGTCCCGATAGCCTGAGAGGGGATTGCTGCCCATGTGAAGCGAGTAAAGTCTTCTGCTGTAGACTTCGCGGCGCTTCCTCAGCGCTGGATCTTCTGGCGGAGGAGAGAACGGTCGGCGAGCACCGCGTGGTCTCCGTGGTAGTCCGTATGGAGCGAGTAGAGAAAGCGCCCCTTGGCGTTGTGTGGATGACGCATTTCTGGGTTCATGACTTCGCTGGACAGCATAGCTCTTGTAGTCTGTGGGAGAACGCCAGTCATACTGAACGACCGTTACTTCAGTTTTGCCTGTGTCACGTGTAAATGAGGGCGTAAGACAATGAGAATGTGTTAAACCAACATAAAGGACAATTTGACCGCTCTTGCAACCAGCTGATGAGGCATACAAAGTCGAATGTATAGTGGTTGCACGGAACCGTGATGGCTCTTTCAGTGACACCCGAAAGGCTACAAAGGTGACGGTGAAGTTAGTAAAAGTCTTGTCCTACAATACCTGGTACTTGAACTACTCACCATATTACACACGTGTCTTCAGACCCGTCTTTGGCCGACTCGGATGTACTTCCCATGCGCTGTTGGTGGTGAAGCGATGGTTCCGAATGATGAGCTCATTCTCGGAAGTGGTGAGTGCACGGACGTCCAAAAGTCGCGACTTCCTTGAGCAGCGCGGCACCTTCGTTCTTCATTCACACTTTCCATCCACAATCGCTGATCGCCTTCAGAACTACAAGAGACGTGTCGCGTCGACAATTTCTGGCCTCTGGCCACCGTACAAAGACACAGTCCCCGTGGTGAATGCTGCTCACAGCTACGAAACGCCTCTGCTCAACTCCAGCCCGACGCTCTTTCTCGACGATGTTAGCTACCTCGACTCGGCCCCATGTTGCGGGGCCAAATGGCAAAGCAACTTACCACACAGTGACTGCGCTTAAGAGGTGGTCGTGCGATGACAAGGAGCTGCCTTCCGTATCTGAGATCAAGTCAATCCACATCTTCGACTTTGATAATACTTGTACGTATATGAACCCTAACCGACTACTTCCGCGCTGACGTGCTCTCAGTATTTGCAAGCCCTTTACCGAACAAACAGATATGGAATAGCGCGACATTGGGCCAACTGGGCTCCCCTGATATGTTCGTCAACGGTGGTTGGTGGCACGACGCGAACATTCTATCAGCGACTGGTGAGGGTGTCGACAAGGAAGAGAAGCGAGCCTGGGAAGGCTGGTGGAACGAACACATTGTCAGCCTCGTGGAGCTATCGATGGAGCAAAAGGATGCGCTCAGCGTGCTGCTGACCGGCCGCGGCGAGTCCAATTTCTCGGACCTTATCAAGCGAATTGCACGGAGCAAGAAGCTTGACTTTGACATGGTCTGCTTGAAGCCAGCGACTGGGCCCGCAGGACAGCGTTTCCGGAATACGATGGACTTCAAACAAGAGCTGCTGAAGGATATCGTCTACACCTACAAGGAAGCAGATGAAATACGCGTATACGAAGACCGCGTAAAGCACACGAAGGGCTTTCGGGACTACTTCTTCGAGTTCAACAAGGATTTGATCGACAGAAAGACCCAATCCACAAGGAAGCCGATCGTCGCAGAGGTGATTCAGGTTGCTGAGAACGCGACACAGCTGGACCCCGTGGTAGAGATTGCCGAGATCCAAAAGCTCATCAACGCGCACAACATACAGATCAAGGCAGGTAATGCCCCACCAGGCACAATGCCTTACCAGATCAAGAAGACTGTGTTCTACACCGGCTACATGATCCCCGCAAACATGACGGAGAAGCTGTCCTCGCTCGTAAATCTCCCCGCGAACGCTCCTAGGGACGACATCCGATATCTCGCAAACAGCATTTTGATCACACCCAAGCCGTGCCCGAAGAGCATACTGGACAAAGTCGGTGGCATTGGAGCAAAGGTCAGGTGGAAGGTGACCGGCGTGTCGTGCTTCGAGAACAAGCTCTGGGCAGCGCGCGTAGAACCCGTACCAAAGACCGCAAAGTTCTACTCCGAGAACCCGATACCAACCGTTGTGCTTGCAATCCGTAAGAACGGACGTCCAGCGGACGCGGCCCGCATCGTGAACTGGCATCCAGTGCCAGAGAGCCAAGCGTTCGAAATCGACAGCGTAGTAGGCGAAAAGCAGATGCTGCGTATCGAGGAAGAACAAGCTGGTGAGAGCGAATACGAGAGTTACTTCCCGAACAAGAACAACCGCAAGCGCTCACATGAGCCTAATGATCGTCATGGTGACTACCGGCCACAGCATGGCAACGGGCGTGGTAGAGATGATAACCGACAGACTGCATACCGTGGTGGCAACCGCGATCGGGGTCGTGGCAATAACAGAAATCCGTCATATGGCCAGCGAGGCGGACAGCGCGGCGGATACCGTGGCGACCGTGGCGGAGGTGGAGGTGGTCGTGGTCGTGGCCGTGGAGGTGGCGGAAACGGACCATCGCAGTATCGCAGCTTGGACGACCCGAACAATGGACAGTCAAGTCACGACGGCCCGGACGCTTTCTATTAGTACTAGGAGTCGTGTGCAACCGCGCACATCATCGAGATCGATACCGCTCATGTTAACGGTTGTGTCATGGTACGCAGATGGTGACGATCGTGCCATTGTGCGAATCTCGAGACTCCAGATCGTCTCTATCTTGCGCAAGGGAAGTGACGATTCATCAGGCATATCGTTGTATTTCCTATGGGCAGCATCATATGGCGCATCTCTTTCTTCGTAGCGTGTCATCGCAATGAGATACCCAGAATTTTCCTTACAAACTCTTCGTTCACATTCAACGTCTCAATCCCAGGGGCTTCTACGAATGGTGTAGTATATGGTACATCACTTTCTTCGCTCATCACTGCAGTGCAGGTCCAGACAGCTTGTCTCAAGCACCTCACGTTCTCAATCTCCTCAACCCTGACCTCACATCTTCATCACTCTCATCACACGATATCACCGTTGGTTGGTACCTGCTCCTCCCTCCCCAGCTAGCTCGTCTGTCAGATTGGCCCCTTGGTCTTACAGAGTCGTAGACGAAAGTGCATCTTCCTGAATAGCTAGGGCCATCATATTGTTACGTCGACCATCTCTCGTGGTTCGAATAGGTGCATCAGATCTACGACCACGAAATGCATTGCCAGAGACTGATTTCGGCGCGTGCGGATCAGGACGCTGCGAAGCGTGGTGCGACGTCTCCCGCGGTATATCGTTTTCATTAGCGATTGGATCAGCAATTCTGCCGGCATCATTCATGCGATCTATCCTACATCGCGCTTCGACTTCATGGAAACTCAATGGATCGGGTACCGGCACGCCGCGGTCATCTTCGTGACGAGTTGGGTGTTGTGTGTACTGGACATCGAAACGACCCTGTTGAAGGTCATCATTGTCCTGATCGAGATCTCTTGGAAGTCGCTCGCGCTCGCAAGTATATCCGTAATGGTCGTACTGTCAATCACATGAAGAAGAATGTTCTCTCCTTCGTGGTCGGTGAGCAGCATTCATATCCTGTGAATAGGATCGTGTGCTGGGACGCGGAGAGTATGTACGGCCAGCCGGTCTCGTATGGTGTCTTCCATTTGACACAGGTCCGCTTGTCATGTGTCTTTCGTCTTGTCTTCCAGATCTCCGTCTCCCTCTGTTCTCGCTGACATCCGAATACTGATCGCCGTTCACACTTGTTTCTGGCGTAACTATCCCTCCTGGCACGTTTCTTCCTTGGCCCACACTCCACGTCTCGCCCAACCTCATCCGTCCAAGAATTCCGGCACTGTCCAACTCCATTTTCATCAACAGCTCCTGCATGGCAGCAAGCTCGCCGCCCAAGTTCCAAGCACTTGTTAGTAAGCGCATGCTTGCAGCACCGGATGAACTACGTGATGTGCCTATGAGGAAAGCTTGCCATGCTGGGTAGTGTCGGGGCCAGGGGCAGGTCAGTACTTTGACGTGACGGTTTGGAGAGAGGTTGATGAGTTGAGCATGAGCTGAGTGCATGTCAGATATGCTGCCAGAAGTCTTTGGCGGAGAGACTTACCGAGAATAGCTTCTTTTACATGGGTTCAATGTAAGAAAATTGGCGTTGGTTGGTCGGAATTGCAAAATTCTGCTAGAAGAGGTATGACCCTAGTGGGAAATGATGCAGTTGAAATATGTAGTGGTGAATATGTGTTTGCTCAATGGTGGAATTTGTTCTTCGAAGTTTAACGAAAGCCGACTAGGACATCCGGGACACGGAAGGCTCTAGGTATGTCCATTCCGGTCAACCAAAATGTTTTCCTCCTCACTTTCATCTCTACTTGCTTGCCTGAGGCCGCCTGTGATATGTATTCTCCTGGGTATAAAACGTAAGCATCTCCCACCATATGGTACAGATCTTCATTAGAGACATCTTCTGGCGATGAGTGTTCAAATCCCTTCCTTGATTGATCCTTTGGTCGGAGGATCAAGGCGCAATGAGTACTATGCGTCCAGTCACACCCTTTTCATCTCCCCAATCACCACAACATCGCCTTGAGCACTAGCAGACCCATAACATAGGCGAGAAGCGTCTAAACTCATGTCTTTGGCTGCAAAGAAGCATCGTCCTTCGGCCAAATCCGCTATAGACTTCGTCAATTGACTCCAGTATTTCTTCACGATTTTGTCCGCTTCCGTGACCTACCAACCACCCCCAAGCCTCTGTAAGCATGCTTCGAGCAACTCGAAATCGAGTTCGCATGTCTTGTCTTTCCATATAGATTGCAGTTGCTCCTATAATTAATATATGCCCATGCTGTAATCTTTTGCACATATCTCATAAAGGTCTACCAACGACAGTAGAAAGAGAAATACAGATCCAGTCATCGCCACTACGTTAGTGGCATCGACCTGAAAGGGGAGGAAAGGATGATTGCCATCCGAGGCAACGTTCGGGAGAGCGTAACGGTGGCAATCTATGCCTATCTCGACAGTATTTCCGAGCCACTTGCCGGTATACTAAAGGAATGGCAGACCATACCAGTGCTCGTCATATCTTAGAGGGTCTACACGCCAATCAGGCACCCATGATGGCCAAGCTAGGAAAGATGCACAATCGCGGTATGCCAGTGCGCATGTCAGAACATGATTTGTCAAGCCACTGCCCATACAAGCGAGCGCAAAGCTGCGATATATCGTCTCAAGCTCCAAGGTGTAATCGATCGTCATCCCAGCGTTTTTTCCTTTGGCAATGGCGTAAAGGGCGAAGATTCGATCGCGGGCATCCAAACATCCGTATCCCATAAACATCATCACTAAATCGATGAGATGCTCGTCGTAGTCTCTCGAGGTGTTGCCCAAAAAGTTTTGTGCCCAAAGGTTCAGCAGATTCCGATCGCGCTCTGATCGTGGGATATTGCTTTATTGCCTATGTTCCGTGCGCATGACGGCATGAACATTAGAGCTGTAGAAATTCTAAGCCAGCTCAACTCAGTGCTCCTGCAGATCAGGGGGATGTCCACGCTGAACACAATCTCTTGTACGATCAACAGTCGCCGGAAGTAAGGTAGTTGGAACAGCACATTCGTATCAGCCGTGTCCTCGACTATATCAGCCACGGTACTCTCAGACTGAGTTGTTGCTTCCTTGGCTGGGTCCATTGCGTGCCGTGATAAACGTTCCAAAGTCCTCATGCCACGCTCGACAGCTTCATCACCATGGTGAATTCAAGCAATCACTCTGCTTGCACCCCGGAAGATCTCTACCATGAGTGGAATTTGAATTGCTTTCTCTCGTTTGTTACTCTGATCGATACATGCTGCGTCTGCCCATAGCCATCGCGCGTCAAGTCTGTGTCGCAATCTCCGTAGCGCTCGGTCAAGATTGTGTGTGACTAGTATCTGCCAGCCGTCCGTTGCAAGACAGAGTGGGTAGCTCGACGTAGGTTCGCCCCAACAGTACGAAACTGCCTCGTACTCTCCTTCCATCTCGTTGTGATCTGCCTGGTGGAAGGAAAATCGTAAAGGGGCATCATATTGCATCGATGGCTCGAGAACGAGGATACGGATATCTTGTGCATTCAGAAGAGGCTCATATGTGTAGTGAGCTACCTTCGTAACGTTGACGTGAGATTCTTGATCAGCGGCAGCCGCAGAGGTTTCCATGTCGAAGAAGCCTGTGATTTGCCAGCACCTGCAATATCATTGTAGCTTGCCCTGACTTGATGATAGTTTGTGTGTTGCATAAGATGGAAGCAGAGTGATCATTGTTGTTTGAAGAAGCAATGTGCGGTGGTGTTGTGGGGTTGTCAGTCTATGCCAATGCAGCTGGCGCAACGTGAGTAACCAGCAATATCAGAGGTGAGAGAACCACGGCTAATTCGACGACTGGACTTAGTCCCAGGCAGGTTTCTACTGAAGCTAAGACGTGCTTGTTTGTGGAACACATTAAGCAGATACTACTTTTGGGGACTGCACACGTCTGATTCGTCTCGCTGGAATTAGAGCCACGTGCAAGATCTCAATCTCAGCATAACGATGACATATCCGGGACCACGAAGGGCAGAAATGGCTTGAAAGCTATTGTGCTCGTATCTAGTGATCTATCAATGTTTCTACAGACCCTCATGCCCCGTGGGCCACTGCAAATCGCTAGGAGAAAATTGTGGAAACGTGAAGGGCGGAATGAGCATTCCCGAGCCCATTTCCGAGCCACCGAACATCTTTTCGATATCGTTCTGCCTATGTCAGTCATATTCGTATCCGCGGTGTACACAAATCTTACCCAGTCTATGTCGTTGAGAGCCTCGATAGGACTGCTGTGTGTCGTTCCTGGTGCAATGCCTCCGTATACGGCGGCTCCAGGACTACTTGCATCGCTGCCATGTCGTTGCCCTGCCGAGGCTGCACCTAGTGGCATTAAGCCTCCAGCGTTAGTAGAGGCTGAATAGTCGCTGAAGTTGTACAGATTGGATCCGTCAAAGGTCTGTTGCAAGTTCGATGTCGATGCCGAGAAGTCGATCGTTCCCCAATCTGTATTAGGTACTGCTCCTGGGAAGGAGAATTTCTGCGTTTGTGGTAATTGCTGATGCTGATCGCGCACCTGTGGCGGTGGCGACGCTTGCTGGCCCAAGGGGCTGCTGAAAATGCCGGAGGTACCAGAGCCGCTCACGGACGACTGCAGGCTTGCACTTCGCTCCCGTTCTTCTTTTTGTCTGGCCTGATAGCCCGGGGTGTGCCTCCGAAGGCCTGCATGAGGCATGTCAATCGGTGCCCTTAGTCTCTTCATGCTAGCATAAATCTTAGTTTTCTCGATAAGATCCTCCAGTACAAATCTGGTCTTTTCCATATATGATCCTTCGGCTGGAAGGTCGAAGGCGAAACTCAAGCATTTCCAGACTCGCGCTTCGACCTCGGGTTCGTTTTGCCCAGCGTAGAGCTCGTTCAGAAGCAAAAGGGCTGTGTGATACTGATGGAGAGCGCCGATATACCATGACCAAGTTGAAAGTGCTGGCTGTCGCTCAATGACCATGGAGTGCTCGATAACTGTTACCGCTGAACTCATGATCACCTGTCGTAAACGGGTTGGCATCTTGGTCCGATCAGAGCTGAGATACTTCTGTAGTAGTAAGATGTATAGCCTGTCGGACAGGATACCGTAAATCTCTGATGCCAGCACATGCAGGGGTACACTCTTGCTCAACATGGGAAGATAAGTCTTCTCCATAGCAGCCTTGAAGGACTGGACGCGCGAGAGGAGAGAGACTAGTGTAACCTTCCGCTCCCCATCTGCTCGCCTTTGCTCCAACTTTGGTCTCTCGCTCCACAGGAAGCGATGCATTTCGTAGCACTCGAAGCGCATGCGCGTAATTGTCATATCCGTGAAGTGGCTCCTGTCTTTCGTAATGTTGATTCCCTTCTCGCCGCGCTCAACGCGATCCAGCTCGATGTCGTCAATATTCAAAGGGAACTTTGTGTCGTAGTCATCATGCCGGATTTGCGGACGTGGACCAGTAGCCTCGCACGTGCGAAGGTCGAGGAAGCAGATCTGATACCATATCAAACGTCGAACATGAATCTCGACTGGTGAGGTACTGTAACTAGTCGGATCCCGGTGAAGCCCCATGCACTCTGCCAGACGAATGACCGTTCCAGCAAGCGCTGAATGGGCACGTGACACTTCATTTCTGCAGAGTGGAATCTGTAGAGAATTATGTTAGCGATCTCACTCATTCGTGTACTGATGCGATGTTTGACTGCGCCAAAAGAGGTCACGCCGGACAACGAGGTGTGCAAGACTCGTATCAACTTACGAGGTACATCACAAACGCCTGCAGTGTCTCCAGCTTGGTGGTGCGGAGGAAGTTCGCTCGCGCGAGAGCAGCTTCTGTCCCTTGCCGAAAGTTGTCGACCAAACTCTGCTTGTCCACCCCAAAGCTAGAGAGTACTTTATGCTCTTCCATGGAGACGATCGAGCTTAGTAAGGCTGCGAATACGACCGCTTGAAAAGAGGCGCGTGGCTCAAAGCCAGCATTGATGTCGGTCCAGAACCGTTCGTAGTGTCGCTCAAAAGAAGGGCGATGCACAACTCGCGCTATGAGATGAACGGCTTCCCAGTAATATGCGACCAGTCTGTCAACTAAATTCCGTGATGGGAGAAAAGTCATGAGCGATGTCTTCTCCACTCCAGGGGCGAAGAAGAAGCTCGATGACGGCGCAACGTAGTCTCGGCTGGGCGCCAACCAGTCTTGCGGATCCTGTCCAGATACAGGATTTGGATTCGCACGCTCCGCCTTGGGTAATTCGCGAAGCGCTTGAGCTAGCTATAGTTGCACGTGTCAAGAATAGTAATAGATGTTGCACGTGGACGACTTACCTCTTCTGAAAACCTGGGGCGCACGAGACCACCGATTCTCTCCGTGATTCTGACTTTACCCATGGCTATTCCGAGATCGACAATGTCGTCGTCGTTATTGGCATCATCGTCATAATATGCAGCATCTTCAGTTGCGAGATGTGTCGGATTCAGATCTTTCGTGTCTTCATCGTCCTCCTCGTCGCTATAGCTTCTCTCTTGACCAGGCAACGTGCTAGGCCTTCGGGTCTCAGAGGGTTCACCAAGCTTCGAACGATTTCTCCGTGCTACATCTTCCTCGAGACTCCTTTCCAAGATACCCATCTTCTCCTTCACCTCCGCTAGTCGCTTTTGAGCATCTGCATCGAGTCCACTTGCAATAAAGACACATTGGCGTGAGTTTTTGGTGCAACTAATGCAAGGCGATCCTTTATCGCATTTCAACTTTCGACTAGAAGAATGGAACAGCGAAGTCAGTCCGCGTAAAGGCTTCCTCTGTATGGTCGGATTGCT
Source organism: Setomelanomma holmii (assembly GCA_010015745.1). NCBI lineage: Eukaryota > Fungi > Ascomycota > Dothideomycetes > Pleosporales > Phaeosphaeriaceae > Setomelanomma > Setomelanomma holmii. Next base: position 382,413 of record ML978167.1, read on the forward strand.
ACTAACCGCCTACACTCCAGACAGGAGGTGATCTGGCGATTGCGTCGCCGAACACGGGGCGTAACCTGCGGTACCGCTTTTTCTGAAACGATAGGCAAAGAAGCATTGTCTTCTTCTGGGAAAGCGGTCTGTGCAGGAAGCGACATAGCTGATTTGGTAAGGAGGGGTCCCGTGTATGCTCGAATAGGTGATTCGTGAGTGTCTACAAGCACCTTACGGACGTATGCTAGTCTGTGTAATCATTAACTTTGTGTGTTGTGCAGAGCACCCCTAACACAACCACTGAGTAACTACCTTGTACTTACACTACCACATACAAAAAGAGCGAGCTAACCTCGCACTATGCGCGACTTCTGGTTCTCGAAGTCGGGGAGCGAGAATGTATTCCGTCTCAACCGGCACGTCCAGTTCCTGTGTTCAAATGCTTCTCACGGCGACAGGACGACATGCGAGTATTTGGCTGGAGGTCACTCTTCGAGGCGGGCTCACGCCTAGTTTTACCGGGACTTCCAAAGCCACCAGAGGGGCTGATGCTAGACTCTGGAGATAGTCGTGATGCTGTCGAGAGATGTAAGCGGGTTCTTTGTCAGCACTAACCAAGCTGACTAACCCAAAACTTCACTGTGCCTTCAAATGCGGAAACACGCTCCAAAGGAAGGCCTGAAAACACCCCTAGTCCTGGGACTTGCCCCATGACCTGTAGGCCAGTTTCGTCTTGGACACATTTGTACTTATTTTTGATTGTCGACGCTTGGTAGGTGAGCAGCTTCGTCTCTGCGCACCCTCACACCGTCCACGACGATAAAAGCAGTATTGCCCAGATGCGCGGACGTCATATTTGGCGCGGAACTGGATGCTTGGAGATTGCCGAGCTCTCGAGGATGATAGAAAGGACAATCAAAGTACAGCTGTCCATGCGAAAGTGCTCGTTCCTTTCTCAGAACGTCATCAATGCGAGGGCCATTGTAGCATATCAAAACTCGTTCGACGCAGATAGGTCGAAGACTGGTATCGCGATGTATCGTAAGCCTGGTGAATAAGAGCACACCGTCCGTCAAACGTTCTTGGTGTTGGAGAATTGCGAGGTTCCCACATGGCGACAGTAGCGTGGACAGCAAGCGCACCTTCCGCGGGCGGATTGTGTGGAAGCAAGACAATGCCATCGCTGCCCGCTTGATCCAATGAAAGCACGTCGTGATACCAATGTTGTCTGCTGTTTACAGACGGCGACCGTTGCTCTCCAATGGCTCTGACCCTTAAAACGCGTCGCGAAACGCCAAATCACGTTTTGTGCACTTACGCGACTCGCGACATGCTAGCAGGCTAAGATTGTCGCCCGTCGACAACCCGCACGTCCCTCGCCGCTTCCAAATAAACACACCTTGCTGCAGCTGTTACTTTCTCTGATCGCCCTAACACTCTCGCGGGAAATCTCAACACCATCCATCATCCTAGCCACCTTCGTCGACCACCAGTTCACACAGCGCACCAGTCCTCAAGATGTCTGTAGTATCGCTTCTCGGCGTCGAGGTCAAGAACAACCCCGCGCCTTTCGACGCGCCGTACGAGTTCGAGATCACCTTTGAGTGCCTGGAACAGCTGCAGAAAGGTACGTCTGGCTGGAAGCACATTGCGAACCCCACTAATGCTTCTCGCAGATCTTGAGTGGAAGTTGACCTATGTCGGCTCTGCCACCTCGTAGGTGCCGCGCAAGGCAAACAGACAACGTCTTGAACTGACACAGTACAGCAACGAATACGATCAAGAGCTTGACTCTGTCTTGGTTGGACCGCTGCCCATTGGCGTCAACAAGTTCATCTTCCGCGCCGACCCTCCAGACCTATCGCGCATTCCCAACAGCGAGATTATTGGCGTCACAGTCATTCTACTAAGCTGCAGCTACGAGGATCGAGAGTTTGTGCGTGTTGGCTACTACGTGAACAACGAGTACACAGACGAGGCGCTCGCACTAGAGCCGCCTGCGAAGCCAGTCATTGAGAAGGTGCAAAGGCAGATTCTTGCGGAGAAGCCACGTGTAACACGGTTCGCAATCAAGTGGTACGCTTGCGACACATGATAGGCAGTGGATTGAGCTAATTCTGCTAGGGATTCCGAGGAGTCTGCCCCGCCAGAGTTCCCACCTGAGCAACCCGAGGCCGACCTCGTCGCAGACGGCGATCAATACGGTGCCGAGGAGGAAGAGGAAGAAGAGGAGGAAGAAGCAGAAGCTGCTGCCGTCGAAGGCGAGGATGCGGCAATGGCTGGCGCCGAAGATACTGCAGGGCCTGCGAATGACGAGGATGCCGAGTCGGACACTGGCAGCGAGGAGATTGACATCGAGGACTCCGAGGGAGAAGATGAGGAGGAAGAAGGCGAAGAAGGCGGCGAAGATGACATGGAGATGGACGACGCCGAGGCCGCGAGTGGTGAGAAGCAAGCTCAGCAGCAGCCTGGTGGTGTTCAGCAGCAACATGGCGCGGACGTCATGGTCCACTAGGTCGCTGTGTCAGTTTGAGCTTAGTTCGTTTACTGCTTCGTCGGTCATCCTTCTGGACGAAGTCTCACACGAATATGGATATTCTAGTCGAAGCTTTTGAGCTGCTTTACACGGGTTTTGGAGTCAGTCTTGGGCCTCATGCGGTCATGGTCATCTGCTTAAGCTCCAAACTTTTGCACTTGCGAAGTTTGTTCTGGGATAGTGTGTAGAAATGAACGCACGGTCACGTTTCAGGTCAACTCAGGGGCCCTTAAATTGGTGACATGCGGAAGGCCAGATGCAGCCTCGCAAGCCAAAGCTCAGCCGACGGTTGTCAAAAATCACGGTGCATTTCCACGCTCCGCAGTCACCTCAGCCTGACAGCTTAGCTCATTCTTGATAGGTCAGGCGCATGCGAAACAGCCCAAACATGCCAAATGCGGAGCGCGGTAGCGACGCCAGTCAAGACATAGCCTCTGAATGGCGCAGCGCACTCGTGGATCCGACAACTGGATCCCGAAGCACCGTCAGTCTCAAACATATATAGTAAACGTGAGCCCCGGTGCGCGCGGCAAGAGATCTGTAATATGGCGTTTTTTGGTCATTCAACACTCTTCCCATGACCCTGCTTGTGCCAACCCAACCATCTTAGCAAAGCTTCAAGATCTAGCTCCAAGACTCTCACGCCTCAACAGCCTTGGAATGTATTGACTACCTTGACTATCCCAGCAGCAAACAGCCTTCTCGACTGTTTGTGTCTCTCGCTCAGCTCAGCCTGCTGTCACTTCCCACCTTCGCCCCTCCTTTGACAGTGTGCCGCCCGCTCCCGATCTCCTGTACTGTGGTCGCTGCACATCGCTGCATCGCGCGTCGATTTTGAATACGACACATACGACCGGGCTTAGGACAGCCCAGAAAGCGCCCGCGACGCGACTCAGGGTCAGAGCGTGCGGTACGGAACCTCGTACTACCCCGCCAAGGTCATACAGGTAATGACCTTCTTGAATCCACCCGGCACCAGGGATCTTGCCCAGCTCCATGACAGCTCCACGGGAGAATCTTTTGTGCGGCCGAACTCCTGAACAACTGCTCTTGCTCTCGGACTACGGCTAACGCTCGCTCTATCCAGCACCCTTGTCAGGTTGACGACGCGCACCAACAATGAGCTACCAGCAAGGCCAGCCCCAGCTTGGGGCTACATTCGTCCCTGGCGGCTTCGACGATTATTATATGCCTGCTCCTTCTCCTGAAGTCATCTCGCCCGCGCCGCAACGGTTCGTGGTCCTCAAAAGTAGTGCTTGAGGGTGCGCCCGCTGACGTAGCCTTTTCGCTGTAGTATAATGCCCGAAGTGCCTGAGCAGATGCAGGACAACTTGGTTCACATGGAGCTGGAAGCGAACGACCCTCGAGGCAATAACAGCCGCATGTCACCGCCAGCGCAGGGCTACAATAACCAGACGCAGCAGAACTTCCCGCCGCGACAGTCGAGCTACCAGAACGAGCTTCCAGCAAGCGACGGGCAATGGCCGGCGCGACAAGCAAGCATTTCCGCCGCCTTTCGGCAACCACCAAACGTGCAGCCACAACCGGTGCAATCGCAGCAACCATCCCACGATTACAACCAGTTCGCACAGCACAATGAGTCTCCCAACTTCTCGCCGTTCCCTAAACTTCCCAACAAGCCACCGAATGTGCCTCCATCCGACGACGAGAAGGAGGCAGTTTTGGAAAATGCGCGGTTGCCGGTCCTCAACTCAAACGACCCGGAGATGCAGTTGGCATGGGCGCAAGATGCATTGGCATATGTAGACTCTGCGCAGCTACATGAGCAACGCATTGCGGAAATACAGGGCGCCACGCCTGCCACGCCTCAAGTCGAGCATCAGCTCAGGGTAGACGCGATGAACGTGGTGACGTTCTTGGCGGACCAACATCACCCAAAAGCCACGTTCATGCGGGGCATGTGGCTGGAGTTTGGGAAGTTTGGCATGCGGGCAGACAAAAAAGAGGCGTTTCGATGCTATTCGCGTGCCGCTTCAAAAGGATACGCGAGGGCAGAGTATCGAATGGGCATGCAGTTCGAGCAATCGAATGATCCTATCAAGGCACTCCAGCACTATACAGCAGGGGCAGAACAAGGCGACTCTGCGAGCAACTACCGACTGGGGATGATGACATTGCTGGGCCAGCACGGGCAGCAACAGGACTTCGCCCGAGGCATTCAGCTCATCCGCCAAGCGGCCTCGACTGCAGACGAAAATGCACCACAGGGCGCGTACGTCCTAGGCATGCTTCAGGCGCGAGAACTCCCCCAGATCAACGTCCCAGAGATATATCTGCCCTACGATGAAAAGTCGGCCAGGCAGAATATCGAAAAAGCTGCGTATCTTGGTTTCGCGAAAGCACAGCTGAAGATGGGCTCGACATACGAGCTTTGCAGCTTAGGCTGTGAATTCAACCCCACGTTGTCGCTACACTACAATGCACTTGCGTCATGCCAAGGTGAAGCAGAGGCGGACATGGCGATCAGCAAGTGGTTTCTTTGCGGTCACGAGGGAGAATTCGCGAAAAATGAAGAGCTGGCGTACCAGTATGCTCAGCGGGCGGCTGTAGCAGGACTACCTACGGCCGAGTTTGCCATGGGATACTTCCACGAGATCGGCATGCATGTACCAGTCAATGTTGAAAAAGCGACTGAATGGTACGAAAAGGCGGAAAAGAACGGCAACAAAGATGCAGCAGCTCGTATAGAGAGCATCTCAAAAACACATCGGACACTGTCCAAGAAGGACCACGAGAAAGTCGCGATCAACATGATCAAATCGAAACATGGCTCGATGCGAGGACAACGCCCGGCAAGACTGCAGAAAGCGGCGCCTACCTTGCCATCCATCAACGACAACAGCCCTTCAGACTATGAATCAGATGCTTCGCCTATTACCACTGCGGCAAGCCGTATGGGCAATCGTGCAGACGCAACCACACCTTATCCAATATCTGACAAGCCTCCCATGCTTGGCAATCCTTCGCCCTCCACCCCTTACGATCGTCCCGCCACAACGACACCGTATCCGATGGACAACGGGCCGCCACGACTGGGTCCTCAGCCTCGTCCAGGAATGGCAGGTGGCTTCGCGCCCGAGCTGCGCGCGTCGAGCACCAGACCAACTTCATCCGCCTTTAACATCAACCCAAACATCTATCCTCCAAACAATGGATACGGGCGAGGAGGGCCACGACCAGGACCCGGACCTGACATGGGGCAGCTGCCGTATCGCCCGCACACGAGTGTCGACAATATGGGACCTGGACCTGGCCGGGGTGGACGTCTACCGAGCGGAGGTCGTGGCGGCCCGCTACCACCGGGAGGACCGGGTGGTTACAGGCAACCCGGTGGACCAAGTGCTCAGCACCCTGAGCCGCAACAACGTCCGCAGACCGCGCAACCAGCAGATATTGGGTTCAGTGCACCAGACGGAGGACGAAACAAGCTACAGAAGGCCGGAGCGCCGTTGCAGAAACAGCCCACGCTGCCAGACATCGGTTATGTTGCACCCCTCGAGCCAAGACAACATACACGTCCTTCGACCGTGCAGCCTGGTCAGGAAAGCCGTTTGTCATCGCGTCCAGATAGACCTTCAACTGCTGCGCCGGGTCAAGGCCCTCGGTCTTCACCACGGCCAGGTTCCGCTGGGCGACCATCTGTGCCTGATGCTATGCCGAAGCCCAATAGAGTGGCAACCATACAGCAACAGTCACTACCGCAAGGACCGAAGCCTTCCAAACCAACTCCCTCACAGGCTGGCAAGCCAACAGGCTCGGCGCCACCCGCGAAACCAGCTACACCTTCCACCCCAGGCAAAGGGCCGAAGACCTTCGACGAGATGGGCATTGGCCAGGCGCCCAAGGACAGCGATTGTGTAAGTTTCTCATGCAGTCGAGGGATGACAATTTTGCTAACAGGAACAGGTTGTCATGTAGTGTTACCCCAGTCATCTAAACTTTGATAGAATTAGTTGCATAGCGATTTGCATCTGCCTGTATTTGGATTGTTCGTTGATCTTGGCATGGCGGCTTCTGTTTGCCCAATATATACCCATGATAATGTGTACTGGCGATCAAAATATGATTGTGAGAGTAGTTGCAATGACAAGTAGACATGACCGAGATGATATCTATGTGTACACCTTGTATACAAGGACTCGTCATGTGAAGCGTTGCGACTTTGCCTGGTGATAATCTGATGGCATTTTAGCGCGTCGCGTGAGCACGTGATCGTTTAGAAGGCAACCAAATCAGAAAGCCAATCAGCCTGCCCTAACGTCGGCGACCACTGAAGAGAAGCACGTAGACCTGCTCATTTGGGCTTGTTTCAGGCCTCGTGGTGACGTAACAATCTATCGCAGCAGCGACAGTGAAAAGGTAAAGGTGTAGATGAGAAAGTGAAGCCGTTGAGCACAGACTCGCACGGATCAGGGCTCATTAGCGGGGAAGGAACGCGTCTCCCACTACCTCACGTACAACGCTCACGCCTCAACTCGAGCCTCACTCTGACAATCCCACCGCCGTGCGTGTAGCGATGGCTGCAGTAGTGTCTGCAAAGCGGCCTCGAGCCCTTACGAATGGCATCGATGTCGCCAGCGGCGTTGCTTACAACGGTCGCGTAGGTTTCCCCGTTCAACGCACTTTGCGAGATACCTTGCTAAAATGTTCAGGAGAAACGGCCACGACATTCAACGCCCGGAGCGAGCGACCAGTCCTCGAGCGATGGAGCATCAGACGATTCGAGCGATAGCGAGTCCGAGCAACGCGATGATGGTCGTGAGAACGAGCAGATGATATGGGCAACCCAGCAAGTGCAGCGCGACTTTCAAGCGACGGCAAACAAACAGAATATTGCGACAGATTCTGGCATCATCGAAGAGATCCAGTGCATCAACTTCATGTGTCACGAGCACTTGACAGTCACTTTGGGACCTCTCATCAATTTCATTATTGGTCACAATGGTAGCGGAAAGAGTGCAGTACTCACGGCGCTCACGATATGCCTGGGCGGAAAGGCAACTGCAACGAATCGTGCCCAGAATCTCAAGAGCCTTATCAAGGAGGGCAAGGATCATTCTAGCGTTCAAGTTCGCATCAAGAACCAAGGCGCCCTTGCGTACAAGCCCTCACAATATGGCGACTCCATCACCGTCGAACGACACTTTAGCCGATCCGGAACATCTGGTTTCAAATTGAAGGACATGAACAACAAGATCGTGTCAACCAAAAAGGCTGAGCTGGAGGACATTTTGGATGCATTCTCCATGCAGATAGACAACCCCATGAATGTGCTGACGCAAGACATGGCTAGGCAATTCCTGAACCACTCAACGCCGAAGGACAAGTACAAGTTCTTCTTGCAGGGAACGCAGCTCGAAACTTTGAGCAGAGATTATCAGCAGATTGAGCAGTCTCTGGAGAACATGAATTCGAAGGCGGAGGTGATGAAGGCCGACATCGGGGGTCTGCGGAAGGAGATGGAAGATCTGGCGAGCAAGGCTCGACGCGCGGAGAATCTTGCCAAGATGAGAGCTCGCGAAACAGAAACCGCGCACCAGGCCTTGTGGGCTCGAGTCGAAGAGGAAGAGGAGGAAGTGGCTAAGGTTGATACTGAGCTTGAGAGATTGGCAACGGTCATTGAGAGAAGGAAACGGGTGGCGGAGGAGGCTTCGGAAGCTTACGATCGCTCTGATACGGCTCACGAAGCTGCAAAAGAAGATGTTGCAGAGATCACTGTCGAAATGGAACCAGCGAAGCAGGAAGCACTGGAACTGAAGGCGATTTTCGACGGATGTAAGGATAGACTCTTCGGGCACAAGGCGGACGAACGACGCGCTGCCGAAGATGTAAAGGCCAAGGAGAAGATCATCAAGACGTACGAGAAGGAGATTGAGGAGCACAAACAGCGACAGGCGGAGGCCGACAATGGCCTATACGCCGAGAAGATGGAGCAGGTGGAAGACGCGAAAGCCGAGGCAGCTCGTGCCAAGGAGGCCAATGAAAATCACAATGCTGAGCTTCCTCGCATCAAGGCAGCATTTAAAATCGCCCAGCAAGAAAAACATGCTGCGGACCAGAAAGTGCACAAGGTGCAAGACGATGAGCGCAGCATTCGAAGCAATATCCAACGTCTCCGCCAGGGACAGCGTAATTGGATTGACGGTTATCAGCAGCCCCAGAATCTCCAAAAATTGCTACGAGCTATCGACAGTGATCGAAGGTTCCGCGAAATGCCGGTAGGTCCCTTGGGTCGGCATGTGAAGCTGCTGCGTCCCGAGTGGGGTTACATCTTAGAGAAGCAATTCGGGTCTTCCTTGAATGCCTTCGTTGTGACGAGTCGCGCTGATCAATCATTACTCTCCGACTGGATGAGAAAGTGCAATTGGCAAGCCCCCATGTACATCGGGAAGTCAGACCCCATCGATACGTCCTCAAACGAACCCGATCCCAGTCTGCTGACGTGGATGAGAGCGCTCAAGATCGAAAATCATCTTGTCCGGAATCAATTCATCATCAATCAATCGTTTGAGCAGACACTGTTGATCGAAGAACGCACCGAAGGATATCAGCTCATGTCCAACCGCGGGCCGCAGACACGGAACGTCAAGATGTGTTTCACGTTCGCAGAGGGCGACAAAAGGAGAGGTCGTGTAATCAACTACACAAACAACGGCGGCATCAATGACAGCCCGATCGATGAGTACAGAGGAATTCTACGCATGCAGGTGGACAAGGAAGACCAAGTCAAAGAGGAACAAGCACGTCTCGAGGGCGTCCAGCTAGAATTGCAGGACTGGGAGCGGACTGCGCATGATCTACAAAAGACAGTGGATGCTTGCAGAGCAAAGGAACTAGATCACATCAAGGAGGCTAAGCGTCTCACAGTTGTCTTCCAGGAGGCTGCCGATACTGTTGGTAGGCTTGAGGACGAGTTGAGCAATGCCACCCCAGATGCTGCCGCTATCGAAGTTCTTCAGGACAGCTTGGTCGAAGCTCAAGATGACGCCCGTCGCGCGGGGGAAATATACGAAGATATTATTCTCCAGCGTGACAAGCTCAATGAGGAGAGTAGGACAAGCAAGAGAAATCTGGAGGCAGCGCAAAAAGCTGTGGCGGACCTTGAGTTCAGACTGAATAAGGCTCAAGCTACAGTCCGGCGGTATCAAGGCCAGCGCGAAGACGACTTGAAGAACAAGAACCACGCCCTCCACCAAGTCACTACGGCCGAAGAGAATAGGGCAGTGTGGGTAGCCGAACGCGAAAAGGCACAAGCCGAAGTGGATACATACGTTCGGATCGCTAAAGAGCAATGCCCACAACGCGTTCCGGTCCCACGAGGCAAAACGTCAGACGAATTGGGAGAGATGGTGAAAAAGCTCACGAACACTCGACGGGAGACGGAACGAGAGCTGGGTGGCTCACAGGACGAGCTTTTGCGAAAAGCCAATGAAGCGAAGCGGAAACACCAAGCTGCGAGAAAGGAATTTGAGGATATTGAGGGAGTGAAGACTGTAAGTTCGACAGCGCTAGATGCTCTGCAGTGGTTGACCAATCTCCTCAGCACCTCATTACCACCCTCAATCACCGTCGTCAACGCTGGCAGCAATTCCGATCAGGTATATCCGTCCGAGCCCGCGTCACATTCAACTACCTCCTCAGCGAGCGCAAGTTCCGTGGCACACTCAGCATCGACCACAAGAAACAATTGCTCGATATTCATGTAAGGAAATGTCGATTATCATTTGGATGACCATTGACCTCGTAAGGTACAACCAGACATTACGGAACGAAGCGGAGATGGTCGGCAAACCAAGACGCTGTCTGGCGGTGAGAAGTCGTACTCGACGGTTTGTCTCTTGCTTGCCCTATGGGATGCCATGGGGTCCCCGATTCGCTGTCTTGATGAGTTGTAAGTCTCGTACTACCCTCCACAAAGATTGTGCTAACATTGCTAGCGATGTTTTCATGGACAGCGTCAACCGTGAGCGCAGCATGAAGATGATCATCCAAGCTGCGCGACGCTCGATTGGTCGACAATTCATCTTCATCACACCCCAGGCCATGAACAACGTGGATCATGCGTCTGATGTCAAGATAATTCGGATGAGTGATCCTGAGCGCAATCAGACGGCCTTGAATTTCCGTCGTTGAACGTTTGAGTTTCAACAGGCGACGTTCGCATCTCTTTGGCGCATTTGGGTGGACTGATCTGATTCTGCGAGGTTTCGCTGGTATTCTTCGCGTTAATATACCCTCTCGACCTGGCGTTGTATGTACGAATATCGGGCTGCTGCTAGTCTATTCTCCCCGTCTGGAGACGATGCGGGGTGCTGAAGGGGCGACCTGATACCATCGTTGTTAAATATCTCTACATTACGCCTGTGTGGCTTTGAGACTGTATTGAGTGCCCCTGCGTGTCTAATCATGCGGGAAAGTGGAGTGAGAGCTGCAACGCGCCAGGCGTTTCTGCCGTTAGCGGTTGTACGGGGAACGGACTTTAGCAGTGCTGATGTGCAGCAGGGACCTTGGCCCTTGTCTCGATTGGTCGGGTCCGATAACACAGCGACAACCTACACGAGTCTCGCTGTCCAACCTCACGTAACCGCAAGAGCCGCTCTGGCTTTGCTACTACGCTGTCTCTCGCTTAGCCCTTCACTGCGGTGAAGGTGGATGCCTCCGACCAGCCCTGGCGATTCCACCACGCAGCATGGCTTCCTCCCCGCCCTCCATACCCGGCACTCCCAGGACGGCGTCGCCCTTGCCCTCCGAAGAAGAGCCCGTCCGCTCGCTCTCCTCCTCGCCCGACGATGCGCACACCATGGCGACCCAGACTACAACTGGGGCTGTGTGGGCGGCTAGTGTGCCCGCGACTGCTGTGAGCGCTGCTGCAGCCGACGACACGACGTCTAGGGTGCCGAAAGGGAAAGAGAAGGCTGCGAAAGGACCGCTCAGACTGCTCGATCTACCGGTAGATATTCTCAAAGAGATCATCCACCAAGTAAGACTAGCTCTGAAATCCCAACGTATACATGCGCTCTGTAAACTACCCGCTGACCACGTCAAACATAACAGCTGCCACACACCAACGACCTCACCTCTCTCTCCCTATGTCACTCCGCGCTACACCAGCTTACGATCCCATGCATCTACTCGCGCTTCGATATTGTCTGGCCAGACGAGAGTACGCACACCGAGCCACGATCAGGCGTCGATGCGCTCACATATGGCCTCGCAACACTGGTCATGGGAGATGACTGTTTTCCCCACCAGAACCGACTACGGCAGCACGGGAGTGTCGCCGGACCACTCGTCAAATCCGCCAGTACACCGTACCTTATTCAACCGCGACGATTCGGCAACTACTATGGGCAGTTTACTAAGAAGTTCTCCCTCGGCAACGGGCCGCAAGCATGGGTGCAAGAATATATGATTACGAAGGAAGGTGGAAAGATGCTGGGAACCTTGGTCGCACTGGCCATCGCGCGTATGATCAACCTGGAGACTTTCGTTTGGGATATGCCAACTGGAGTGCTTCGCGACGTGTGGCTCGCGCTCTCCAGTTTGGCGCACCGGAGCGATGGAGAAGAATGCCGCCTGGAGCGGCTGTGGATTCGATGGCACGACAACACGATCGACTCACCGATGCCTCCGCCTGCACCCCCGATGATACTTAACAATGTCGGCGTACCCCCGCCCCCCAATACCACACATCCGAGCGGTGTTGGGACGGTCCAGCCTCCGATCGTGGTACCTCAGCCCTATCTTCCTAGTAGCGCGTCTGCGCTGGATCGCGTAGAGCACCCGACCTTCTCTGTCATTCCTGCTCTCAAGAGCCTGAGCGTCCTTGACATCGACGAATTGCCATACCTGGACGAAATGAGCATACTGATCGCGAGATCACACAAGAAATTGCGCGAACTTCGCGTTGGTATCGCACCGCATGCGCAACAACGTGATTGGGTCACTGTTTGGGAAGGTGATGGTCTTCAACAGGTGGACTACAATGCCAAAACGACAGCTGCGAGCTCGATCGGCGAGAAGAGGCTGGGAGGTGTGTTGGGCATACTTGCGGGACGAATCCACAACATGCGCCACTCGGAGGACGCCCAAGCGCAGAGTCTGAGGTCGTCTATAAGTGGCCTGACGGAGCGACTAGTAGAATCAACGCCCATCAAGGCAGCTGTGCCTAATCCACTACCCTCCATAGCGTCCCTCTCGATGCAGGATCGCGACCCCGAAAACGATCTGGATCATTTTGGCAACCCAATGGCAGAAGCAGTTGTTCCGGAAGGTGTCAGTCTGTTCAATGAGAGTCCTCCGATTGATGAAGACGCCACACTACCGCCGTTAGCAGACCCAGTAAGGACGGCGAATAGGCCACCTACCTCGCCGGCAGCCCACAGTGACCACGTGGTCGCCTGCGATGCCGCTCAAAATGCACCAGAGGAACTTCTCAATGATCGTTTGAAGCTCGAAGTACTAGAGCTCGAACGTGTGCCATTATCAGTGGCTGTACTGCGCAGAGCCTTTGACTGGTCCATACTGTCAACTCTGACGTTATTACATTGCAGCAATCATGAACAATTGTGGAAAGTGCTACGCCGGCAGTATACGCCTCGCTCCGTATATCCTGGCTCGCCGTCCACGTCGAAGGCGTACAAAGCTTCATACACCCTACGCAATGAGTACCAGTTGAATCTCAAGCGTATACACACCAATACCGTATCGCCTTCCTTGATCTCGTTCCTCAAAGAGACTCTAGCACCTAATAGTCTCGAGGTCCTCTTCCTGCAGGAAGGTCGTTCATACTCGTCCACAGTCACAGTAGATGCGATATACAGGGGGCCCATGAGGAGGCACAGGTCAAGCCTGAAAAAGCTGATGATCGATAGTGGTGAGAAGGGACCGGATGGACACACAACCACAAGCTCAAGGTGGCGTCGGTGGATGTTGAATCGTGAGATCCTTACGTTCATCACCAGTGGCCGTATGAATAGCTTGCGGGAACTGGCAGTCTCAATCGACTACAAAGACTGGGTAAGCACCTTCCAAGTTGACGGACTTCTCCAACTTACAATGATAGCATCATTTCCTGCAACGTCTCCCGTACATACCACACATCCGTTCCCTTTACATTCCCTTCATTGCCGATCACGCACACGGCAGCAACATTGATCCGCGCGAATTGGCTTATCAGATACTGGATATCGTACATTTGCGTCCAGAGATCGAACTCTGCTACATGGGCCTGTCGTCTAAGTGCTTCGAGATCCTGGAGAATCGGCCCTCGAATTACGACTTGCGGCATGATGGCATGCATGCTGATGGCAGCGGCTCTGGTTATGTGGCTCATGATCCGATGTTGTCAGATGATGAGAGCGAGGCTACCGAAGAAGAAGACGATGACGACCTGGACAACGGCGTGGCTCCGGCTGGTGGAGACGAAACAGAGAGCGAGGCGAGCGACGACGTGGAAGTCGAGAGTGACAATGAATCTTTCTTGCAGGAGTCGCACAAGGGTCCGAAACTGCGAGTACGAGAGATTCTCTTTTACGAAGAGCGGGTCGAAGCCTTCAGGCGCCGCCACGGCGTTTTGAGGCCATGAAGACTCTACATGATCTGGACGTATGTGTTATATGCTGCATTTGAAAGCACGGACGAAGGCGATGGGAGAATTATGGCGTTTATCGTGTATATCCACGTCCATTGTGTCAGACACGATCTGGATTTCTGTAAGGTGTCTGGAGATGCTGAGGTCATTATTCCAATCGTCGATGTAATGTTAGATTAGGCTCGTGAAGTCCTGCGTTGTGCAGAGCACCAATGCAATTGATGCACAAGCATCGACTCGAATCATAAAGCGACTTGCTGTCATATAGTATCCTATACTATCCACTCGCAGCGCTCGAGAGCGATGGCTCATGAAATATGGTTCACGTGAGCACGCGTTTTGTCCAAGCTTGGAATGACCGCGACCAGGACTCGTCCAAACACAAAAACACTACCACCCCACACGACGTCACGGTGAAACTTCACGCCAGAAAGATCGCCAAACCGGTAACAGTGTGTCCCTCACCACGCAAAAGCGACTGAAATCTTGTCCGCCTGTAACGAGGCATCTACTGTAACACCTCAAGCCGTGGGGCTTCTCCGCACCTCCGCCATGGACCACTCGACCCTGGTCTTCGCGTCCGTCTTCCCCGTCCTCTCGCTCTCTCACACAACGCCCACTCCAGTCGCGACACCAATTCTGGGATACACGGCGCTCGGCAGCTCTTTCGGGAGTCCGTATACAGGCAAGAATATTGAAGGACAGGGTCAAGAGCACCGCGCCGTCAAGCGTGGCCAAGCATGGAGCTGCGCGACGAGATTCTTGAGCCTGCCAAAGGACACATCAATTCTACCGAGACTACACAGGACCAGGGACGTCGAAGAGGCGCTAAGCTATCTGCTCATCGGAGAGGGCAGGAGTGAAGACGGGAAGGAGGATAGCTTGGTGGAATGGTACACAAACGAGTGCCGACTGCACTTCGCAAACCATGTCAGACCCGACCTTGAGCAGATGTGGAGGGCAGAAGTTCAGCTACAGCATGCGTGGGACCTTCTTGGCGAGACGCTAAGAGTGTTCGAGCAAGTGCAGACCGTCTACCTCGAGCCTTTCCATGAGCACATTCTCCCATTCGTGCAACAGGGAGCGAGTGCTTCGACGTTACGACCAAGCAAACCTACGCAGATTATTGAAGCTGACTTAGCCGACGCTACGAATTGGAAGTTCCGGACGGACATACACGCGGTGTTTGCCCATTGCCTGCCCGGCCAGCGCTACTCCAACACCCTCAGCTATGTGCTGTACGACGCAGGATGTAGGCTGTTCCGTATCTACATTCAACAGGATGGTTTACAACCATCTTCAACGCCAGAGGTCACCGCCGACTGCCGAAAACGCATGACTGCACTCTTGGTAGGCTTGGAGCGTGTTGGACTTGGAGGCGACAACGCACAGAAAGCCTTTGCGCATGCCACCAACAAGCTGTTGGACTCCTTCATCACCAGCCACTACCTGAAGGTCGATTGGTATTCGAAACAGTCTATCGTGCCGCACTTGCGAGCATGGATTCAAAAAGGCTTCTGCCCGCTCGTCGAGCTTGTGCTAGAGTGCCTGAGGTGCGAGCAGAGTAGCATTCTGCCTACTGAAGTTGCATCATGGCAAGAGATGGGCCTCAATAGATTGGGTCGGGCAAGAGTCGACAATCTTTTTGACTTCGTCATGAACTGGGACAAGAGCTTGGGCGCTGTTCTTGACATCAAAGAATACTTGAAAGTCGCCGGTGCCAAGCAAAACCTTACATCCAGCTTCTCACAGCAGATATCGAGACGGTTACTCCACCCTGGAGCAACGACCACATATGTACTCAACGTGTACATCTTGATTATACGCTCATTTCACGTGCTCGAACCAAAAGGCGTACTGCTCGAAAGGGTGGCGCGGCCCATTCGACGGTATCTGAAGGAGCGGGAAGACACAGCTCGGATCATCATCTCGAGTCTCCTCACTGACCTTAGTGACGATACGGGTACGAAGTTCTCGTCTAACAGCGAGCTCTCATTTGAGATTGCCAGCGAAATGGCAAAGCCCTTCGCAAACTTTGGCCAAGAAGCTGATGATGAGCTGAACTATGGTGACATGAACTGGCAGCCGCTGCCGCAAGATGCGTCACCGGAGTACAAGAAGTCGAAGGTCGAGGATGTCATCTGGTTCTTGCTGACGCTTTGGGAGCGTGAGGACTTCATCAACGAATTGAAGAACATCTACGGAGATCATCTTCTGCGATGTCAAGACCCTGAGTATGAGAAGGAGATACGGCTGCTTGAACTTATCAAAGTACGTCTGGGCGACGACAAGCTGCAAGCATGTGAGGTCATGCTTCGCGACGTCTTGGATTCAAAGCGCATCAACGCATCCATCCGAGCAACGACTACTTCGACACTGCCCGCCTTCCAAACGCCAGACTCT
Source organism: Setomelanomma holmii (assembly GCA_010015745.1). NCBI lineage: Eukaryota > Fungi > Ascomycota > Dothideomycetes > Pleosporales > Phaeosphaeriaceae > Setomelanomma > Setomelanomma holmii. The sequence continues at coordinate 398,948 of ML978167.1, forward strand.
CGTACCAGGGGACCACAAACGCCAGAAGCTTTTCAACTTCGTACGCCTCGGCCACGCCGTCCTGGAGCGTCTGCCTCCAAGACCGCAACGTCCACAGCGAGTCCAACGCCTCCACCAGATACCACGCTCAATGCGCAAATCCTGTCCTCCTTCTTTTGGCCGTCTCTACGCGATGACACTTTCCGCGTGCCTCTACAAATCGACCAGCTACAGAAAGAGTACGAGTCCCGCTTCGAGCGCATCAAGGGTATGCGGAAACTATGCTGGATGAACGCTCTTGGCGAAGGCTCAATCACCCTCGAGTTTGATGATCGGACAGAAGACTTCGACCATCTCACACCGTGGCAGGTCAGCGTCGTATACGCTTTCCAGCCTCAGCCAGGCGAGGAGCACATCGCCAAGAAAAAAGGCAAGGGCGGAGAAGGCATATCCCGCAATGTGGACCAACTCGAAGAAATGCTCGAAATGGACGAGAGTCTTGTGCGTCAAGCCCTCGCCTTCTGGGTCGGCAAATCCGTGCTGCGTGAAATTTCACCATCCACCTATACCGTCATTGAATCATTGCCTCGCAAATCTTCGCAGCTTCAGGCCGACGAGGACGCTGCAGCGGCTGCCGAAGAGCTCGCGGCCGTTCAAGCGGCGCAGACTACGACGGTCAAGAGTCAGATGGATGTGCTAAACGAGAAGAAGGATGTGTATGCGGCGTTCATTATGGGTATGCTTACGAATCAGGGCAATATGCCGGCGAGTCGGATAGCGATGATGATGAGGATGATGGTTCAAGGCGGGTTCCCGTTTGGCGTTGAAGAGGTCAAAGGGTTGCTGACGGATATGGAGGGGAGTGGGAAGGTGATTGGACTGGGTGGAGATGTTTGGGGTGTGAAGAAGTGAACTTGCCATGCATACTACCTTGCATAATAACAATAACACAGCTATTGACATATTCGAGTGACTTGCCTCGGAGTATTACTCATTCCAGTATTATCAAACTTTTATGAGGTATGGCAGGCGCGAAGATGAATGATGGTGGCTGTCCGCTATGGCTGAAGTCCGCCTGCCACATCTGCAGAACCCCACTTCCAGACACCGCCCCCAAAACATCTAAGCCTCAGCCTCGCCCCCTCGACCAACATCATGACTTGCTCTCTCTCACCGACTGATCCTGAACCGTATTTGTCCTTTACTGGCAATCTGTCTTGTGACGTGATCAAACAACGAAGTCGCGACGAATATTATTCATTTCAGTGCGATGCCTGGTCTCAGCCTTGCTGCCCACCATGGAGAGCGACATCATTACATCAAATAATTCCAAGGCCAGTGACAACAGCATAGCAGGTAATGTTCAGCATAAACCTCTTGTCGACCCGAAGACACACATGCGCCTTCTCAAAGTCATACAAGGCAACCTCAATCAACGCATTAGCTGCACACTCTCAGCATGGCCACTTTCTTCAGTTCCAGCCTATACTGCGATTTCGTATACCTGGGGAAGTCCTTCCGATACTGCGACCATCCTCATTGATGGAAAGCCAAAAGTCGTTCGGCGGAACTGCGAGTACGTACTGCGCCAAGCCTACGCTGCAGATACAGATGCCTACTACTGGGTAGATGACATTTGCATCGACCAGTCGCTTACGGAAGAGAAGAACCATCAGGTGTCGATGATGGGCGATTTGCATAAGAGAGGAGCGCGGGTCTTAGCTTGTGTTGGCGAACATGCGGACGACAGCGAATTCTTGGTGAGTGTCCTTGAAAGGCACTCTTCGTACTTCACGCAACTATCTGGAGGTACCTCTACACATGATGTTGAAGCGTCGGTGGAGTGGACAGGAAAAATTCCCGTGGAGTGGATAAGAAGTATTCCCAGTCTCAGTATGCCGCCACGACTTCACAACTGTCATCTCCGGCCGAGCTTGTTCAACAGTCGCGCTAGGATCATTCGAGCTGCAGCCTGGTTTCTCCAACGTCCGCATTTCTCCAGGATGTGGGTACTGCAGGAGCTATACTTGGAGAATGGTAAAATCACTCTGTGTTGTGGTATGCACCACAAGCCATTCAAGCATCTCCTGGCGCTGATGCTCTTGCTCAAGCGATGGAAATACTTCTCTCGCGGATTTGGCCGTGCAATCAGAATTATCTCGAGGCTGGATCCACGAGCAAGGCTCTTCAGCAAAACCGTCGATATTGTCTGCCAAACTCCTGAAGCACAAAAAGGATTGCTCTGGGTAGGAACACTTCCTAACATGTAGCCAACGAGCCTTGCGGCGTTGGTCCTAGTCGTATCCAATTTTCAGTGCGAGGACCCAAGAGATAGGATTTACGGTACATGAGCCTTGGTTGACTGACATGGCCAGGATATGCCTCTCCCGGACTACAGCAAGGATATCTACAAACTTGCCTTAGGGGTGTCGGGTATCTTGCATACGCAGCTTCGGTGGTCTTCTGCCCCATGGAGAATGGACTGAACGATCCATGCTGATGTTGGCTAGCCATGTCAGAAGCCTGTTAGGTCTATCGACCGAACACGGTCTGATGCGTGAGGCTGTTCGCCAGCGACAGCTTCCTGGCTCGGCCAATGCCCATCACTCTTAATTAGCCGGCCCGCACAAAAATATTCGACAGAGCGAAATTCTTTGGTGGGGTTCAAAGATAGGAGACTGCTTCAAGTCTAGACTGGACGCCACCCATACAGAAATTCGAGATTCTCGCAATAGTCTCGTAGCATATGCTCCCCAAGAAACGCAATTCGTAGACTGGTTACTGAGTTGCCATAATAGTCACATGTTTATGAGCCATTCTGGTTGGTACTGGATGAAACGAGAGTTTGCCGAACACTACTATCTGGACCACTACCTGATCGTTCGTGTCCTTGCCAATGGACAATGTACTATCCTTGGCCCAGCTTTCCGGACGCCTGAATTCCGGGAACGGGTTATGCTGTCGAATCCAAGATGTTTCGTCATGTGGTGGGATGCAGAGGATCTTTTAGTACTTGAGTGGCGGTATCATCGATATAAACCCTATAAGGTGATAACAAAGCAGTTGGAACCATGCTTTGACATGTAAGTATCGATTACGCCTGATTCTACACTTGTAAAGGAACTATTTGACCCTGACTTCATTCGGCAGGAACTCAAGAAAGACCTGACTAAAGTATTCCTGGAGGCTGATTGGAATGGGTGAAGGACGCTGGAGACACACCACGTTCGGTTACTTATCGCACGACACTACTGAAGTTCCGCAAGCAAGTCACCTCAGCTACTAACAAGTCGCCAAGGCAATATTGCAATTACCACAAGCGCTTTGAATCCGCGACTTTGCCCTCATACGGAGAACTTGCACTGCACCTCGCAAGAGTCGTCGCGGTACACCCTTGGAGACTGAAAGATGTGGTATTCATTGGGAACAAGTAAATGCTGGACCGTAGAGCTTGTGGCGACTACGCTGAATCCAGCAGAAAGAGGCATCTCGGAGGTCTCTTCACACCAATTCAAGATCTGAGGCGCAAAACACAACTCGAAGCCTGGTCATGTAGTCATATCCAAGGGACCAAGAAAGATGCATAGAGCTCAAGCAATGGCCCATGTCTACGGCGCACTTCAGGTTGGATTTGATACGAGATCACCACCAAGACCATGACGACGCCAAAAGATCATCTCACGATCAGTAATCGGCCCTTTTACCACCGTTCCACAACCACCACACATCTCCACAGCATCCAGACCTGCACCCGTAACACAGAGACACAAACCTCCCACACTCTCACGTGTTACACCGGGCACCGTCGCACAACACATCTGCGCCGAAACACGTACCACGCCGCACAGTCACAGAGTCGTGTCCGTCGCACCAAGCCGTGTGAAATGAATAGGGACCTTGGCTTGGTGAGAGTGGCGTTTCTTGCACAACCATGTGGGAAGTGACTTGGAAAGTCTGATGGTAATAATGGCGCTGGATGCACACCGATCATGAGCGTGGTACGGCAACGGAGATGCGCTTGCTGATGCATGCACTTTTGCCGAGGGCGGCGTTGTTGCACAGAGATCTGAAATGAGGAAGTGATCTGATGGGGTCATTGAGGATCGAGTGGAAAGTGGGAAGCTGGCGGTAGGGTCAATGAGGAGGTGGTGGTGGGAAGAAGCAAGATGTGGCGTTGCGTGGACGTACGATTAGCGAGCCGATACGAGTATCGTATCCGTTCACTCGGATATGTGTCTCGATTTGGAGGTTCGCTGCGACTATGCGTGGTAGATGTGCATGTATGCACAGTGGTCACATCTTGTGAAAAGGAAGAGGCGGGAAAGGAATACTTTTCACGGTCGCAATGTATTCGCGATCCGAACGGAAAGTCTTACTGCACCAAGGTGCAGATGACAGGGACACCAAGGTAATGGACACAAGATGTGGGTTCTTCTGTGACTATGATCCTCTTACTCTATCACTAACACACTTTCCGTGACTGCCTTGGCGGCCTGTGCGTTGCCGGCCACGGCATAGATGCTCTGGATAGCAAACGCAGCCTCGAACTTGAAATCCTCATGACCCCAATTATCATCCGTGCACTGGTCCTCCGTCTCTTTCCTGACCCGTTCGCTCAGAGCAATACACTTCTCGTATGCCGGGATTGCCATACTAACAAGTCCCAAGCCATGCCAGATCCGCGCAACATTGAACCCAGCTTCTTGGACATGAATCGCGACATCTTCCTTGACGCGCAATTCATAGTACCGATTGATGAACGCCAGACCCTGCTGGATTTGAAATTGCCGATTCTCAGACAATCGCTTCATCGCATGCTGAATGTACGCGACTCCGATACTCAAGTTTAAAATAGGATCGTCAGGCGTGATGGCAAAAGCACGGAAGTAGTAATTCAGCGCCGCCATGTACGAGCCTCCACACGTAAGCACGTGCGCATACAGAGCGAAGAGCGCGGGATCATGGTCCTTGACGAATTTGACGTCCTCGACGTTGACCGAGTTCTGAAACCCGCCGGCGGAATCTTTGCGGTCGCGGAAGTTGTACCAGACACGTTGGTCCTCGGTGAGAAGTGCGTAGTCCATGGTTTTGATGTAGCGTAGGAGCACTTTGTGTGAAGGACCGCTAGAGTACTCGTCGGGCAAGGTGCAGAGGCGATTCACGCAGCTGTATAGGCGGAAAAAATCGCTGCTAAAGGGGTATTCTTTGAGAAGCCAACGAACTGCAGATGATGCTTGGGTGGAGTCGTCAGCTGCGAGGGCACAGACCAGCCGGCAAAGCTGGAGTTGGTGGTAGTAGTTCCTGTTGCGATTGACAATATTGGATCGTATGGCAATGTCGAGGGTGCTGAAGCATCGTTCATCGTCTCCCTCGCGTGCTTGAATAATGGCATAGCGACCGAATGCATCAACCCACTTGTCGAAGTGGACGCCCCAGAAGTCTTGCGGTGGCTGATCTGGTCTTTCCTTGAGTTCCGGATCCGTCTCGCCGTCTTCGACATTGTTTGCTGCAACAGCCAGGACCATCAATGCTGACTCTTTCCACAGCTCTTGGTCGCCTGTGCGTCTAAAGTATGACACAAAGTCTTCTTTTCGGTTGGAGTAGAAGAGGTCAAACATTGAGAATTCTTCAATGAGCTCCCGTGTAAGGGAAAGAACTCCGTTGATCGCAGTCTCGTCGCCTTCTTCGGCAGCATCGTAAATTTCTTCCAAGTTTTCGAAGCTTGCTTTGATCTCACGATGTTGCGCTCGGGCATTCAACAGTTCGTCAGCTGAATCCCTGGCGAGAGCCTCGAGCTTTCTTCGGAAGAATCTGTGGTCGATGGCATTGAGTGGCACGCTCGTACCCTCAATGGTAGTCGGCTTTGGAGTTGCAGGTCGGTTGTTCTCTGAGTCAGCTCGGAAGGGAAGGAAAGTTTGTGCCTTCGCTGGCTTCCTCGTACGCTTCGTCCGGAACAGACCTTCGTTGGGACGCTCCGCAAGTGGGCCGAGAGTCGGAAGATCTTTGTCTGAGCCATCATTCGCGTCGTCAACTTCACCTTCGCCACGACCAGTAGCCTTTTTAATGAGTTTACGGTTCTTCGCGACCGCACTCTTACGCGCACTGTGCTTGCCGGTTGCTTGCTTCCTCTGCGCAGTGTACTCATCCCTGAGCTCGTCGTAGGCCTTGAATCCTAGCTTCCGCAGTCTATGCGCATATTTGTTCTTGTAGAGAATCTGGGCTCGCTGTACTGCATCCGCGAGCAATCCCTGGTTCTCGAAGAATACAGCTAACCTGACGAGATCATCCACGGTCTCTGCATTCCACTCTTTCAGCATGGGAATCATCTCCTCTGCTCTGTCTGGCTTCCCCAAATTTTTAAAGCAAGTAAAGATGCCGAGGTAACTCATCAGCCCAAGCTCTTGCGAATTGTTGTTGTACAAAGGCTCGTAGAAACGCATGGCGTCCCGATCGTAACCAGCAGCATGTAAACAATCGCCGATAACGCGGAACAGATCTTCATAGTCCCAGACAAGGGCGTCGGGGCCGTGATCATCGGGCTCGAGCATTTCAAGGTGGTGCTGGAATTGGTCAGTGTCTGAACAGTTTTCTAGCCCAAGGACGTACCATAGCTTCTCGAAAGTCTTCGTTGCTCCTGCGCAACCGGAAGATACCCAATTTGACTCGAATCTCTTGGGGTAGTGACTGACCATGCTTGGCGTTCTGTGATTTGCGCTTGAACTGAGGAACAGCCACACGTCTAGGCTCGTCTTCAAGGTCAAACTCGCGGTCATCGTCTCGGTCGTCCCAGTATGTCTCCTTGCTCCTGCCCTGCTTCCACCGCGCCAAAACCTTGAGGCGCTCTAAAGCATAGTCATATTGCCCGCCCTTGTCTAGGAGGTCCAGATAGATGTTGATCATTTCCCAATCGAAAGGGCTTTCGCTGGGCTTCTGCTTGATGAAGATCTCAATGGCTTCTTCGAAGCTTTTTGTCAACTTTACGAGGTGGGTTCTTGTTTGCTTTTTGTTTGACGTGCCCATCATGGCCATGATCTTCAGGACCTCAGTGTCTGGGATCCGGTTCTTTTCTTTGCGTATTTTCAGCATTTTGCGTCCCAGCTTGACACATTTCGAGACATGTCCGAGGCTTGCTTCGATCTCGAGAATGTGGCTACGAGCTTCGTAATTGTCATTTTCGAGGAGGACAATCTGTTGCAAGCATCTCAAGTTGAGCGCTGTCTTGGCATCCTCATAATACTCTGGGTACTTCTCTTCGTCCAGTTTGTTGACGCGTTCAATGATGAGATGCCAGAGGCCAGCGTCGCGTTTGGTGGGCGCTCCAACGATGAGTGAATCAATAGACTTGACTTCGTCTCCCATTGCCGCGTAAATTTCCGAAGCTATGTTGTGGGCCTCGAATATCTCTGGATTAGTCTGAATGGCCCTTTGTACGAAGTCTAGTGCCACAGTGTAATCTTGGGCAATGAATCTATCGTTAGCCTGCCGTAACAGCTCCTTGACTTCCGGTCCCGGATCCGCTACTTTGCGAGGTCCTTTACGAGAGCCTTTGGGGCGTCCTCTACCGCGGGCGGCTTTCTTCCCTCGAGTTGACGCGGTGCCTGCATGACCACCCTTCCCCCGACCTGGAGGCCTCCCACGACGCCCACCACGAGCGACTTTCAAGGCACCTCCCCTTTGGAGTGGTTGGGCAGGTTTGGCGCGTCTTCGTTGTATCTGGCCGTCTGCATCCTCGAATTCTTCTTCGAGTTCCATTTCTTCCGGGTCGCCTTCGTCCTGCTGAGCGTCTTCTTCAGAGTAATCTGCGTCGACTTCAGAGTTGTCTGCCTCCTGCAACTCGCGCATTTGCTCCTCAAAGGTGAATTCTCGTTCATAATTGCTCTCATCATCGGAGCTATTCTGGAAGTCCAACTCATCATAACCAGGAGGAAGAGCGGGATACTGATCTTCGTCTTCACGTCCAGGCGCTGGGATGTAGCCTTCATGAACCACAGGACCGCTCGTGGCGAAGGGCACGCGACTAAAAGACTCCGGGGCGGCAGCGCCAGTAAATGGAACTTGTGGTAGCTGTAGATCTTCGACTGCGCTCAATGGAATGAGAGGAGTGAAGGCAGCTTGAGGATGTTGAAAGGCAGGATGAGGAGGCAAATACTGTCCCTGTGGGTACTGGATAGGATACTGAACCGGATACTGTTGGCCATTGGGCTGCACTTGCGGTCTCGAAAGATTTGGTCCTTGGACACCACCAAAAGTGCCCGAGATGGGCAGGAACCGCCTTCCATTGGGAGGCTGTCCTGGCGGCCACTGATTGTAGTAGCCGTTTCGCGGATCCATGGTGGAGTTCCTGCGTTAGTTGCGATATGTGTTAGCAGTAGATCATGGCTGCAGCATTTGTGAGATTGATGCTTGGTCGTAGGGCGCAAAAGGCAAGGGTTCGCGGGAGACGACATTAGCGCTTTCACGTGATGCCGTGCGAACCATGTGGGCGCGGACGCCAAGCTTGCCATCAGCGGAACGATTTTACCACGCGCATGCAATTCTTTGGTTATGACATATCTTGGCGAGTAAGTCATGACGACGGCAATCCAAGGGAGTCGCGAGCGGTTTGTCAAGAGCTTAAGACCTTGAAGCAAAGTATGAGCACGCATCGACCAGAATGCCGCCGAGATCTCGAACCGAAATGAAACCAAGGTTGCCGCAACGGTTCTCCGCTTCATTAGGCTATACACCTTGCCTTCTTTGGCTTACTCCGTACTTTCTGAACGTCGCAGATATGAGTGTCATGTGTTGTATCTGTTATTAGGTGCAGGGAAGAAGCGTGTTACAACCCATATAATTTGGCGCGTTGCCCAGTCTTAGCATTCCTCATAGACTTCCAGGTTCGGTCGCGTGCACTTTTGTTTTCCATTCCCCAACTTTTGATCAGCAACATTTCATCCAGCGAGCGAGTACCTACCAAAGCATTTCAGCATCAGTCGACATGCTCATACAATCTTTCCTCTGGATTTGGCTACTGTGCCAGCCTATACTAGCCTTGGCCATACCGCAATACAGCGCGCAACAGCCACTCGCATCAACAGACCGCGTAATTGACTCGCCAAACCTGAAAAGCGTGATCCTTATTTACACTGGCGAGGGCAGCGAACAAACACACCATGTCCAAGTGCCGCTAAAAATACAAATACCTTCAGGTGGGTCTTGCGCAATGTGCATTATGTCCGACCACTGACACCGTTATGCAGGTATAGAATTGCCCGTACACCCGGCTACCTTGAGAATAGAAGCCGCCCTTGACCAGCGAGGGCGCTCCTTACCACTGGAAGAGCTGAGCGCTATTATGTGCCGAGTTGTACCTAAGATGACTGAGGAGGAAAAGGCATCAGTATACTTGACAGAGATGGAGAACGCCTGGCCGTGGTTCAAGATCAGAGATGAAGTAGTCCGTTTCGACGAGCAAAAGTCGCGATGGTTCCTGGCAGGGAGGTCAATAGCAAATTACGAATGTCGATGAAACATGCTTTCCACGCGTGCCGGTGAACTGTTCTAATATTCAAGACGCCACACTGCAGGCATTGGGTATCGTACAGCACTTGTGAGAGTCCTTCTCTTGCGCTAGATGCATTCTGCAGTATCCAAACCAAACGCCAAGTAATGCATCTTGTATGGTCAAACCTGACCATCGCGCTCGTTCATATCGACCATTTCGTATTCACCAGCGCCATCTCTTCCTCGACCTCTGCCCCTCCCTCTCGACTCCCCAGCCCCGTCGTCTGCAGCGGTCTCTCTGGGCGCTGGTTTGGTTCCAAAATTGATAGGTTTAAGCTCACGCCACTGACAGGCCCACACACCAACGGAGGTCATGACTGTGGCACTGCACATCTGTAGTGCCCACCAGAGAAGGTTCGCGGGAATGCCATGCGAGTATAAGGAGGTAATGATGAGATGTATAAAGTGGACCGTAAGGGCGAAGTCGAGGACAAGCTTGGATCGCGCGATGAGGAGGAGAATGAATGTTGTACTAGCACATGTCAGACCCAGGTACTAGAGCGCTTTCATGATCAACTTACCAGATGAGACTGTTCAGCACCCAGACTAATCCTAAAGTCCAACCAACGGTGGTATCACCGCGCAGACTGCGCCAGTTGAAGAGCAAATCTGTACTGACTTCCTTGCCGGCTACGATGGCCGTGAAGACGATGAGGACCGCAGCGCATGCATAGTATGCGAGTTGAAGGAGGACTATCTGACTAAGGATGCGTGTTGGCGAGAGGTCTGCAAGGGCGCCAGGTCGAGGAGGGCGGCGTCGGCGCGGCATTAAAACGCGAGCGGGTGCTATAATCTGAGCATGCGGATGGTGTTTCTGGATGTAAGATGTGGTGTGTCTGAGGGTTGCCTGTTCATTCACGGAGTCGATGCGCTTCGGCGAAACCTAAGCACCGACATCATAGCTTTTGTCTGCCAAGAGCGTCAATCCAATTTCGTTGCCCTTGTCGAACCACCACCGCGAACTGCACCAGACTTTCCGACACTTTGACCGCTCGGACATTCTGTGGGTATACCTCTCGTCAATACTACAAAGCCAGGAAGTGCTCGTGGGCATCATAGCCAGCAACAACGTCGAAAACCGCCGCCACCTCCGCACCTCCATTCCGAATCACATACTACAAGCATGGGTTGGTTCTCATCAGGCCCAAAAGATGAATCAGGGCCAGCAAAGACATCCGGAGGTGCATTCGAGTCGCCTTCACGCTCAAATCGAAAGCAATGCTACACGGCGCGAGACGCATTCTTCGAATGCCTGGACAAGAACAATGTCTTGGACAGCATAAACACAAAGAGCGGCAGAGAAAAGGCACAAACCTTTTGCGGGCAATTAGATCAAGAGTTTGAGAAGAATTGCGCACACAGTTGGGTAAGTCAATATCGCGATCGCAGTCGCAGTGGGGTAGCTCCACCATGAGGCATGCCAGCTCGTACACGCCGCACGCTATTTGGAATGACTTGGGCCTTGAGATGCAGTGGCGCGGCACACTCACAGGCGGCAGCTCCGATCAGACTCGATATGCTGCATGGTGGAGCGCGCTGGAGGCGTGCACGAGCTAACCAGCTACAGGTCGAGTACTTCAAGAAGCAGCGGGTGGTGAACTACCAGCGCGAGCAGACGATCAAAAAGATAGAGTCGCAAGGTGGAGAGATTGTCGCGCCACAACTTCCTCTTCCGAGCTCAAAGTAATGCATCGAGGCCCAAGGCGGTAGTTGCCGCCGATCATGTACACTATGTATACTACAGTACAATAGACAGCACCTAAGATTGGTTGCAGCTGTAAAGCATGCCTACAGCACGCTAGTATCTGGCATTGGACCCCGACGCAGCGCCTCCAGTAGTAGTCAGAGTGGTCTCCTACACTAGCAGGGGAAATTCTCGCGATCGTTTTGCTTAGACGTCTTGGCTTCAAAGAGCGATCCTGTGCTCTAAAATGAAGGTGGGATTCCGAACATGGTAGATCGCAAGATGGGATGTAGCCGCATGATATCGTCACTAGTGCCTGGGATTAAGACCAGCAAACCGCCCTCAGCACCCTCTTTCCTTGCTTGGACCTCACGATGAATGCAAGGAATGAATAGCATCGGGAAAGACGTTCCGTCGAACCAGACGCTAGACGTTCCTCACACAAGGCGTCTGGTGGCTTTTTGAAGAATTTTTGAACTTCCAGTCCTGCCACAAGCTCACGTAGCACGGAGACACACCGACATGCCGGCAATTGGAGCGAAGACATGGGCTGGCGGGGAAGCGGTCGAAGGTGTCGAGATACCGGCTGAAAAGAGAGGCCGGCGACTTGCTTTTTCCCTCCTCCAATCCCATCGTGACCCCACAGCGTGGTCGCCGAGCACGCGACGGGGCAGAATAGCTCTACTATACAGTCTCTGCTTAGCCTCAGTAGATGAAATGCATGACAAGACTCTTACCGCGAGACTCGGAGCTGACGGCTGTTTACCCAATACATGCATTTAATTCTGATTGGCTGGCTTTTGCAGGAAGGTGCGCATGGACTTGCGCCTACCCTGCATGCGATAGCCGAGAACTCTTAATGAGATCTATGGTAGCTGGCTAGCGCCTCCCACTTGAACCACTGACATCATGCACCTGTAGCCTGTGGCCTGTGAGCCGCTCCATTGCAAGGGCAGCGTGTGTATGTTTCAGTTCACCATCCGTATTTTGTTGGAAACAGCGTCTGCGGATCGAACTCTCTCTGGAAGACTTCAAAGTCTGATGCGCAGCCCTTTGACAGTGCGCCCACCATGCTGCTGTCTATCGCGAAGACGACGTCCTGGAATGCGCCGTGGAACTCCTCCTCTTCAAAAAGAAGCTTCCTCCACATGCGCGCTACCTCAGTGGCTGGGTTGCGAAAAATGGGCCCAAGACCAAATGCCCCTAATACTAGGTTTCTGTGCCCGCAGTAGGACGCGATCCGCAGCACGGCTCGCATCTTCTCTTTCATCAGCTCCTTCTCCTGCGTGAAGGAGTATTTTGTGCCCGACTCGTCCAGCTTCGGTCTTCGCACCGGCGCGACTGATATGACGGGAAGAGACGCGATCTCATTGAAAGTTGCATAGTCCTGCTCTGGACCTCCTCGAAAGACAACTGCTAAACGTTAGAGCGCGTACATGGTACCAAAATGCTTCTTCTTACAAACTTGCGGCGAGTATATCCCGCCTTTCTGGGGTATAGGGTAGAAATTCTCTTCTCGGCCAAGTTGCGCGTTCCATGGCATCGTGAGTGCGTGAACGAGATTGCTTCGCCGTGCAAAACACTCTTCTGGTGCCATCAGGCCTGATTCCCAGTCTCCTCCAGCCCGTTTCTCGTTTGCCACATTTACTACCGGTATCCGCTTGCAGTCTGGATCTGCACTGGCTACGCTCTGGTACCAGCCAAGAGCGTATGTCACCGGGTCACCTTCCATCACAGCAACTCTTGTTCGTTGTGATGATCGCTTATCGACATTGATTCGTATTTGTGCTCCGTCCGGATACAGATACGAAGTTTTTGAGTCTCTGATATAATTCTTCCATATGTATGGCATCCACACTCGCTTCGCTTCGGCAGCTATCTCGGACGGTTTTGGTCTTGAGGGCGCCATGATTGTGACGGCAGCGCAAAGTGAGTGTGAATGTAAAAAGTTAAGCAATTTAACAGCAATGCATAGAGCAATGGACGACAAAGGCAAAGAATGAACGAAACGCTGGCACGTCTGTGAATTGGTAGTTCAGCCGGGAGAGAGGCAGGATATCATGTACCCATGTGTCTAAGGGCGATAGAGCAACTAAATAATAGACTGAGATCGAGCCGCAGGCTACTAGTATGGTTCATTTTGACAGATGCGCCAACCACGGAAGCGGTAGTCTTCTGCGATCCCGTGCTCATACAAGGACCTGGGGCCAGCACGGGTGAAATTCAATGCGCCATAGCGCAAGCTGCACGCAGTGGAGGCCTCAGTCGTCACCACCAGCAATTTAGGGTAGGCACAGGGCTTCAGTTACCCGGAAACAGCCGCGCGCTGTGTTCGTGGCTGCTCCCTGGTCTCTGGAGGCGAAATGTCAACCCCCAAGTACCGCGGTGCTGCCAGGGCATCCAAGCCACAGCGAGGCGTGTGTGGGTGTTATGAACTGTCGGAACAGGGGACGTGCCAGGACCGATCTAGCAGACCTCACGCCGATCTGCACGCCGGCGGATGCAGCATAGAGAGATGTGGCGGCGCCGCCACTTCAGTCCGATGATGACAGCTACAGCTCCCTACCCAGATCCTGCACGAGACGGCGTTGCAGCGGTAGCGTCGGCACTACGATCCGGGATGCAGGGTAAATGCACCAGATCCTCAGATCGGATGGATGGCTGTTCCACGAGACGGAATCTTCACCGCTGAGAAGTCGCACATTGCGGCGCCCACGTCGCGAGCATGTCCGTAACGACCTCTGATAAAACGAGCCCATGCTTGCAAAGGCGTTTCTGTACACGATCCACGACAACGACGCAACGGTGTGTCGAGATCTGTGGCGCTCGTTTTGAAGTGCTTTTTGACCGCCGCTGGAAGAGCTTGAGTAGCCGCGGACCAATGAGAGACCTCAGCAGTTCCAAGACGGCCCACTACCCCATGGTTCCTGTGTGATAGGTGCAAGATCTAATGCATACTCGAGCATGGTTCTTGAGATTCGTATTCGCCGAGTTCAGATAGCAGCAAGGGGCGTGACCAGGTGCCGCGTTTGGTGGTTGATCAGGAATCGTGGATTGGTGCTCAGATATCAACTTAGCGCAGTGGCCCAAGCTTGACCCTCGGTTTCGAACTTTTGTCGACCTCGACGGTGTGCTGCGTTGCGCTCCAACATACGCTTCTCAGTGGCTGACTGACATCCGCCTTCCGCGTAAATGAAGCGGCTGCTGCCTATCCGAAGAAGAGTTGTTCGTCCTTACCTGCCCTGGTCGTGCCGGGGAACTGCTGTTGCTCCCGCGCAAGCGCTATCTCCATGTCGCCCGCGCTGCAGCTCGACGTTCTCTCCGAGTAGCATAAGAGAACTACTGAAGCCCTCTGCCCGGGCATCTTCCAAGCCACCAGGCCCATCTGATGGTGATACTTTAAAACTCAACGGCTATGTACGCTCTGTTCGGAAGCAGAAGCGAATAGCATTCGCTGCTATTGGTGACGGCTCGACACTGCAGACAGTACAAGCTGTCCTACCACCTCAGCTTGCAGAAGGGTCAGTTGAGCCTCTTGATCAAGATCGGCAATCAGCTGACGTATTGAATCACTAGTCTCTCGACAGGTGTAGCAGTAACAGTGATCGGGAAATGGACCGCATCACAAGGGCACAGGCAAGCATATGAGCTGCAAGTGGACGACGTCCGCATACTCGGTGAGAACGATGCTGCGGTATGTGGACCTCAAAGATTCTTCTTCCACAACCACATATCTGATATGTTATTCTGCATGTCCAGACCTCTCCTATACAGAAGAAGTACCAGACCTCCGAGTATCTTCGGACCATTCCTCACCTCCGACCTCGACTTCCAGTGAATGCTCTCATACTGCGCCTCAGGTCTCTTGTCACGGCTCAGGTAACGAGCTACTTCGCCCAGCACGACTTCGTCCAGTGCCATCCACCTATCATTACCTCATCCGATTGTGAAGGCGCAGGTGAGGTATTTGTGGTTGCACCAGAGGCGTCTTCCACGACACAGTCTGTAGCGACAAGCGAGGAGAAAGAGCCTGAGGATCTATTCTTCGGCTCGCCCAAGTATCTGACTGTTTCGAGCCAGCTACATCTTGAAGCACTGGCTCAATCTGTGAACAAAGTTTGGACTCTTTCACCAACCTTTCGCGCCGAGAAGAGCGATACCGCGCGTCACCTAAGCGAGTTCTACATGCTCGAGGCTGAATTGGCTTTTGTGGACGACCTCAAGAACGTCATGGATGTAGTGGAGAATCTGTTGCGCGCCGTTGCAACAGAGTTACAATTGTCGGTCGTAGGTCAAGAGCTACTCGAGGCTCGCGCACGAGATCACGGCACCGATGCCACGTCTGTATCACACAACATACTCGCACAACGGTGGCAGAAGCTTATAGAGGGACCATGGCCCCGAATCACCTACAAAGCCGCGATACAGCATCTCAAAGACGCAGTGGCCCAAGGCGATGCAAACTTCGGATTCGCACCGGGACATGAGGACGGCCTCCAGACGGAACACGAGCGATTCCTGGCTGAAAGCGTTGGACGCGGTGGTCCTGTGTTTGTGACTGACTATCCGCGCAACATCAAGCCGTTCTACATGGCGCCGTCAACTGAGTCGAAGGCAGACAGTCAGGCTGAGCCGACCGTTGCGTGCTTCGACCTGCTTGTACCAGAGATTTGTGAGCTCGTTGGTGGCTCCATGCGTGAGCATCGATTGCCCGAGCTGATGAAGTCGATGCAAGACCACGGCCTGAGCGCTGCATCAGAGATTGGCTCGGACACTTCAGATGGATCCTTACAGTGGTATGTTGATCTTCGACGGTTCGGCAGTGTGCCGCATGGAGGCTTTGGTCTGGGATTTGACCGGCTTTTGTGCTACCTATCTGGCGTCTCCAACATCCGGGACGTCGTCAGCTTCCCACGCTGGCATAAGCGGTGCGACTGCTAGTTGGTCACCCTGGCCGGGATCACATCCTCCTGCAACGCCAGCACTGCTCGCAACCGTAGTGCGAAATAACGTGACCTGACGGAAGACCTGGAGACTTTCACCCACTGCAGGGTCATGATCAAAGGCTCACCGTTGCACATGTAAGAGTGAAGCAATTGTAGAAAGTTTGTCCATGTACGGTGTCCAGCAGTGCCTACGTGGCGTCAGCTAATAAGCGAATTCTTCACTTATGTCCGAGGTTGGCAATGCAAGGATGAAAGCCTTATCGCAGTCTTGATATACGCTCGTGGTGTTCCGGACATGTCGGGTTTGTTGAAACGGCGATGGAGAGGATCAGATAAGATAATTTGTCCAAATGAGGCTGCATGTTCCCCTCATTACCAAACGGTACATCTCCGGTCAAGCTATGATGCCTATGATGCATGTCACTCACTGTCTCCGCGGCCACGACCAGATAATTTTTCTGGCAAGCTGCGCAGAGGATCGCGTGATGGACAATGGCCCACGTGCGACACGACAATACAGTCTCAGCGCAACGTATCTGCTTCAATGAACTTCACTGGAACTTGAATTGCCTCCGGCATCGCTGCTTATTCACAAAATGCGCAGAGGAATGGCTGGGCTCGGGTCTAGTGCTGGTTATGACGGCGTCGGCGCTCGGTTGAAAGTCATTTTCCCATGCGCGCCTAGTCCAATATGCATTGCTGCGAAAAGTAACATTGACAACTCCAAACCTCCGCCATTGCCGTCTCAACCCCATCACGATTGCTGCGAGACCCCGTGCGCCTTCTCAATACTCCACCGAACTCGATACCGCAGTAGTCGCAAACCTGGAATCAGCAGCGCCAGCCAGTACTGGCCGACTCATGGCCACCCATGATCGACCAGCAGTGCCATTGGAAGATGAACACGAGTACAGCTCCCCAGCACCATCCACACCGCAGGACACCAGCCGCTGACCTCGCGACAGCTATGAAGCACTACCGCCAAACTTTTCCCTCACCGCGAACATGCTCGCAGGCGCGTTCGCGGGCATCGCCGTGCGCCTCCGACCTCGCCGCCCAAATACACACAGCTGCTAACCTCACGACAGGAGCACTCGGTGATGTACCCCGTCGATCTACTAAAAGTGCGCAGGTTTCTTTATACTTTCTGATCCTCCTCGAGCCATGCGCTGACCCCGAAAAGACCAGAATCCAAATACTCAATCCTTCTCCCGGCGCAATGTATAGCGGCATCTCGAACGCCATGGTCACAATCTCCCGGGTTGAGGGCTTCCGGACCCTGTGGAAGGGATTGTCAAGTGTTGTAATGGGTGCAGGTCGGTCTAGGAAGCTTCATCGGTGTGGTGGCATGGCACTGACAGTGCTGCAGGACCTGCACACGCAGTCTATTTTGCATCCTACGAGGCCACAAAACACGCGCTAGGCGGTAACGAGGGCGGACATGAGGAGCACCATCCTCTCGCAGCAGGTGCGCAGAAGCGAACATGTTGTCATTTGGAATTGCTGCTAACCAAGGCTAGCTGCCAGCGGCGCGGCGGCGACGATCTCAAGCGACGCTCTCATGAACCCTTTCGACGGTAGGCTTCACACCTCGTAAGCCTCGGCCACATGCTGAAGAGATTTAGTCATTAAGCAGCGCATGCAAATGCATGGCTCAATCTACAAGTCGGTGCCCCAGTGTGCCCGAGAAGTGTTCCGCACGGAGGGCTTCGGCGCTTTCTACGTCTCATACCCTACGACATTATGCATGACCGTACCTTTCACGGCGCTTCAATTCATGGCATACGAATCGATGTCAAAGGTTATGAATCCAACCGGACGCTACGATCCGTACACACATTGCTTCGCAGGCGGAATCGCCGGAGGAATCGCCGCGGGGTTCACCACGCCGTTGGATGTTATCAAAACACTGCTGCAAACTCGCGGAAATGCCACAGATATGGAGCTGAGAAACGTTTCTGGTCTCTGGCAAGCAGCAAAAATCATCAAGCAAAGAGAGGGATTCAAGGGTTATCTTCGCGGGCTGAAGCCCAGGATCATCACCACGATGCCTAGCACGGCCATTTGCTGGTAAGTCAAGTACCTCGTCCTCGCCCAACTACTGAAGCTAATTTGTACAGGTCTGCATACGAAATGGCGAAAGCTTTCTTTATTCGTCGGAGTACGGATCCCTCAAAATCCATATAGACGTCAACGATTTTCACGTATGACGATTCCCCTTCCGCCTGGCAGTGCGGCTCGACTGGACGATTTGTGCATACATATTTCGACGATATATAGCGCAGCTCCGGGATGAGCAGCTTCCTGCATTCTGCGCAGCTAGAGCAAGCCCGATGGCCGGAATCCGGCATCAAGAGCAGATTAAAGCGATGTTCCGGGCCTTCATCTCCTTTACATGGCATAGAGGATATCTTGACATCCGCGGCTTATTGGCCAGGTGGCGGCGTACGGATTTGAAAGCACATTTTGAGCGCATTTACGGTCAGCGCAGAAACACCTGTACCATAGGAGAGTTGGAGGGTTGATGTTCTTCAACAAGCTGAAGCGGACGAGGTACGCCTCAAGACAGGGTACGCAATCGATAACGATGATCCTAGCGCACTTCTGACGGAGAACCCGCACATGCACATGCTCGTGATCCTCCGCTGAACTCATCTGTTTTGGGTCTTTCATACGGACTTCTTGGTCACTGTATGGGATCATATGCAGTTTTGTAGAACAGTGCACAGTACTGACACGCGTCGTGCCCATCGTAGCTTCCTGTGTTTCGATGTCAGGAATGGATGGCAACGGCCGCCGCTACGTCACACACCAGCGCGCGAACCAAGCCCTGCGCATACGACACACTGAGCCTCAAACACTAACACATAGCCACACATGAACAACCACGTCAAAACTCCACCTCATACGACACATTTTCAAAGATTGCAGCAATTCACTGAATCGCGATGCGAGCAAACACTACGCAGAAAGCCTACGACGAGGCTTTCCTAGCCTGCTCCACCGCTGTATACTTTGAGGGCCAGGTAATTCTTCAACGTCGAGCCTAGGCGGGCACGCAAACCATACTGATTCTGCTTATCGTAGAATAACGAGAAAGAGGCGTTGCGCTCGTGGAAGACTGCCCTCGATCACATCTACTACCATAACGCACGTCGGAACCCCACCAGCTACCGACCCACGTCCTCAACAGAGAAGGCACTCTTCGAATCCTTGCGACAGCTAGAGTTACAATGTAAAGAGCGAGTCGACCTACTGGAAGCGCTGAAG
Organism: Setomelanomma holmii; assembly: GCA_010015745.1. Classification (NCBI taxonomy): domain Eukaryota; kingdom Fungi; phylum Ascomycota; class Dothideomycetes; order Pleosporales; family Phaeosphaeriaceae; genus Setomelanomma; species Setomelanomma holmii. The sequence goes on from ML978167.1 coordinate 418,370, forward strand.
AAAAGTCGTGAAGAGTCAAAAGAGAGCCTGGCCTCGTCCACGGAGGCGAACGCGCCAATGCCGCCTCCGCATGGCGTCCCTGTCACATTCGGAGAGACAGATGGCCCTTCCAGCTGGCTTGGAGGAGGCTCAATACCCCCGATGGAATACACAGACCTGTCAAGGCCGCCGCCCCTGCCACGCCGCCCTGTGATGGCTCCGCGAAAGAGCTCAGGTACTGGTTCCATACGGGAGAATGAGTTGGCCAAAACCATGAGCGCATCGACACTGTCTCCAGAGACGGCGGGGGAAAAGAAGTCGCGAACTCCGTCGCCTGAGAAGAAAGGTCGAATGCTGCGAACGTTAAGGCCTGGCAGGGATGGCAAACCAGCCTCGAAGATGGCTAGCACACTGCGGTCACGACCCGAAGCCTCAAAGGCAGCTACTCAAGCCTGGGGCTACGGTGCTGCTTCGAACAATAGCAGACCCAGCCTGGGGTTGCCCAATCCATCTACAACTTCAGTGACTGCCTCAACCCGCTCGTCACTGGAGCGTCCTGCTACCGATAGGCCAAGTCTGCAGTCACCATACTTGGAGTCACCGCAACCACAACAATCCCAGGCGCCTTTCTACTTCAAGGCTGGCGAAGGCTCGTCCTCTACAGCATACGCAGTACCACCTCTTAGTGGTGGCACGAACTCAGAGCCAGGTAGAATTCCCACTATACAGAGAACAGCACCGCCGCCAGTCCCACGGAAGTCAGTCGAGTTGGGCCGCATCTCTGGAGCTCAAGGAAATTCCACCGCTTTGCCGCCTCTGCCATCGATGCCATCTTATAGAAAGGAGTACCCCACACCCACTCTGGACGCTCGTGCTGTAGCAGCCTCAGCAGCCGCACGATCATATAGCGATCATGACAATGACAAGTACGACTCACCGCAGGCTTCCAGGCCGACAAGGCGTACATTTGCGCAGTCATCCAATAACAATAACCGGTCGCGAAACACCCGAAGCCAGGGCACATCGGAGCCTATCGCTCTCACAGAGGACGAGGACGAGCGAAGACCTCGACCATCTACGACTAGAAAGGGTCGAGCACGAGGCGATTCGATACGGGCGGATCTCCCACCCACACCAACATCAGAGCCTGCAGATTCCGATGAGGAGGTTGAAGAGTCAGATGAGTGGAAGAAGCGCACAGAGGAGATCATGAAGAATCTTCCAAGGGGTGTTGATAAGCAAGCAGCACAACAAATTCTTAATGAGATCGTCATACAGGGAGATGAAGTGCACTGGGATGATGTTGCTGGCCTAGAAATAGCCAAATCTGCATTGAAAGAGACGGTCGTCTATCCGTTCTTGAGACCAGATCTGTTCATGGGCTTGCGGGAGCCTGCAAGAGGTATGCTATTGTTTGGACCACCTGGTACGGGCAAGACGATGCTGGCAAGAGCTGTCGCGACAGAGTCGAAGTCTACCTTCTTTGCCATTTCGGCCAGCAGCCTCACCTCGAAGTTTCTTGGCGAGTCTGAGAAGCTCGTTCGTGCATTGTTTCAGCTTGCGAAGATGCTTGCTCCCTCGATCATCTTCGTCGACGAGATCGACTCACTCTTGTCATCGCGCTCAGGGTCCGGCGAACACGAAGCAACGCGCCGCATCAAGACGGAGTTCCTGATTCAGTGGTCAGACCTGCAGAAGGCGGCTGCTGGGAGGGACATGAGCGACAAAGAGAAGGAGAAGGGTGATGCAACTCGAGTGCTTGTGCTTGCGGCGACTAATTTGCCATGGGCGATCGATGAGGCTGCCAGGCGCAGATTCGTCAGAAGACAGTATATTCCACTACCTGAAGATTGGGTGCGAAAAAAGCAGGTACAAACACTCTTGAGTCATCAGAAGCATGAGTTGACAGAGCGGGACATGGATCGACTGGTGCGGCTTACTGAAGGTATGTTACTTCTCACAGAACCAACATGACTCATTCTTAATGCCTGAGTTACTCGTTCTGACAACATGACAGGGTTCTCTGGGTCTGATATTACTGCGCTTGCGAAGGATGCTGCGATGGGGCCATTGCGTTCGCTGGGCGAGAAGCTCTTGTCTATGACGATGGACCAGATACGGCCGATACAATTTCAGGATTTTCAAGCCAGCTTAACGACCATCAGGCCTTCAGTCAGTAGGGAGGGACTGAAGCAATTTGAGGATTGGTCACGGGAGTTTGGCGAGCGGGGAGGTTGAAGCAGAAGAATCGAGCTTGGCGACCTATGCAGTATTGCACTGCGAGATCCCGTCAATTAAGCACACACTTCACCTTGTACTTCATTCTCATGTCTGATTATCTATTGTTTCATACAGCCCAACTAGTCTGCACTTTCCTATCTATTTGGGTGGTTCCTTCCTCATCGAGATGCTGGAAGCACTAGCGTCATTCGACCTTCTCACCATCAGACTTCCGAAGTACACTCCTTCAACCTCACCTGAGCATTCACGAGACGAGATGGCGCCGCGAAAGAAGGAGGAGAAGGCTTCCGCCAACGAAGCTGCAGACATGGTGCTGCACTACCTGCGTAAGTCGCTCGCCTTCACGCGTGCTAGCCTGGCAAGCATCACTCACTTGACACTGATCATTCCAGGCAAGCAGAACCGGCCATACTCAGCGCTCGAGGTGTCTGCAAATCTGCATAACAAGGTCACCAAAGGTTCGCTTACCGAGTGCTCACTTGCGCATGGAACACTGATCGAGAGGCAGCGGCTGCAGCAAAGGTCCTCAAGGACCTGCACGAGCAGAAGGCGATCGAAGGTCGGCCAGCTGGTGAGTCGTGAAGATCTTGCTTCCATCCGACTACACTGACTTTTCCTAGGCAAGCAGATCGTCTACCACGCCATTCAGGTATTTCTTCCCTGCATCTATACTCCTCACCACTAGTCACTAACACACCACGGAGGACCCTTCCGCTTCATGCACAACCGAACAACTCGCCGCCCTTGACACCCACATCACCGACCTACGCAACCAGGCCACGCACCTCCTCGCCACCTCCAAAATCCTCCGCAGCACCCTCTCTTCCCTCAACAGCGAGCTCAGCACCACAGACCTCTTCGCCAACGTGGCTGCACTCGAGTCCGAGAAGGCGGAAATAATGGCGCGTCTGGAGAGCTTGAAGCTAGGCAAGGCGCAGAAGGTGACGATAGAGCAGAGAGAAGAGGTCGAGCGCGAATGGAAGAAGTGTGGTAGGACGGCGCGGATGAGGGAGATGGTTGCGAGGGAATGTTGGAGGTTTGTGGAGGATCAGGTGCAGGATCAGGAGAGGGCGGCGGAGCTGAGGGAGAGTCTGGGGCTGGACGATTGAGGGAGTCGGGATGAGGAGGATGGAGGGAGAATGCATGAGGTGAGATGTCAAGACGATTTATGGAAAGACGAAAGACAGACGGGTGTCATGTGAGCGAAGCATGAAGGTGAAAGTTGAGAGGAATGCACTGCCTTATCGAAGCACGAATGAATCCCAGTACAACCATGGTATCTCAAAATTCAATACGAAGTCAACAATGCTCCCTTCGCCATGCCGATGTAACCAAAGGAAGAAAGGACCACCACATTCAGACAGCCAAACCACAGGACGCCCCGTATGCAAATGACTATGCGAATGCAACGCTTCAACATGCAAGGCCGCTCATCACGAACGCTGATACGACGCAGGACCATCCAGATCATCCCTGACGTCTTGCGAAAGATTACTATCGTCATCTTCGACATAAGCTTCATCTCTCTGTCTGGCAAGCTCCGCCAGCTTCTTCGCCAGAGCGTCGCCCTCGGCGCGTCCCCTCTCCACATCAACGAGCATCATGATCGGAAATGGAAGGCCAATAAGAACGGCCAGAAACCAGAAAGCCTGAGGTGCTGTTAGTCCACGGACCGCAGAACGCAGGGTGTAGCTATCTCGACTTACTGGTCTGATCTCCCCAAACCGATCCGTAATTGCGCCCACAATCGCTGGTCCGAAGATACTACTTCCCTTATCCGTGATTGCATACAGTGCATAGAATTGCGCTTCGTACCCTCTCGGAATCAATTCACCAAACAGACTTCGACAGTACGAGCTCAGACCACCAAGCACGAATCCATACACGGCGCCGAGTGGGTACATTTCCCATTGCTGCTGGAGACCCAGATAGCCTAGACGCTGGACAGCAGGGACATACCCGAGTAAGCCATACAGCGGGATGAGTTCGAAGAGGAAGATGCAGCATAGTATTGTGCGCGTGGGTGAGAGATTGAAGAGCTTGGATATGCGTGACCAAGTGAATGCACCAAGCACACCAGAGAAGGTTGCTATGACGTTGATGAGAGCAAGCATCGCATATCCCATTCCGAGCGTTGTCTTAGCGAACAAGACTGCGGTGCCTGACACGGTGGCGATGCTATCTGACAGTAGGAACCAGGCTGCGAGGAAGAGGAGGACGTCCTTGAGCAAGCGCGCGTGGGTCGCTGTTCGCGCGAGCGATTTCCAGCTATACGTAAAGTACGTCAGTGCGGTGCGGAAGTTGCTCGTTTGGGCGGGGAGGTGTAGCGGAGGACCGGGACGAGGACGTAGCCAGCGTGCGGTTGGGATCGTGAAGATGAACCACCACAGGCCTATGGTGAAGAGTACGAGGCGGAGACCGAAATTCGAGGACTGGAATATAATCACGATGAAGATGCCGAGTGTTTGCACGACAAGTGCAGCGATGTAGCCTATGCCTATGCCATACGATGAAAATTTGGTGGACAGTGCAAGTTCTTGGGAAGGTGCGGCGCGGGTCTTTACGCGGGGGCTCGTCATATCTGCTACTAACGGATTTCGAGGCAGGAGCGCCGTAGAGGCGTCTACCACCTCGGTGAGAAGGCTTTCATTGCGCGACAGGTGATTTGCATAGTGTGCTTCATGGGCAATGCGCTCCTGGGTAGGTGTCTCCTGGTCGTCCTCTTCATCTACGAACGACTCGTCCGTGTCGCTAGAGTCTGGGTATCGTACTGTTGGGTGGAAGCGAACGAGGAGTGGCAGGAAGCTGTTCAGCAGTACGAAGCTTGCGCCAAAGCAGGTGTTCGAGATGATGGCCAGAACTGCGGCTAGTATGTAGACTTTTGGCACGACAGGTAGAAACAACATAGTCGCTATGCTCCCAATGAATGCGAACCACAGGAGGAATGTTTTCCTGAATCTACCATGATCTGCTGCGCCGCTCATGCTGATGATCAACAAAGCTTGTATCAAGACTGAGATGCTAAAGGTGTACATGGCGAAGCTGGCCGTGTTGATCTCGACGCCGAGGATGTGCACGACACATTGTCCTTTCTCGGGATCTGGTCGCAGAAGCGCATCGAAAGCGCTGGTGGAGAATGAAGGTACACCAGTCGGACGGGTCGCTTTGCATGGCGTGCTGCGGTCGGAGAGTAGGACGCCATTTTCGCGGGCGAGCTGTTCGAGGGTGACGGGAATGAACGAACCGATACCGCATACGACGAAGACCTGGATCGTGTCAGCTAAAGCATGGATGTGGGGAGCTATGGTAGTGCTGTGGACCCTGATGATGCTTGCCGCGGCAGGCGAATGCATACAGAAGATCAACGCAAATGCTTTCAGAGACTCTCTGGCGGGAAGAGTAAGTGTAGACAGATAGGAAAGGACCTTACCTCCGCAGCCCAGCCATACATGTAGAAGCCGGATAGCTCTCTGTCGCTGGTTAACCTGGTATCCTCATTTTCGTACGTCGCGGGAAAGTCGACGGTGGACTCCATGTCGTAGCTTGGATCGGATGCACTCTGCTCATCGTCTGCCTCGTTGGACCGCGAGGACAAAGGCACAGACAGCTTCGAGTGTGTTGAGTCGTCTCTTGAGAGCTGCGGACGGTACGGTGGAATGTCGCCTGGCTCAGGTGCCCTAGGCGTCATAGGGAAGCTGACTGGCGGCTATTTGCATTACGGCCGCAAGTGAGACATGATGGCAGCAGCAGACGCGAAGAATGTAACTGCGAGGGCGAGGCTGGCAGCTCCGGGAAAGGGACTCTGGGGACGGCGGCACGGGCGGGCAGCAAAAGTGGAGAGTGCATTGGGGGTTCGGCGATCCATGGATGGTGTGTGCAGGGTGAACGTCTGATAGAAGTCTAGTCGCCAGTGAGCCCAACAGGCTTGCTGCAGCATTCGCGGGCGCCAGAGATCATCGACGCTGCCGCGTTGGGAAGAGTAACCGGCGGCTTGTGAATTCACTTGCATAAGGGTCTGCGGGATACTATCTACGATAATATTGCAAGAGGGGACTGGCATTCTTCTTCAAGGTTACTACCCACAGACACGCCGAAGAAGACTGCTTGCATGCGCCGAAAATGAGGGTTTCGGCATGGCGACAAGCAGACTCGGGTGTTTTGGCGCGTATTTGATGGCGATGCAGGGCATCAGGGTTGTGCAGGGATGTGTTCTGGCGCTCATGAATCGCCTGCGTCAGACTTGCTTGGCATATCACGTGCGCAGTCTCCACGCTTCGGTCGCGCCTGCAGCGCACCCATTCTTCGACCTGTCTGACAACACCACTACCACACCCGCCATCGTGCGTATCACTCTCACCATTCCCAAGCGACTGCGACCGCCGCCGTCGCGCGACCGTTGCCACAGCACAACCGCGCACCCTCTCGACATGCGATAATCGATCGCCGCCTTTCTTTCATCCGCTGCTTTCGACTACGGCTCTTTCACCTTCCGCTGCGCCCTCCTTCGATTCACGTCACTCGCTCCTCCCAGAATCTTAGTAATCCCATAGTCATACGCGGTTGCACCTACAGTGCCTACCCACAAGGCCAGCTCAACCAACCGTGCCGAGGCCGCTCTCAACCACGAAGTCAACGCGCGCAACCGTCGTGATACCTGCGTCAACCACATTTGCACCAGCGCCGTTCGACCCTTACCTGCGAAAAGCGCACTGGCTATTCGACGTCTACAGGGTCATAGCTCTTACGGAAGGGCAGCGGCGAGTGCGCCGGCGGGCTGCAGACAGGGGGTCGGACTATGCCAGGCATTCTCACCATGAATCACGATTCTGGCGTAGCTTCGGGATCAAGAGATGGAGAGAACAAGAAGCGCAACTTTGAGGGCAAGCTGATCAACGGCGAGCGAAAAGATGCACCAGGCACACCTGGGCTCAATGGCGGACCGTCAAAGGGATCCAGCAGCGCACCGCCCGTGTCAGGACCTTCTGGCCCTTTTCCCGAGCAGTTCTCAGAGCTGCCTCCCGAGATTGCGCATATCTCAAGCGAAGCCTACCACCCGCTCTCGACGCTGCTCCTACGGATATCGCAAGAGACGTACAATGAATTATCCGAGACCCTCGGCAACATGGCCGAAATGCAGCCCGTGCAACAAGCGAATGGCATTTTGCCGAAAGGTGCAGGACACAGCGGCGGCGCCGACAATTCAGAGTTGAACAGACGGAAAAAGCTACTGCTCATGAGGTTCGCGCAAGACAATAGAGCGAAATTCATAAAGCTGCTAGTTCTCACAGAATGGGGAAAGAAGGCGTCCAAGGACGTCACGAAGCTCATTGATCTGTTTGCGTGGGCGAAGGAGCAAAGCGACCACATGGATTTCGTGGATGTGCAAATCGAGCGGATCAAACTATACTCGAGTGCTGCCGGAGAACGCAACCCCGATATCAGGACTGCGCTGGAAGTCTTGTCGACTGCGAAAGCGCCTTGGATGCCAACGCTTGGTTACATACCTCCAGAACCCATCTCTTCGGAACAAGGCCTAAAGATACTTCGTTACATGAACACCTCGCTTTCGATACGGCTGAACGTCCACGAAACCCTTCCTAGACGCCTGCGTAATTGGCGTGTAGAATCTGGACGGGCGACATTTGTCATTGAGAACGAGCTGGAATTCGACGTGGTCTCTTTTGTCGAGGATACCTCTGAACAATGGTGGTTTCTGGATCTCCGGTTATTGTTCTCCCCAGCGCCTACGATGAAGATAGGCAGTCATTTCTATAACAACATCAAGGCACAGGCTGACTTCCATTTGAAGGAGAAAGGCCTCACGGGCCTGTACGACTTCCTTTTCAGCTTCATCCTCACGCACAAGATTGCTGTATTGCGATCACAAGCCCTTGCTCTCGCTAATTCTGGTTGGGCGGGTTCCCTGAAAGTCGAGAAAGTGCATCGTGAGCTGGTAGTCTCTTATTGGACTGAAAGACCTGGGAAGAAGAGCTGGATAGAAATTGGCGTTTCAAACAACAAACCGCACAACTGCAAAACCTCGTGGCGTGGACCGCCCCTTCCTTCTCTGACGGCGCGCTGGTTTCGGCAAGGGTTACACGTGACAGATGTCAAGCTTGATATCGATTGGCACAACCTCTCATTCGAGCGGATCATCAAACGCGTCATTGCGCAACACATCAACAGTATCCTGCAGGTAACGCGGGAGAACTTCGACTCCCAGATCTCCATACAAACAAAACTGTCCGAGTCAGTTCCGGCCGACTGCCATCTTCATGCGACCCTAGGAACCGACAACAACTCAGCCTCTCTGTTCCTAGAACCTGTGACCGGCAACTATATCGTGACACCTGCTTCTGCGCCCTCGGTAAGAGCAGAGTTCGTATTCAACCAAGGCAGACAGCCCAGCAAGATTGCGTTTGTGTTGACACAACTTCTGGCTCAAACACTTCGCGACCTTGTCCACAAGATTGCACAACAACTTGGCTGGCACGCAGTTACCAAGCAATCCTTGCACATGGATATCGTGAAGGCTGCCGTCAAGCTAGACATCATCCAATATGCATTGTTCTCCCCACGGGGCTGGTCGACAAGATGGGCGCTGGCAGCAATCGTGGATGCTTCTGGAATCACGTGGTGGATACTGGAAGTTGGAGGCACCGGCTCAGTCGTTCATTACGCTGAGCAGATCAAGATGAGCCGACCCGATGGCAGTTCACCCGCCATTGAGCGCCGTACACTTGCTAGCCTCGAGCGAGTCGCCGTACAACTGCTGTCTACCCGTGTTACTACCCGCAAGCTTGAAAGGGACAAGAAGCAATTCAAGCTGCAATACGAAATGGGACAAGCAACTACTGCGACTGAGACGCAACGCATTTGTCGAGGCTGGGCACTTTACCTGCATACTTCCGACCTTCTCACAATGGCATCTGGAGAGCAGTCGTGGCTCGAGCCCAATCTCGCCATTATATGCCAAGGGCTTCGGCCAGAGGGTCGCAGTGTTTGGCACATCGCCTCTGGAAAGATGGTCAAGAGTGCCGCCGCTGACATGCAGCGACTAATGGCTGCTTCACCACAGAATGGATTCAAATTCGCAGAGGACGGCACTTTCAGGATTTTACTATCTACTCCATTTGGATCAGATATACTTGGTGAACTTCGAGCACGTCTTCGCGACGTCAACCGTCTACGTTCATTTGCGACCACACTGCAGAAGCGCCAAATGCGCCTTGGCTCATCGTCGCTTCAACGTATTCAGTTCCAGTACGGTCCGTCGCCTAACGTCGCAGCCGTCAACTTTGGTGCTGGGAAAGAGGTTACAATCGAGACGTCGCCCAATAATGTACACCATCGTGTGCTTAACCTGCTCACGGAGATTGCGAATGAGCGCACACCGGCCCTCCCTGCCCTTTTCTCTGGCGATTCGAATGGCCTTGATCGTTTCTGCACCACACTCGTCATTACACGACCACTGATGACCGCACTCAATATCCTGGACAAGAATTATGCTAATACCAATTCGCGCAATCCGGCTATTCATGTCCACTCCTTGTTCAAATACCGCCTCACTTACGAGAATCCCGTGTGCACTTTTGACGTCCGAGCGCAACCCAAAGACGACAAGGTCTACTGGGCCATAGAGGACAACATGAAGAAGCACTCTCCAGATATGCGACCAACTCCAGAGCGGAGCACGACACACCGGAGACTGGACAATCTACAGGCTCAATTGAAGGAACTGTATGCTAGTAAATGCGAGCGTTGGTTTGGCACGCGAAGTGGCCTGGTCGCTGAGATTGATGGCGTGGGCGAAGCTTTGCACAAGCTCAACGAGTGCGTGATATCATGCTTCATGGAAGGTGGCTATAAGGCGCCTCCTCCACTCGATCCACCACCAGCACCGCCTCAACAACAAATCAACGTGCAGCAACAAGCGAATCAACAGAAGATGCAGCAGCAACAAGCCAGACAGCAACAACAAGCGAACCAGAATCAGCAGGGCCAGCGTAGACCAAGCCAGCAGAACCAAAATCGCCAAGGCCAAGGGCAGATGCCGAATGGACGGCAACAACAGCCTCAGCAGGGTAGGCAGAACAGGCCTGGCGGAAGCCGGCAGGACATAATCGAGATTGACTAGTTGGCCAATCGTGTACGTTTGAGCGAGTACTTTTTTTATTCTCGTTATGTACATTGTATGATACATGAAATGTGGAACCACTAAAGTTAGGACTTTAGGGCACCAGGCCTTGCAACGACCCATGCCCCATCAAGTGGTGACTTATCTCTCTCTCTGTGTTATGGGTTTATATCGAGCCCCAGCATGCTGTAGAACGCCTTGAGAACTCAAACCCACTGCACATGTTGACCTCCAATGGGACACTAGAGCCTCTATTTCGAAATACACTTGAAGCGGCGCGTATACCTTCGCACAACTTAAGGAAGCTGATTGTATTTAGCATATAGCTGCTAAGAGGCCTCCAGTGCCTTACTAACTTGTCGCTAACGTAGTCAACATGCCCAAGAGCCTTTAGCCATGTCTCACGGGAGATGGAAAGGTGTGGTATGCGACAGGTGTCGATCAGCGCGAGGTTAAGCGTGAAACCGCCAACAAAGTAATTGCTCAACCTCTCCCGTGTATTCCAGTAGCAGGTTACGAGCCTACCTATGAGTAGGTGTCTATCGCTTCACTATTCTTGGAAAGAGCGGTGAGGGAGGGGAGGGGAGAAGGTGACGAGCCTGGCCGTGCCTCGGTGTCCATCGTCTTAGTGTCCTTGTGCAGCGCGAAGAGGGGAAATACAGTATGTCCTAGACGACCTCTACCGGCTGCGCTATTAGCTCTGTTATCCCGCTGCTTGGCTTTCTCTGGGAAGATGGCCATGTGCTCGCCAGCGTATCCATCACGCGCGAAGACGATCGGCGTCGCTGCATCCTGTCGAAGAGGATGTTGGTGGGTACTAGCTGGTCCCCATCGTCAAGGAGGATTTCAGCAAAGTACTAGGCTGAATGCATATTCATGACCAGCGCTCGAGTCTTGTAGTTGAGGCGAGGGCGACGCTATGGACAGTGTAGATGTTGAAAGAGTATCAGTGGTACCGCACATGATCAGCTCTGATGGGACACTATAATCTCTTCTCCTGATCATTTTGTTCAGGGTAGTGTGAAGATGTACGCGCAATCTCAGAAACACAATTGCATATAGTATACAGAGGCCACGCGGCGTTCATACCGCGTAGATTTATTGATAGGCTAGCTTACATAGGCGAGAGTCTTCAACTGTATCCTACTAGAGATGGAAAAGTGCTGTAAGGCGTGATATTGAAGCTTCCCACGGAGGTGTGATCGCACGATAACTCAATCCAATACGAGCAACCCAACAGTAGAAGTTAAGACGGCTTTAGGAATGACGTACATCAAAAACAAGGCCCTCAAAAAGGCGAGTACAGCTTCTAAAGGAGACGACGAGCTCAGGTGACCTTCAGAGGTAAAATGGGTTGTAGCTATAGCTTTGCCATAGGAAGGTGAAGAAAAGAAGAAGTCGAAGCAGAAATCGAAATGCGTCTCTATCGAGATGCGTCATGGCGCCATCTGCTCAAGGAAGGAGCATTCGAACGGAAGGAGCGAGTAACCTCGATCCTCAGAACTCGAGATCGAAGACTCCTGAACAGCGGCATACGCTTTCGCATCTCTCCAATAGCATGCTTACTTACTCTGAAGGCATTCAGGGTTCTCTATACGAGATAATTAGCTATGCATCAGTGTGTTGTGCGATGGGAAGGAGCGAGGTACTCACCACCAGTAGAGCGATTAGCAGATGTACGACGCCAACGAGACCCTCAATACCGCTTAATTGCTCTTCTCCATGAAAGCTTTGGTGGTGCAATGGATGGAGGCCTAAGATCGCAGTGCTGATGTTGCATTGCCCACTACGTTCTTACCTCCGACATTCCATGCCCGATAAGAGGCCAAATACGTGAAGAGGTGAAGCCCGTAAACTCGACCTCATCACTTGCCCTAGGCAGAACAAGAAAGTCGAGCTCCAGTCCGTCTCCGAGACTCCAGTAGGTTACATGGACAGGTGCGAGACTAGGTTTGGCACCCACATCCGAAGTCTTCACTATGTGACGAAGTCGTACGGCAATGTTTTGTGGTACGATTGACAATGCCACATTTTGAAGCAAGAGCAGAACCTACATCTCAAGTCGGAAGTCCCGAATATGAAGTATGTGGTGCCACCATGGCATGTTCGAGATTGAACATTCACGTAGAGGACTGCCCTAGATAGCATGGTCGCATGCAGCAGGACTATAGCACATCGAGTTGGTGAGACGACACAGCGTCTTCACGGTACTCAACCGTGAAGGGCATGTGCTTCGGTGTTCTCTTGAATCCCTGCTGAGTGTGCTGCATTGATCAGACTGATTTGCTTCTCTCCTATAATGCCCTCTTCAGGTAGAGACTAAGCAACAATATCAAGCTCATCGGTGTGAGGATGGTGAACGTAGCGTTGGAAGACCATTTGGGCGTTATTTGGTAGCTTGACCACGCGAACTTGGGCCTCCGTCCATTGTATCGCCAAAGCTTTCTTGAAGTAGTTAGAAGACAGTTGGGTCGGTATTCAGATTCACCACACTATCGTGGTACAGGGCTGTGAATAGTTTTCATTCTGCTATAAGTAGAAGCCCTAGTAGATATTTTGTCAATGTTTGCTTCGTATGGCCATATGCTCGTCTGCGTACCCATAACCAGCGAGGACAAGGACAATCGTCGCAGTCTTGCGTCCAAGATCTCTAGGTAAATGTGACGTTGCCGCATCTTTGCTGCGCAGAGCGAAGATTGCATCTGTAGATACTCTATAGAGATAGCTCTATGCTTGCTAGCATGCCTATTACTAGTAAGGATGATAGTTGCAGTCTTTTGTCTAGGACCTTTAGGTAAATGTAACGTTGCGGCATTCTTGCCGCGCAGAGTGAAGATTACATCTGTAGGTACTCTGTAGAGCTAGCTATGTGCCCGCTAGTATGCCTATTACTAGCGAGGATGATAGTTGCAGTCTTTCATCTAAGACTTTTGGGTAGATGCGACATTGCGGCATCCTTGCTGCGAAGATTGTACCTGTAGATACTGGTTACTCGCCTTCACCGAGAATGATCTCAGCAGGGTATAGCTCTGGCCGCAGAGCTAGAACAAGCGCGCGGGTGTCGTGGTGCACTCGTTCCCAAAGGGTGACGTCTTCTACGCCCCCCATGGCGAAGTCATCCAGGATGTCCTTTGCCTACGTAGGCGAGGCGGCGCAGGAAGGAGTGGAGGGTATGTTGGGGAGAAGACGTGTGAGGTGAACGAGGTCGAGGAGGATGTTGGTCGGTACTGGTTGGTTGCCATCGCCAAGGAGGATCTCGCCAGAGTATAACATCAAGGCTAAATCTCGATGCATACGAGTATGCATGTTCATGACCAGCACTCGAGTCTCGTGATTACTTAAGACAAGGTCGACGCCATGGACTTTAGAGGGTGGCGCCCGACTAGGAATGGATGCACATCCAAACTAAGGCAAAACTCATTGCGCCGTGTATTCGGCCGTGTAGTGCTGTAATACCTGTAGAGCGTGAAACTCGAAAGAAAATTTGATTACCGATACTTGACTGCAAGAGGTGCAGCCTATCTGCAGCGTGCCGCTAAAGCGAATACGTATTGCTACGCCACATCCGTGGATGGCTGTGCTGGTTTGTGCATGGTCCGTTCGATGCAGGGCTCTTGGCTTGTTTTTCATACAGCGCTCGCTGCTTTCGTTCACGGTTCTCTAACCTTCGGCTGCGCCATTCTTCAATTTATTCCGGACAGGCGCCACCAGAAGCAGTGTTTACGAAAGTGTACGCATGGGGTATGGTGAAGAACAGTCCCAAAGGTGCCGTTTAGATGGATCCCGCAACATGAATGACAGGATCGGAACTGTTGAAGCTATGCATATGCACGCCGATCATTTTGATTTCGGCTGATATATTCACCATGCATGGACGGTGCTACGACTCATAAAGGACTAGAAAATGAAGAATTGAGGACAGGAGTGGCACTGCGCAGCTTTGCTAGTCGTTTCTCGTATACACTTCGCGGGAAGCGAAGCTCTACGCTCATGTCAGGTGTACACAGGCCGATGAAAGGTCTTAGTGGACCTGACGTTATTATGGGACCTATTCGATCAACCCTTCTCAAGCCTCATGGTGCAATTTTATGTCGCGCTAGGCAGAATTCGCGATTCAGTTGATCGATTCTCATCATTCACAGTATACGGGCCTGTCAACGATGCACTTCACGATATTGATTTCACGTCCTTCCGCTATCACATACTCCAACTTCACACATAGATACCATATAGCCCCTCCCCTCCACCATGTTTCATCGATAGACACAACCTCCGTTTCTATTACCGCTTCCAGAACAACTCAACCATACAACCACCATCATGCGCACCGACCACACCTACCTCTACGACTGCGGCCATATGCATCCTACGGACGGCTTCCATCCCCTTCTCAGTGCTGCTAACATGGACCACATTGGCTCTGCCGGACATATCGCTGCTGCGGAGGACAACGAGACCAGGAGTCTCGATGACTACGCGGCATACAAGTGCGACGACTGTGAGGACATCATGATAAAGCACAACCATGCTTCTGGCGCTGATTCCTGCGACGATGAGTGGCGCCAGAGTCACTTGCCCAGCACCCTCCGCGACGGAGGTAGACGAGGTCGCAGACACGATATGACGCCCTCACCTCCGCTGTTCACTCCGCCCATGTCCCCACGAGGTCTTGACTCCTCAACGCTCAGTCCGGATTCATGCACTCCGACCCAGAGTATCCATAGCGACGGCTACTGGGAGACGTGTGAGAGAGAGCAGAAGCTGATGGAGCTCGAGCACGAAAAGGAGCGATATAAGAAGGCGTTGAGGAAGACTAAGAAAGAGGCTAAGAAGTTGAAGAGGAAATTGAAGGAAAGTAGGCAGGCGTATGTCGAAGATGACGGCGAAGATGACGGCGAAGATGATCGTTCGAAGATGGCGTCTAGTTACGATCATCATCTATTGTTCGACTCCGACATTCCTCCTCCCCTAGACTTTGACCACGATACTTACTCCCTGCCGCGTGACTATACCTATCCACCTCACCACGACTCCTACTCCAGCGGCACTTCTCGCATGTCCCGATTGTACCGTCACCACTCGCCAGAACCTCCGATTGTGGCGGACAGCTATTCACAGAGCACAGTCACGCTCCCACGCGAGCCACGTCACCCCGACTGTCCTTGTCAATCCCGGCCCAACTACACAGACTCCCACATCCGCCCTAGCTACGGGCAGACTCTCGCCTCTGCCCTCCCCCAGCATCAGCGTGACATGTTCGGCCCCAGTCCAATCGAGCGCCGCATATACTCTGATGCCCGCAACGCCATGGGCCAGGACTTCGACCTGCTATCCGCTTGTGGCGTAGCTGAACTTGAGGTATTACTGGCGAGGAGTGAGGTCAACTACGCATCGGACAGACTCGAGGCTGCGGAGTTGAGGTTGTGTGACATGGCGAGTGCTGAACGGGAGGATGAGGAGTGGGCGCGCGGGGAGGATGAGAAGATCTATGGGGGTTGGAAGGGAAAGGGGTAGGGCGAGGTACTGAGTCGAGCTGAGCGAAGTGTAGTGTAGGCGGCAGTGTATATGCGTAGGCAGGGCCGGCGGTGTTCGATGGTGTAGCGTCGAATATGCGATTCTGGTTTGACTTTGACTTTAACGTTAGTTGTTGCAAATGATCGTCGTGAGCGCTTGTTCCTCGCTCATGTGAATTCGTCGGAGCCTTCTCATTGACTAGGGCTTAATTTGCGCGCTCTCGGCAAACGAAGATATTGTCGCTTTAGGCTCGATGTGGTGCTTTGGACAATGTTTCGATGGTTTCTTCTTCAGCAATATGAAGCTACCCGTGGGCTCGCTTAAAAGTTGAGTTCTATTCGGCTGCAGCATCGCATATGCAAGAAAGACGATACAATGCGCGTCTCCAGATATATATCATGTTACCGAACGCCAAGCAAACATGCTCCCCGGACCCCGCGGCTCTTGCTAAGTGAGAGTGTCGCTGCGCCTAGTCTCGAAAGAAGTAGTGGATATCATAACGAAAGTCCGGTCTAGCTTCTGTCGACTCGAATGATGGTTGAGAAGATTCATGCAATCAGAAAGCGCCGTACTCCTCATTTGGCTTCAACTGATACTTCTCCGCATGAAGACCCTTCAGAGCTTCTTCACCGTCCGCTGTGAGGTCTGGTCGGCCAACGGGTGTAACCGCGCCGGTGAAGAATCTCGGTTTCCACTCCTTCTCTGTGGCCTTGCGTTCTGCGGCCTTCTTTCGTTGCTTATCTTCGATTTCGGTCTTAAGGGTTGTGGCAAGCGAATACTGTCTGCCTACTATGGCATTGGTGACGTGTTCCCAGAACTTGAGTGATTCGTTGGGTAGCTGCTCCTCGAGTGGCGGCACTACCTTTGGTATGGGATCGAGCGGGTTGAGATCGATGATCAGATTCTTCTCCTATATGAGTATTAGCTTATGCCCCAGATCACTGATAGGGACGGTGACTTACAGTGATTTTGTTAAAGGGCTTGCTACCGAGTGTGTAGTAAACCTTGTCTTGCCAGCTTCCTTCTATCCGCGCGGTCACATCCTTCTCCGGTACATCCTTGATCTTCGTGAAAGTGTCGTTCTTTGGGTCATACTTGAAGATGACACCGACAACCTTATTCTGCGTGCGTCCAAGCCAGCCCTCTTCCAAGTATTCGAGGATGACTTTCAGTCCAGTCTTCGGGCAGGTAATGTAGCAAGAGTCGGCGACTGATACGCTAAGGGATCCTTGACCTTTGTGAGCACTATTTCATATGCACAGCCCTCTGTGCTTACCTCTCAGAAGTCCACCCAGATATGCCGCTGGGTGTGTCAACTGGTATTCCTCATTGTCCCTGTTCTTCAGCGTGATGAAAATGCCCAGATTGTGTGCGCCAGCAACTACACGCACGCTTGTGCCAGTAAACTTGGCGCTCAGCTGGTCGTATCCCTTTGCGCTGATACCCTTCTCCGGGCAGTCGACATAGAACGCCGAGACGGGAGGGTGGTGCGAGGTCTGTTCGGTGAGATATGAGACTGTGACCGGCTTGCTCTCGCCCGTGACGCTGTTCGCGCTGCTCGAGGGTGCAGAAGTGTGTGTCTTGAGGATCGGGTGGGTGTCTTCGATTTTCCAGTTACACTAGAGGAGTCAGCATTCTCCAAAGATCGTGCCGAGGGTGTCACGTACCCGGAAGAACTCGCCCAGCGTCGAATTGTATGGCTTGCATGGCTTGCCCTTTACGTATTTCTACCCTGGTGTTAGTGCCGATTTGCCCTGCATGTTTGCGCAGCCCACCAGGTCCTTGGTAAACCAGAAGCGCAAGCATCCCAACATGCGCCCTAGGCCATCGTCCGAATCTCCAATACTGCGCTAGTCAGCACCTTGCACCAACATGTATATTTCCTTCGCAGGCTGACCTTATGAACGTGTCTGGCCTGTCCAGATAGTGCCAGTATTCTGCTACCAGTCAGACCATATCTTGCTCAGGACCACTCTTCCAGTGCAGATGTGGGAGGCACACGCAGTGTACGTACCGAGGTTTGGTCGGGGCTCTAGTAGTTGTGCGGGGAGGGAGAATCGAACAGCAGCGAGATCGGATACGCCTATGAACCTGCATCCAGTCGTCAGTCTCTCGCGTCTCACAGTACCAGCCATCCAAAAGACAAAAGTCTTAGACAGGGCCGACTCACTTTCTGAGAATACCCAGCAGGGTCTTGAACTTGGAGCTGTCCTCTGGCGGCTTCTCTGCGGGTGCGTTCGAAGGTGTGGCGGCTCTCGACGTATCTCTGGAGTTGAGCGCGGACGCTGTGGTGGAGCCCGGGCGGGCATTCTCTGCGGACAAATCCGCCATGGTGGAAGAAGACGTGGTTCTCGCTCGGGCAGGAGAAGATGAGGGTATTTCGGGTGAAGCAAGGCTCCGAGGAAGCAAACGGTGATGTCGTAAAGAAGTGTGGCAGTGCGGTTCGAGGTGGTCCCGCTTGGCAGACGCGAATCTGGAGGTACCTTCTACGTCAGAGCTTTCGGGCTGCCGATAGCAGATCGCTTAGCGGGGTAATGAGGATGGAGAACAGTAGCAGCAGACTGTCTCACAGAGTCTCAAAGCGATTCGAATGTGCTGCATCTTAATCGCAGTGGATTTTGTTCTATCTAGCGCGTTGTTATCGTCCCAGGTCCTTAGATGCTCAACATGCCTGCGCCTGCCACATGCGAGAGCATGCAATGCAATCACCCGCGCTGATTCGCTGCAATTCACCGCCCACCACCATCCCTACCGTGGCACAGCATCGGCTTGATGTAGGTTATCTGAATCCATTGTCGCTATGCCATTCGTTGCGTTTTGCATGCACTACACGCATGTGACCAAGCCATCTTTATGCCTCATGGCAATCGTGTAAAGGCGTGCCAGAGAAGCGCAAGACGCAATGACCATGATCGGCAGCCGAAGGTCCAGAAACCCATGACCACCGCCCCACCTATCAAACGCCGCGCCATATGCCTGAGACCTGAAGAACTCCCAACGAGACATGTAATCATGCATAGGCGTCTCGTGCAATGCGCGACTTCGACATCTTCTCAAGTGAACGAGCTGCTTTCAGTCATCCCATTCCCTCCACACGCCCACTGAGCACGCTTTGGGAGCGTCTGTGAAAATCTCCACCTCATACCACTCCTCCACAGGACCTCCGGGCCCTGAGAGTCGATCGAGGACGAGATACATGTCGCCTTGGCTGATAATCGTGGGGTCGATATTGACCTTCTCAGACCGCACAGTGGCTGCATCGGTATACTCTCCTCTTTCGCTTGCGATGACAAACTTGCGTTCAGGACCTCGACCAAGTTCGACGCTGAATCGTAATGGACTGCGCGACAATGAGCCCAGATCAGACGACCGCGGGCTAGTTGCTTTGAGAAATCTGGCGACAATGGTGTATGATGCCAAGCGGTGCGGAAGTATAGGAGCAGCGACTTTGTGCACATGAGCTGCAAAGCAGGCCGGTGAGAGCTTTGTTGACAGCAGGCCAGCGCCGTCACGTGGAATTTGCTTCACAACAACGTTGCTTGTGCTGTCAACTCCGAGGGTATAGTCACCAGTCTGCCCGGCTTCAAAGAGAGAGCAGATGATCGTGTAGAGGCCGGGCTGAAGGTCCTTGATCTCTGTAAATACGCAGCCGATGCGATGGTCTCCAGAATCCGCGAGAACATCCCGACTCTGAAGTTTGTAGATTCGCTTGCCGTAGCCAAGAGCAAGCTTGACGTGCATTGGATGCTCGTGGTTGCTCGTAAGTAGGATCGCTAATGGTCCTCGCTCTCGGATCTCAAGTGAGTACTGTGGATTCTCGAAGTACCGTGGAGAGCTTGTGCTGCCACCAGCTGTTTGTCTAGTCCAAGCTCCTTCCTCCATCTTCTGTAAAGGATATCTCTGTGTTGCTGGCTCGAGTGTGATCGATGAGTTCGAGAAAGCTGATAATGAGAAGGTGTATAGTGATGGTGGTAGCTCATCTTGATCAATGACAATAGTGTATGCGGTATTGGCTTCTATGTCCCATCGGAGAAGGCATTGAGGCGTCGTTACGTAATCGCTGGACTCGAAAAACGCCTCCTTGATGTAAAGTCGCTCGCCGTGGCCGTTGCAGATGCAGATGCTCATGAAACCTTTAGAGTGCTCACCAGACGAGTCAATCTGACTTTTAGGCTGTATACTTCCGTCATTGAAAGTGTCAGACTCGTCCTTGGTGTCTGTCGGGGCGTCTCTGAAGTGCCGACTCAACAAGAGCCAGACAGGACCGGCGCCCTTCGTAGAGATTGCAAATTGAGGGTGCTTGCTGATGCAGCCTCCTCGTGACTGCTGAGCGTCGACAGTCCATTCAAAATGGATGTCTTGACGACACTTGAACAGTCCCGGGTTCCAGTTGAGATACAAGCTTTCAAAATGCTGTATGACCTGCTCAAGACCTATCCAGAACGTCGTTGGGTGTGGTCGATCCAGCGTCGGCACGCTGTCATGGTGGTATGACTCGAGGCTGTTGTTCGAACTGCCGGTCGCCGTTGAAGCGTCGAGTGCCATGGCTGCTGACGGACGCGGGCCTCTCCAGCCTCTGCCTTCGACCCAAGGGTTCTTGACAAGCAGAAGACGGTCATGATCAGTCTCTTTCATATCAAGCACCACGTAGCTATGTTGGCCTTCCAGGCCAAGCTCTCGCTCTTGTCGGCTTGACATTCTACCTGTTCCTGCTGTGACAAGAACATCTCCATAGAGAAACGCGTTGTAGATGCGGTTCCACAACTGTCCAGGTACTGTATCAGCCCTGGGGGCGGGTTAGTCGACCCGAAGATCATAGTTATCTCGTGACATACTCTTGTAAGAAAGCCTGCTCAGGTATCCAACCGGTGAACGTCCACAAATCGCTGCAAGAGTTGCTGCCAGGAAAATCGTACCCGCCTCTGACCTTGAGATATGCTTTCTCTAGTAGTGCTGGCCACAGCAATGCTTGATTCCGCCGATCGACGACATGGAGCAATCGATGAGTGCTAGACACAGGCAGCCGATCATCGATGACTACCCTCCTCCAGCAACCGTTGAAGTTCAATCGCACAATATACTTCCCATTCGTCGACGTGACGGGTCGGCCAAGGTGTTTGTCGAAGGGATAGATCTTGTTAGTGAGCATCTGGTCGGGTTAGCAGTGTACCAGTCCGAGTAGAGGAATATGCTACCTGCTCATGACCACGTTCCGCGCGAGCGATGGCAGCACATAGGCTCGTAACCACCGAGCAGTCAGTCGCTGCGTCTTGCACCAGATCAATAGTACGGGAGCTGGACATCAGTGGTCCAATCCCCTTTCTACTGTCGCCAAATGTGGAGGGTGGAGGAATTGCATCTGTGGCGCGAATCCAGCCATGGAAGAATTGTTGCTGGTAGGGTGATAGGCTCAGATCATGTGTGTCACTGATAGGATTAGATCAAGGAAACGAAGGTACACATAGAGCTTACAAGAAGAGCCCTGCGCTCTCCTGTGCAGCAAATTCAGCAGGAGATGGGTTCTTGTCCCAAGGTGGGCACTTGAAACCATTGATCATCGAGGCCTTCAACAAGATGATGTCTTCCCTCTTAGACCGCTTTCTGCTAGACACCGGATCCGCTAGTCTGTGAACCTGCGAGTAGGATGCAGTTGCCGGCGCAGCAGAAGTGGCTCCTTTCTCCGCAATGCTTTGACCGTGGCGTCGCGTTGAAGATGGTGACAGCGCCAGTTGTGCATCAGTCGCAGTGGGTAGAGCCTTCTCCGCAGCTGAAGTCTGTGATGTGGGGTCTGCGTTGTCTTCGTATCGAGCATTAGTTGATGCACTAGGTGTGAGTTTGGATGAAGGAAACAGGTCATCGGAAAGGTCGATCAGTAGAGCAGGAGCACCTCGAGGCGGTGTCTTTGAGCAAAAAGCTTCATCTCGACCGTACTCGCTCCGGGTGGCAAGGGTGAGAGAAGAAGTCGAGAGTTTACCTGACGGGACACCAGCACTGTGAAGTGGCGCGGTGGTCGAAGAGAATGCATGGCGTGACAAAGTCGACTGCGACGCAGAATCTTCGAAACCAGCTGACAACTGTGCGGAAACAACCTCCGTTGCCCACTGACCGATCTGCGCGGTTTTTGTCGTCGTTTGGAGACGCTCGGCTAGTGGAGTCCAGTTCGCGTCATCTTTGATGCGCGCTGCGACATCCATTATCTTGCCGCACTGCGCTTTCAATTGCTTCTTCTCGTTGAGATCGGAAGAGAGCGTCATCGCTTTCATGAGATTCTCGGCAACGCCGATGGCCAGAGTAAGCGCCTCATCTTTCGTTGCCGCAGACCGAAGCTGCGATTCATATTTCTGCAACAAGTGTAAGTACTCCACGTTCCACAATGAACGTTAGTGCAGATAAATTGGCAGCTGTGCCACATACTTCAGCTGCAGCTTTGCAGGCATCGAGCTGTGTCGCCATAGTCGCTGCCTAGCTGAGGAGCGCTCAGAAAGAGAGGCTTGAGAGACTGATCGGCATCACTTGGTGTGTCCCATAGTGATGCGGGTGTCTGGAGTTACCGATGCAACGTGCAACTCGTGTATCGTGATGCAGTGTGCTTGGTGTTGAGGCTCAGCTAGCGCCAAAGCACGTGCCTGCCACAAAGGCGCGTCGCGACTTCTCGTCTGGCCATCGGCAGCTACAACTCGCGGTGAATTGCAGTTTGCAACTCCTCTCCATCATCACTACTCGAGATTTACGGGTTCGGCTATCTAATGATGCGCGAAGTTTAAACAGACGGATCGATGGCTTTCAGGCTCCAACGAATCACCGAAGCACCGAGCACGGATGGCGTCACGGATCTTAAACCTCGGACATGTGCCTCGGCTAACAACAGGCGGGTCCACGGGACGCTGCAACCTTGCGGAGCATCATGAAAGCTTCCTGCCCACCTTTTTTGGGAACTTAGCGTTTTACGTCTTTTTCGAAGTTCTGAGTTAGAGTTCAGAGGATTTGACGCCATGAGATAGTAGGATAGAGTACAGTCTCACGATCACCCAGTCTCGGTTGCTTCACCTGCCGTCACCAGTTACTCCTCTAGCGGTCCGCTTCGACCGCGCAACTCACTCACAATGGCTGGACAATCCAAGGTCGAGGCGCTTCCACCATGGGGTAATGCCGTTGCTGGTGCTGCCGGCGCAGTCATTGCGAATACCTTTGTCTACCCGTTAGATCTGTGAGTCTACTCCATCTTATGTTGCAGCACTATCATGTTTCTGAGTGAAGTATATACTGATTAATGCTCAGCATCAAGACACGTCTGCAGGTCCAGGTGAAGCACTCTCCGACCTCCAGCGCCCCAAATCCTGCCGACCACGAGCACTATGATGGCGCAATCGATGCGATAAGGAAGGTTGTGGCCCATGAGGGCATTGCTGGGCTGTATGCGGGCATTGGAGGTTCACTCCTTGGTGTTGCGTCAACCAACTTCGCATATTTCTACTGGTACACCGTCGTCCGCACCCTCTACATGTCCCGCCGCACCGTACAAACCTCGCCGGGTACAGCAGTCGAGCTATCGCTGGGCGCCGTGGCTGGAGCTCTCGCCCAGCTCTTCACGATTCCCGTTGCCGTTGTCACAACACGCCAACAAACCATGAGCAAGCACGAGCGAAAAGGCATGATCGCAACGGCTATGGATGTGGTGAACAGCGAAGATGGCTGGACTGGCCTTTGGCGCGGTCTGAGAGCTAGTCTGGTGCTTGTTATCAATCCATCAATCACATACGGCGCCTATCAGAGGCTGCGGGAAGTCATGTACCCTGGCAAGAAGACGTTGAAGCCATTGGAAGCATTCCGTACGTATCACGAGTGCTTTTCGGTGGAGCATGCTGACCGCTCGTAGTTCTTGGATCTCTGTCGAAGATGCTGGCTACTGTTGCAACACAACCGCTTATCGTCGCTAAGGTCGGCTTACAATCAAAGCCGCCGCCAGCAAGGAATGGCAAGCCGTTCAAGTCCTTTACCGAGGTCATGTACTACATCATCGAACATGAAGGCCCAATGGGATTGTTCAAGGGTATTGCACCTCAGATTGTGAAGGGTCTGCTTGTCCAAGGTTTCTTAATGATGACCAAGGAACGGTGCGTCTATGCGAATACCGACTACGTGTTCATCACTGACGCAATATCAGAATCGAGTTCTATTTCATCCTTCTCTTCAGATATTTCCGCCAAATCCGCGCCGATAAGCTCCAAAAACTTGCCGATATCGCTGCACAAAAAGCTGGCAAGGTTGCGCCCGTGCTGGTCAAATAGAATATCAGAACGACCGGCATTATGCATGATCTGCAGAACTTCATTCAATTTGTTGTACATTTGCATTTCGAAGAATCTTTCTTGGCGATTTCGTGCGGTCTCATGGAAGCGTTGCGGTCCTCGCATCGGCGTTCAGGCTATATATTGTGAGCATATACACGGGAATGCAAACCTCAGCATTATGCAAATTACCAGACATTTTGAGGGGACCTTTCGGTGAACGTGCTGTGACGTCATTGAAGCAGTTAGCATTACCTCTAGCTGTCGAAGCCACCTTCAAGTGCTTGCGCATTCTACTCAACATTCCTAATCATCTGGCCAGTCTCAGTACATCTGCAGTTCCCGGTACTCAGAATGTCGAAAGCACCTGATCTGCCATGGCATCCCATCCCCGCCTCAACATCAACATGCAAAGTCTATCTCATCCAAGCAGGAGGTCTGTATATCCCAACCGATATGGCCATCCTTCCCGGACCAAATAAGCCAAACGACCCTGCCGATTCCTCTGGCTCGAAAGCAGAACAAAAGTCGTACTACGCGCCAGATTACGTCTTTCTCGTCGAGCACACCGCAAGTGGTGACAAATATGTCTTCGATCTGGGTATGCGAAAGGACCTCGAAAATCTCCCCCCTCTACTGAAAGAGCACACTCTGCCACAATTCAAATGCGAGCCTCAGTCCCCAGCTGAGATTCTGCAAGAGCATGGAACGCCAGAGCAACAACCTGAGAAGATCAAAGCAGTCATTTTCTCGCATATGCATTTCGATCATGTCGGCGACGGCGCAAAAGCTGGGTTTGGAGACGCAGAAATGTGGGTTGGTCCGACGTGCTGCACGTATGCGCGGCCTGGGTACCCGGTCGATCAGAAGGCGGCGACGTTGACCGAGACGTTGCCAACAGATGGGAGCCGGAAGATCATCGAGGCTTATATCTCGGATGACATTCTCAAGAAAGCTGGAGATAGCAGAGTCGGCAAAGTCAATGACGCATTCATGAAGGGCTTGTATAATGGCATCGAGCTTAAGAATGTTGAGTGGAAAGGAGTCGGTGCGTTCGATCGTGGATTCGACGTCTTTGGAGATGGCTCAGCTTATCTCCTTGATGCACCCGGACACTCGTCGGGGCATCAGATGTTGCTCGTTCGAACGAGCTCTTCGCCAGGCACGTTCGTTCTGCTTGCGGGCGACTCCTTCCATCACCCAGCTATCTTGCAATCTCCGCTGCGCACCGCGCGACCGCCGTATAGCAAGTCAGGAATGCATTCTGAGCCTGAAGCAGCTATTGACACTATATGGCGTGCGAGAAAGATGGCGGAGCAAGAGCAGATTTGGGTCGTTGCGGCGCATGACTTTAGCGTTGGTGCGAGCATTGTGGAGGGAAAGAAAGAGATCGAGGGATTGGTGGATGTGAGTTGTTGGAAGGGTAAAGGGTGGAAGAAGCATCTGGATTCGAGTCTCGAAAGTATTCTATAGATTGTCCGTAAGGGTGAGAGCATGGTAGAGGTATTGATCCCAAAAAGGTAGGGAACCTTGTGCTTCGTCTCTTTTGAGTGTAATATAGCGACATCTACGTCCTTCTTCTGCTTCCTCGTTCATTTTGACGAGCCACGCGACTTCCTGCACGTTATCATTTCTTCGGATAGCTCGTCGGACCTTCCACTATGTGGTCTTCTGAAGGTACCTACCCCACAGGCCCCACATCCCCGTCTTAGATTCAAATAGCTACGAATTGCAACTAGTTCACTCATCTCATATATCATCCCTAATAACGTATCAAGTAGAACACATCGAAATCTTCGCGAACATGTCTCCAACGAACCCAAACCAACCGGCATCGCCATATCCAGCAGGGCAACACATCATCCAACCCCCTCGACCCTCATCACCAGCAACAGCAGAATTCCGCCTCAACCACTTGATGCTGAGAATCACAGATCCAGATAAGAGCTTGAAGCTTTATTGTGACTGCATGGGCATGCATGTAGTTTTCATCTTTAGCGCAGGACCGTGGACGATATACTATCGTGGGCCGAGGGATGTTGGAATCTCGAGTCTGGGGACATCCAAAGAATTACTAGAGATGTACCATATACCCGCTGATTCCTCCACACCGTATGCTTCTGGGAATGACCATCCTGGAGCGGGAGTTGGATTTGGTCATGTTGGTTTCATTATCCCAGATGTGGCTGCGGCACTGGAGCGAGTTGAAAGCTTCGGGTATGAAGTCATCAAGCCGTTGGGCGAGGCTAAAGAGGAACAAATGGGGTTACCCAGTGATATTGTGGCGGGGAGGTATGATGCGGTACATGAAGGGTATAAGCATGTCTTCATGCAGTTGGCCTTTGTGAAAGATCCAGATGTAAGCTCGACTTGAAAATTGTGACTCAAGGTGCTAACAAGTGAAACAGGGGTATTGGGTTGAGCTTGTGCCTCAGGTGGTAAACTGAAAGTGTTTGTCTATCTCGAGATTGTTGGGAAGCAGTGACGACGTCAAGTTCATTCGACGTGAGGCCTTTCACGAGGCCTGCGCTTCTGACCTCACGCCTACTTGCCTCCACAAGAATCATGCACCCCATCTTTCCATTTCTCCTGAGACAATCCCAATTGGTACTCAATGTGTCAAAAATAACACATCTCAACCAACGAGCTCAACAATGTCTTCAACTACACAACCGACACAACCAGCGGGCAAACGCGCAATGAAGTGCACACTGTCCGGCTGAGTCGCATCTCCCATCGTCACCGTCCCCATTGAGCCACCAGAAGTCCAGCAAGAGCTACATATCCACAAGGGCATCATCGCCGCTCGATCAAACTTCTCGCCAATGCTTTGAGCGGCGGCTGGAATAACTCTGAGGATAATGTCGTCAACCTTCACAAATTCGATCCCAAGATCCTTCACGAGGACTTCCAAGTCTATCTTGAGATAGTGTACACCAACAAGTTCACGCCCATCCAAGAAAACCAATACAATACCCAGCTTTGCCGCGTGTACGTCATCGCCAAAGCTATGATGGACCGGCAGACACGCAACGTCCTGCTGCAAGCAATGTACGACGGCACACAAGAGGTTGACGAAAATGGACGGCTCTACTATCCGGGGTCGATGTGTGTGCGGGTCATCTATAAGGGTACTATGTCCGCGGCAGACCCAATGCGTCGACTCTTGGTGGACATGATCCATGATGCATCAACACTGACATGGTATGGGGGGACAGCACAGAAGGTGTTGCCGAATGAATTCCTGTTTGATCTGGCACTGCGGGGTCGTACTCGGGCGAGTCCTACCTACACCCCTTTGGAGTACGACATATTGGAATACTTGGAGGAAGAGCCAGAGACTGCGGAGGAAGAGGAGAAAGATAATTTGGTGGTACAAGTAGCTGGTGGGCCTCTGTAAGGTTCGAATGAGGAAGGAGCTGAAGGTGAAGTGCACTGCAGATAAGATAGGGAAGTGGAAACGTGTCCAGGACATAAAATCAACACATTGGACTGCCTCATGAATTGAACTCGTCCACCTCCCTGTCCAAATATCAACATGAGCAACATCTCAGCGACATTATGTTACATTACTTGAGCTGTTTGACTTCGCTGGTCAATTGCGGAGGCTCTTTAAGTCTACTAAGCATGTGAAATTCATTCGAGAGAGTCAGCTATAAACATTCAACCAATCGTGCATAGATCGACAACGGCCACGTTTTGTTTATATTCTACTGAGTACTCGGGAAACTAGTCTAAGCAATGTGCTTGCGTCGTTATGTTCTCAATAGCCCTTTGATTCATGAGGATTTATGGCATTGTGATCACGAATACTCGATGTCCTCTTTCCTAAAAACTATGTTAGTATAAAACAAAATA